>JASPKZ010008356.1:622500-1222500 GCA_030220185.1 Diploptera punctata
ATTTGACCTCTCCGGGATGATTAACCTTCTGATAGCAAAGCTATGAGCTAACTTCTCCACCACAACAAGGTAAACATGCAATCCGATAGCGAGAAGAACTGAAACAAATATAATTATACAATTAACAATATATACTTTACTCTTATTATTATTATTTTTCTTATTCTTCCTTTCATGAGTTTGACATGAAATTGTGTGCTTTCAGTTTTTCAGATACACACGAAAATCTAATATAAAAATCAATGATTGTTTGTTTGTTCGTATTCTATGCGCGGCCATACCGTTGATCCGAGTTTGATGGGGAATTTTGGATAATGTGAAGTGATCCCACAACAGGCCCGGAGGCCCTTGGGGCAGTAGGAGGTTAAGGCTCCCACTTTTTATATACAATCGGCACTTTATGTCAGCCGGGTTGTCAGCCCTGCGTGACGGCCGCCTTTACCCCCAGAACAAGCGTCTGTAACTCATTTCCGTTTGAGGCTGAGTCGACCCCAGGGCCATAGTGCCGCCAGAGGGTTTGGGCCAGTTTAAAAATCTTGACCCCAACGGGACTTGTACCCTCGACCCTCCGGCTTGTAGCTCAGTGCCTTAACCACTACGCTACGGCGTAATGTTCAAGAGATTCCCGGGATGAACATACGCTATAAGAGAGTTGTGATATTCAACCCCTTCACCCCTACAACTCACCCCTTGTAGTGAAAAATGTGTGACGCTTAAATGGCTTACGCTGCCTAAACCATAACAAATACACCAAATTAATGTACACAGAATTGAACATCTCAAAAAACTCTACAAAAAAGTCCGGGACAGCATATGTTTATCTTTTACGGATAACTCACAATAACAATTTTTGTCTTTCATTGATTCCAAGAAGATCGGGATAAATAGATACCCGGGCAAGAGTGCTCGCCATATCGTTCCTCCGATTGAGATGGGGCTTTTTGAAAAATGTTCAGGAGATTTCGGGGATGAACATAGGTTATAAGGGAGTTGTAATACTCAACCCCTTCACCTCTAAAAATCACCCTTTGTAGTGAAAAGCGTGAAATAAAGTCCCTATTTTGACGCTTAAATGGCTTACGCTGCCTAAACCATAACAAATGTACCAAATTAATGTACACAGAATTGAACATCGCAAAAAACTCTACAAAAAAGTCCACGACAGCATATGTTTATCTTCTACGGATAACTCACAATAACCATTTTTGTCTTTCATTGATGACAAGAAGATCGGGATAAGCAGATTCCCGGGCAAGATTAACATCGCACTGCTGGTGGTAAAACATATTAATATTTATTTAGGAGTAGCAGCACACGCCGGGTATTAGTTATCTATAAAATTTTCAGTTTTAGATTTCACCAGAATCATCTCTGCTGTTTTTTATAATCCATATTTTATACACGAATTCTTCTATTAAATTTTTCTCTAATAATTAATTTAAAAATTATGAAATAATTTCAGACTCTGGGGATTTTCAACATCTGTCCAGATAACAATTCGGAGAAGGAGTTTGACAAACTATTTTTCGTTTTTCTTTATCATGATTTCTCTCTCCTTCTCTCTCTCTCTCTCTCTCTCTCTCTCTCTCTCTCTCTCCTTCTCTCTCCCTCTCCCTCCTCTCTCATCTCCTCTCTCTCTCTCCTCTCTCTCCTCCTCTCCTCTCTCTCCTCTCTCCTCTCCTCTCTCTCTCTCTCCTCTCTCCTCTCTCCTCTCTCTCTCTCTCTCTCTCTCTCTCTCTCTCTCTCTCTCTCGTCTACTCTCCTCTCTCTCCTCTCTCTCTCTCTCTCTCTTCTCTCGCTCTCCGTCTCTCTGTCTCCTCTCTCTCTCTCTCTCTCTCTCTCTCTCTCTCTCTTTTCGAATTCATTATCAACAGTTTTGTATTCTCTCATCCCTCCATGGCATCTTTACCTTGTCGTGGTGGAGTGGCGTACTTAAATGATCCTGAGAGCTACGCCGCGTTGGTAGCATTGCTGCCGATAGGGTTACCCATGTCGGACTGTTCGAAGGTGATTGATAAGCCAGGCGAAAAAAGTACTTTGGTCAAAAGAGTGACGATCTTTCACCGTAAAAATACAACCGTCAGGAAACGCGGACATGGGTTCCACTGGGGTTAAATTTTCCGGGGGTAAAATAGTCCCCCATTCGGTTCTCCGGGCGCGGACTACTTCAGGGAACCCGTGCCAAAGGCTCAAACAGAGGGACATGTTCCTAGGAACATGGACTGTTAGGAACCTATACAATAACGGACCGCTAGAGGTATTAACCCGTGAATTAGACAAATCCTTGGTTATAGTCGCTTCACAGCAAGTTATATGACTAGGAGAAGGTAGTCAGGAATCAGGAAGCTTTGCATCATACTACGGGGGTGCAGAAAGACCTGAATTGGGAACAGACTTTTTAGTCCGAAGGAGGATCCTGTCCGCTATCCGATATATTAATTTTGTCAGTGATACATAATTCTAAAGGGTAAACAACATGATTTTGTAATCGTAAATGTACATGCTCCCACAGAAGATAAAAATGACAAGATTAAGGATGAGTTCTATGAAGAATTAGAATGCGTATTTGATAGCCTTTCAAACTGTTAGTTTATGCTGATGATGTAGTATTATTGGCCGATAGCGAGGAGATACTAAAGGACAATACGCACACACTATTGAGTAACACTAAGAACTTAGGACTGGAAGTAAATATCAATAAAACTAAATATATGGTCACACATAGAAATACATTATATAATGGAAATGGACAGCTAATGACAAATGAGGGAAATTTTGAGGAAGTGGCTGAATTCAAATACCTAAGAACAATAATCACAAACAGGAATGAGATGCACAAAGAAATTAAACATAGGCTCAATTCTGGAAATGCGTGCTATTATGCATTGCAGAGACCCTTGGTGTCCAACTCCTTTCAAAAAACGTTAAACTGAAAATATATAAAACTATTATTCTACCAGTTATATTATATGGGTGCGAAACATGGACTCTTACTTTAAGGGAGGAAAGGAGATTACGAGTATTTGAGAATAAAGTACTTAGGAAATTTTTTGGACCAAAGAGAGATGAACAGACAGGTGAATGGAGAAGACTACATAACAATGAACTACATGGTCTGTATAGGAAGCCAGATATAATAAGAACAGTTAAGTCTCGTAGACTGCGATGGGCAGGACATGTTGCACGTGTGGGGAATGAAAGACCTGCATGGAAACTTCTTGTAGGAAAGCCAGAGGGAAAACGCCCAGTTGGTAGACCAAGAATGAGGTGGGAGAATAACATAACTATGATTTGAGGGAAGTAGATTATACAGGGAATGATTGGAAAGGATTAGCTCAGTATAGGGATGTATGGAGAACTTACGTCCGTGCGGCCATGAACCTACGGGTTCGATAGTGCCAGTGAGTAAGTAAGTAAGTATTTGATAGTCTTTCATACACTGCCCTGTAGTAACTAATATAACAAGTAAGCAAAAAATCATTATAACATCGAAATAAAGAAGCGTCACTGCTATAAAGTCTCGTAAAATTTCTCTTTAATTTGCTTACTTGTTATAGTGGCTACTAGAGGGCTGTGAGATCGAGTTCCCGCTAACTCTCGTGATAGAGAATATATATAAAGAAAAATAAATGTTTGTATTATAGCCTCACTCTGATGGTTAACAGCTTATGTAAAGGCGGGTGCCGCTCGGCAATGCTTGACATGCGTTGTTGTCACGTTTCTCATAGCGCTATGGACATTTATTACACAAGAACAGAAGACATTGATTATATTTATGTTATCATTTAATTTTTATGTTATTATTTGGTATTGTTTAACTTTTAAATTAAAATTATGTATTCATTTATTTATTAAATAATTTAATTCCTACATTATATAGCTTGTAGGTCTACATACATTTAATATTCACACAACATCATGCTGAAATTATTATTATTATTATTATTATTATTATTATTATTATTATTATTATTATTATTATTATTATTATTATTATTAGATTACCAAATAAAGAAAGCTCCTCCTTTTTAATACTCTGAACAGGTCAGTGCATTATTTTGCAGTGACTGACTCTCCAACAAATATGTTGAATATAGCAAATAATGAACAGATTCCTTCGAACTACACATTTGATAACCTATAATGTTGGTTATATGCAGTTTGATGTGTTTCATTTTTTCTCCACTAGGGTGCATTCTTACAATATTGCGATCCGATTTGGCAATAAATAATATGATCTGGTTGCAGTGATGAACAAATGAAACATAACCAAACATTTCTCATTAGTTTTCAAATATTGCCGTTTACATTAAATATATACATTTTTTAAAATAACTATATTTAAATAATGATTTGTGAGTAAACAGCTTAATTTTATTTGAAGTGAGTCGTGAATTTATCGATAATTTGGAAATCACTCGTGGCATTACTTATGACTATTTAACTGATGCCCCAAATGGGAGTCAATGACTAATCATATTTCAATGATTTTTATTTACAACCAATCACAGTCGTGTTTCGCCTAGAATTTACCAACTAAAATTTATCATAATAAAGAAAGCACCTCCTTTTTAACATTCTGAATAGGTCATAGCATTATTTTGCAGTGACTAACTCCCCAAGAAATAGGGAATCAGATTGTAGATATTGCATGAATGTCAACACATAGCGCATGCGGGAGTTAATATAAAAACATTTGTAGCAATTTATTATACCACCCAAAAATAAACTACTTTTTGCACTTTCTTAAATGTATTTTTTTCCCAGGTAATAACATTCCAGAAAAATATAATTGTCATATTTACATCATAGGACATCAGAAATGAATTAATATACAGTTTGATGTGTTTAATTTTTTCTCCACTAGAGTGCATTCTTACAATATTGCGTTCCTTTGACAATAAATAATATGATCTGGTTGCAGTGATGAACAAAATAAGCAAATGAAGTATACCAATCGTTTCTAATTTCTTTTCAAACATCGCCGTTTACATTAAATATATACATATTTTAAAATAAGTATATTTAAATAATGATTTGTGAGTAAACAGTTTAATTGTATTCGTTAAATAGTCCTAACAAATGCCACTCTTGATTTCCACTTCGTGAGTCGTGAATTTATCAATAATTTGGAAATCACTCGTGGCATTACTTACGATAAATCTTACATAATTTCGACTTACTGAGGAATTTACTTAGTTTGCGCAGTTCCTGAATTACAGACTATTTTAGAGAAGAGATAGCGTGCAAAAAAAGTTACTATAAACATGGTTTCTAAATTAAAATCTTGTATGTTATGGTGTACTGTAAATAGCTTCCACAATTATCTTGTCTGGTTCCTAACACATGTAACCTACATTCCAGGGGCGGGAGTAACGCCGCTGCGCTCACATAAACATGGCCGCACTGACAACAGATAACAGAACATGCAAACCATTCAGTGCTGTATCTTTCAAAATGCATATGCTATAGTACCAAGCCGCCCAAACTTATTTGTATCGCGGGCTAAATGGAAGAAACATCAAGGTGCCACGGGTCATAGACCCGATTACAGCTGTTGTGGATTATTATTATTATTATTATATTATTATTATTATTATTATTATTATTATTATTATTATTATTATTATTATTATTATTATTATTATTATTATTATTATGGACTAGTGGTTATGCTCCTTGCCTCTGGTTCCGAGGGTCGCGGGTTCAAACCCGGCCGGGGTTTTGGATTTTTTTAGGACGGAAAAATCCAAGGAGCAAGACCTCCAGGAGGGACTTTAAGCCGTGGGTCCCGAGTCTGAAGATTTTCAGGCTCGTAAAAAATCCTTAAGCCTGAATGAAAAGGCCTCTAAGCAAAATTTACCGAATTTTCCAGTCCTAGTACTACCTTGCTTTCCTAGATGTCAGTATGAGGCGGAACGCTGACCACGGACCACTCAAATGACATCTATACGAAAACAAGTGTAACTAAATTAGTATGGTTCAAATGCTTCCCTGTATGGGGAGAGCGCCTAAATCTCTGTAAAGGGAAAACATAGACTTACAGTACAATACAATTATTATTAATTATTATTATTATTAATTATTATTATTAATTATTTATTATTATTTATTATTATCATTAATTATTATTATTATTAATTATTATTATTATTATTAATAATTATTATTATTTATTATTATTAATATTATTATTAATTATTATTAATTATTATTATTATTATTATATATTATTATTATTATTATTATCCTTATTAATTATTATTATCAATTATTATTATTATTATTATTATTATTATTATTAATTATTATTATTATTATTATTATTATTACTATTATTATTATTATTATTATTTATGATTATGATTATTATTATTATTAATAATTATTATTTATTATTATTAATTATTATTAATTATTATTATTATTATTATTATTATTATTATTATTATATTATTATTATTATTATTATTAATTATTAATATTATTATTATTGGATGAGTTGAACTTCGCGTTATACAAATGCAAACTACGGAAGACACCAGGATCAGATCATATCAACACAGAATTATTAAAATATGCTTCGATCCGATTCTTAAACAAATTTTTAGATCTTATTAATATATGTTGGAAGACTGGCTGTGTACGAGATGAATGGAATAACTCGTTAGTTGTACCTATTCATAAAAATGGAAACAAAATGATATTAATAATTATAGAGGAATTTGTCTGCTAAATGCTGCCTATAAAATTTATGCAAAAATAATTACCAACAGATTAAACACAATTTCTGACGCAATTATCCTAGAAGAACAAAATGGTTTTAGACCCAATATATCCTGTATAGATAGTGTCTTTAGGTTAGCACAAATCATAGAAAAACATAGAGAATTTAATACACCAACTTTTATTATATTCATTGATTATCATAAAGCCTTCGACACAGTAAACAGAATAAAATTATGGTATATCTTACGTAATGCAGGAATACCCAAGCATTTAATTCAAGCGATTCAAAGCATGTATCATAAAACACGAATTCGAATAAAAATAAATAATGAAATCAGCAAATCAGATAGACTAATATCCCAATGTGTAAAACAAGGCTGTCCACTTTCCCCTCTTCTATTTAATTTATATATGAATGAAATCATAAAATTATGGCAAAACCAATCACAATCACACTTTATGATTGATGGTCGACCCCTCAACACATTAATGTATGCAGATGATCAAGTAATATTGGCTACTTCTGAAGATCACCTACAGAGAGCAGTACATAGATTGTCAAATATAACCCAAGATTATAATTTACAAATTTCGGTGAGTAAGACAAAAACTATGGCGTTTCAAGGGAAAATACCGATACGAACTAAAATTGTTATTAACAACAATATAATAGAACAAGTTAATAACTTTACTTATCTTGGCTGCAATCTTTCCTACGACACATGTAAAGACATAGACATAAAATTGGTCAAATTTCAAAAACTTATAGGAACAATAAAAAGCATTCTTTTCCGAAAAGTACGTCCAGATACAATTCTAAAATTTTATAAAACAATGGCTCTTCCAACTCTACTTTATGGTTCTGAAACCTGGACTCTTACTACAGGTAAATTAAATAGGATAGTAGCTGCAGAAATGAAGTTATTAAGACCTTTAGCGGGTTATACGCTTTATGATCACATGCGTAATGAAGATATCCGCAAAGCTCTCAACACACCAGCAATAACTGAAATCATTCAAAAATATCAAAATAATTGGCATGAACACCTTCTGAGGATGCCAAACAATAGACTACCTCTGCAGCTATTGAACTACAGACCCACAGGGCGAAGAGACCCAGGAAGACCTAAGAAGAGATGGAGGGATCAATTTCTTTCCTGAAGCGGAACAGGCCAATTGGCTTAATCCATGCCTGCCATTGATGATGACTATTAATTATTATTATTATTATTATTATTATTATTATTATTATTATTATTATTATTAATTATTATTAATTATTATTATTATTCGTCTTCTTCCTTCCAAGTATTAGGCCAAGGCCTGTTACGATCCTATAGAAAATTTTCCCTTATGGGAAATTCTCGTATAAGACTTGAAAGCATAATAATAGTCCCTTCGATTGGTTGCTGGCCAAAGGAAGGCAAGACCAGTGATGGGGCTGCCATCTTATAGCCTCTGGTCAGGCTTTTCTGGAGAAGAAAAGAAAATAAAGGAAAGACGAAATGGAAAAAAGGAAGGACTCCCTAGCCCTCGGATGCCCTAATAGCGTTGGGGTAAAAAAAACAAGAGTTAACCAAGAGAGGTTGGATAGTAAAGTTAAAAGAGTCAAAACACAAGTAAGTGGAAGAAATGTTTTGCACAGCTTGGGCACCTTGTGGTCGCCATCCACATATCCCCTAGATGAGGACCCCTGAGGAATTATTATTATTATTAATTATTATTATTAATTATTATTATTATTATTATTATTATTATTATTATTATTATTATTATTATTATCATTATGGTTTTTAGAAGAGATAAAATAAGAACCCCCCAAAAGGCTAGACCTTGTCGTTGTGGAGGGGCTCAGTACCTAATGATCCAGAAGTCTAGAGAGAAGTCTGGCTTTTTAATCTTTTCACTGCTGAGATATTTCCAGCCTTTAAAACCCTCCTTGCTCAATGCAGGGAGAAATATGGAAAAAGTTTATTTAGGTTCCTAAGAGATGGCAGTATATGTCTGCTTAGTTTGAACGCAATGCAATACGTATTATATAACTAGCAGGTGTTTGGAGTTGAGAATGGATATACACATCCATATCATGGCAAGCATTTTCTTTGTCAACGGATATACCCGTTCGTAGCAGTGTAAAGGTTAACTATATCCTGTCCGCTCTTGTTAAAGTGATCCTCATCAAAACAAAAACATGTGACCTACTCGCTTTTCATTGGTTATGGACACCGACGTACGTTGTAGAAGCAATAAGTACGCGAAAAAGTAGTTCCCTTCATTAAATTAAAAATATGTCCTCTGAATATACTTGTTACTCTTCGTGAATGAAAATAATAATATTCAAAACATACAAAATATTCTAAAATATACCTAATCAATAATTACAATTTAAAATAGTTTATTACATATGGGTGATACATTTGAGTCATGCTTCAGTCGATTCTCAAGAAACCAAATGGCTGAAAGTATCGAGTCTTCTGTTGCTGTGTCGTCATCTCCCTGTCAAAAGTGACAGTAATAGTGGCGCGAATGGAGGAAGGATATTGCTTCTACAACGTACGTCGGTGTCCATAATCAATGAAAAGCGAGCAGGTCACATGGTTTTGTTTTGATGATCACTTTAAGAACGGACAGGGTATAGAACCAACGCGGGAACCTCAACGGCTTCAGAAGCGGAAGAAGAATTTGTTCTGAACGGTAAAGAAGGCGGAAGAGGAAACCTGCAAGGCAAGGGGTAGATGGAACCCGTCTAGGAGAAGGTAACTCCAAAATAAATCCCCGATCCACTAGGGAATGTGGATGTGGTAACCCATGTAAAAATTTCCAAACTCATCTCTCTCATAGTGTTCAGCCGGACGGATTTAATGGACGACGACATAAGGGTTCGGAGAATGTAGGAAGGCCAGTGAAAAGATGGAAAGAACAACTGTGAGGCCGAACAGGCAATTTGCCTAGCCCGTTAAGTGAAGAAGAAGAAGAAGAAGAAGAAGAAAAGAAAATAAGAAACATCATCATAGTACATTCACGAATTTAGGCCATTTGTTGACCTGTTTCGGCCTCAAGAGAAACACCATCCAGAAGTCTTTTGAGTGGACGTCCTGGTTTTCTTTTTCCTGCACGTTGATAGCTTAACATTTGTTTGGATATCCTGTGATCTTGCATTGGATGAACATGTTGCATCCATCTTGACTTATAAAATCATAAATTTTGTTTTCTAAAGGTCATCATCATCATCATCACTCCAGGGATTAGGCAATTGCCCGTTCCGACTTCATAATGCATCAGCCCAACGTCTTCTAGATCTTCCAACATCACGTCTTCCTCTTGCTTGATAATTTCTTGCTAACAATGGATATCTCTCCTTACTCATTCCATCCATGTGATCAATCCATTTCTGTCTGTAATTCCTGACTTTATCCAATAAAGGCTGTACTTTCAATTCTTCTCTTATAACCTCATGTCTTATTCTATCAAGTCTTGTACATCCTTTTACTTGTCTTAGGAACCGCATCTCTGCCGTCTGTATTCTGTCCTTCTGTCTTTTCACTGGAGCCCAAGTTTCACATCCATACAATATTGTGGGAACCGCCATAACATTATACATTTTTATCTTGGTTTCTTTTCTAATTTTATTTTTGAATGTTCTCTGTTTTGTTCCACACACCGTCTGAAATTTATTTTCTAAAGGTTCCATGTGTAATGCTTCTAACATGTCTTCATTTTTTTTTGTGATCTAGTAGCGTGTATGCTGCAGTCCTCCGAAGATATCTCATTTCAGTAGATCTAAATCTGAGGGTCAGTTTCACCAGCGGAGTTAACTGTATTACGCCAGTTTTCCCCATGTATAATGCATAGCTTAAACTGGCGTAATACAATTACCTCTGTTGGTGAAACCGACCCTAAGGGTTGTAAGGGATAGTGACGTGTATGTAAGCTCTCCTACCCAATTCTCATCTTCATCTTCTCGTGGTATAACCCGAGGCTGTGAGGACCGGGTCACGGCGGTATAACCGTTCCATCGAGTACTGAGTAAATGAGGTATCCTAACGTCTGTCCAGAGACTAAAAGGTAGCAGCCCTACCACTGGGGCCAGTGACCCGTCCTAAGGAATCTCAACTTTACTTGCAAGTCTCAACACGAAGAAATCCAGAAGAAAATAAGAAAAGAGTGTAATTAAACAAAATATGAATTGCTTATTTCTAGGGCAAGACAATTCATGATTTTGCATATTTTTCTTATGAAGGTTGAAACATTTCTGCATATATGAAAATGTACGGCATTAAAAAATGGATTAAATAAAAGCAATTTGTTAGGACATTTTTTTGCATTTTCTTAACTTTTCTAGGGATATGTCATTTTTTGGCAATTTTTAGGTAATTTTGAGCATTTTTTACACTTTTCCGGAAGGCTGTGACATTATTTGTATTTGATTTAAGATTTTTATTATAATTCAGTATTTTTCCTTGTCAATACAATTTCTTGGAATTAAGTAGTTGTTTTGCTAACTACTACCCCTGTTTTTCAAGGTATGTGCATAATGATCTTGCCCACTTCTAAGAATTTTATTCAATTTCTTAGAGCTTATGCTAGCTTCTACCCTTATTCTGATTGTTAACTGCAATTAAAAATTGCTGTAAAAGTGCACTTTATAATTGAAATGGATTTTCTGCAATAAAAGGTACTGTAATATGTATTTTTTAAATACTTTTCTTTTAATATTTTGATGTTAAGTTAAATTTTATGTAATTCAGTAATCAAGTGAGTACTTAATCTAATAAATAGTATTTTTATTGGTAATTCTCAACTTTTTGTCATTTTTTTTTTATTTTATTGGTCATTTTTTGCATTTTTCATTTTGCATTTTTTACCAATTTATAGGTCATTAAATGCCTTGCCATACTTATTTCTATTAGACTGTACTCTGTCCTAGGGTAGCACTGGTCGTGCTGTCAGTAGCAAACTCCCACCTGAAGAGGCAAATTGAAGCCGAAACAGAGATGAAACAACAAAGAATAGACAAAATCATATTCTTACAAGTTTGTGCAATCTTTATGAGCTCGAAGGAAAAACCTTTGTCGTACACCAAACCCGCGCAAAGCTCTACTTCCATCCAATCATTGTTAATGTTATTCTTCCACCTCATTCTTGGCCTACATACTGAGCGTTTTCCCTCTGGTTTTCCTACAAGTAGTTTCTATATCCCTCTTACTTACTCACTGGCACTATCGAACCCGTAGGTTCATGGCCGCGCCGACATAAACTCTCCATACATCCCTATCCTGAGCTAATTATCTCGGATAGCGCATAGGATCCTCCTTCTGACTAAAAAACCCGTTCCAAATGCAGGTCTTTCTGCACCCCCGTAGTATAACGCAAAGCTTCCTGATTCCTGACTACCTTCTCCTGGCCACCTAACTTCCTGTAAAGCGACTACATCCAAGGGCGATTTATCTAATTCCCGCGTTAATGTCTCTAGTGCCCCGCTATTGTATAAAGTCCTAACATTCCATGTTCCTAGGAACATGTCCCTGTGTTTGAGCCTTTGGCATGGGTTCCCGAAGTAGTCCCCGCCCGGAGAACCGAATGGGGGACTATTTGACCTCCGGATAATTTTACCCCAGATGAACCCATGTCCGCATTTCTTGACAGTTGTATTTTTTACGGTGAAAGATCGTCACTCTTTCCACCAAAGTACTTTTTTCGTCTGGCTTATCACCTTCGACCAGTCCGGCATGGGTAACCCTATCGGCAGCAATGCTACTGCCGGCATAGCTCTCAGGATCATTTAAGCACGCAAGCCACTCCACCACGACAAGGTAAAGATACCATGCAGGGTCTACGTCCCTCTTCCATTCCTAATTCGTGCCACATGTCATATTCATCGGAGGCTACGAAACTTAACTCTTCTTACTACATCAAGTCTCCCATTAAGATAACGTAGCTCATTGTTTGGAGTCTTCTCAATTCTCCTGTCTGTTCTCTCTTTGGTCCAACATTTTTTCTAAGAATTTTATTCTCAAATATTCGTAATACCTTCTCCTCCCTTAATGTACAACTCAATGATATTAATAAGCCGTTAGTTCACAAGAAAAACATATCATTAGGCAATAGCGAAGGGATACAAAGGGCCAACACGCACACTATCGAGTAACACTAAAAAAATCAGGGCTAGAATTAAACATCAATAAAACTAGATATATGGTCCTTATATAATTAACCTCCCTCAAATCATGGCTATAATAATATTGTTGGCCTTCCTAAAGAGGGCTTCCCCCCCTAGATATTGCACGCCAGTTATAGTTTAGGAAAAAATATAACTTAGCGCTCTCTTACAGTAACATATGTAACTACTGCACTTCGATTTCGATGGCTCATCCGGAAACAGAGATACTATTAAAATTCAGAATACGGATTTATTTGATGAGAAATAATATACTGGATATTACATTTACGGCACTATTTGTGTCATAAATTTTATTTTGTAGGCTTTATCGAAAACGAGTTAAATATATTCACCTGATGCTATTTTCACATTGTTCGCGGTAGAAGGGCTTGCTTGCTTATGATCCTGCAAATTGTATTGACAGTAGCATTGTTGCCAGAAAGGATAAGATGAACTGTCAAAGGCTTAAACATAGGGAGATATTCTTTGGAACGTGGAATGTTGAGCGAAATCTTCGCTTACGCAAGGAATTTATGGAGAACGTATGTCTGCGCGGCCATGAACCTCCAGGTTCATTAATGCCAGTCAGATAGAGTTATGTTTAGAGATTCACATAGGTAGGGAATGTGGAACGAAAATCGAGAATGAAAAAGGGGCATGGAAACTCCTTATAGGAAAACCAGAGGGAAAGCGCTGAGTAGGTACAATAACATTAATCATGATTGGAAAGAAGCTGATTATACGGGGAATGATTGGAAAACCTTAGGTCAGGACAGGGATGTATGGAGAGCTTATGTGCGCGCCGCCATGAATCTACGGGTTCGATAATACTTTATTGTAGTTTTCTAGGATGGAGTGTCTAAGGTGTATTGTATGAGAGGAGATGATAAATAAAAGGGACAAGATTAAACCCGGTGTTGGCACGTCGTCTACTCCTGTCGAAAAGCACCAAGGGGGCCGCCAGGCTTAACATCCACATCCAATGGATGAATCGCTATCAACACTCCATAATTCTAGAAACTTACCTACTTCTTCAGACAGAAGGATTGTATTTCTCAAAATAACGAATTCCATGATTAACTATCCAATCATGAACTAAATTTTGTAAATTATTAATTTCCAATATTTATAGTTTTTTTATTTAAAACAAATTGAATATGATTTATAATCGAATCGCAATCGATAAGCATCACATTGTGGAATGCAAGTTTTCACGGCCGCTGATCATAACAGTGGTAGATTCCGGGCTATGTGGCCGTGGTCTATAACTGGTGTTTCTTCCAGACGTTTCTCCCTCAACTGTGGAGGACATCTTCAGCGGCGAGTGCTTCTAGGTGATGTTCCCTTGTCGTAGACTCGACTCCGCACTTGAGGGAGCAATGTCTGGAAGAAACACCAGCCACATAGCCAGAATCTATCAATATTATAAAACTATCACATGTCGTATCAACATGTTTTATGGAGGGATTTGCAATTCAATGCAGACAAATGTTGCACAATTTAGAGAATACAGTTGTATACAACAAACCTTCCTGACACTGAGATTGAAAAATTTATAATGACTATTTAACTCATGCCCCAAATGGGAGTCAATGACCAATCACGTTTCAATGATTTCTGTTTTACAACCAATCGGAGTCGTGTTTCACGAAATATTTATCAGTGTTATAATTACCATATTAAAGAAAACTCCTCCCTTTTAATATTCTGAAATAGTATGATCTAGTTGCAGTGATAAACAAAAGAAGCAGATGAAGCGTACGTATCGTTTCTCATTTGTTTTCAAACATCGCCGTTTACATTAAATATATAAATATTTTAAAATAACTACAGTTAAATAATGATTTGTGAGTAAACAGCTTAATTTTATTCGTTAAATAGTCCTAACAAATGCCACTCTTGATTTCCAAATTCTCTAGATAAATTCACTCCTCACTTCGTGAGTCGTGAATTTATCGATAATTTGGAAATCACTCGTGGCATTATTTATGAAAATCTTCAACCCCGCCGGATAACGAACCACAGCCCGCAAGCATGCAACCACCTACACCCCAGTCACTGATTCTCCGACCCTGACGTTTTCACGACAGTGTTGCCGATATGGATATTCAGTGGGAGGGACCGCTTTATGTATGCGGTTAGCAGACATACAGCTGAGAACATCTTAGCAATTTCAAACCTTACTAGCGCGCTATAGCTGCGTCAAGAGCAGTGATTGGTTGTGGCAGACATCTACTCCCACTCAATATCTTCTTATTGGCAGTAGAGGGTGAGTTTCTTCCTTTACTCCTCGTATAACCTAAATTCCAGAGCCGGACATACGCGGCTGTAGGTGAAACCCAGTGCCGGCGCATAACCTACTCCTGTCAAAATGCACCAAATAGTCATATTTCTAAAATTTATTGCAAAACGCAGTTGAGGTTAGGCAATATAATAAATTTGAAGAGAAAAATTTTCGCCCAGACCGAGACTCGAACCCGAGACCTGTGGCTTTCCGTACCAATGCTCTACCAACTGAGCTACCGGGGCGAGTCCCAATCTAGACGCAAATTTTCCTCTTATATACGTTGTAATTCCCGCGCACCAAATGCTTGAAGCTTTGGCTTCTATCTTGCAAATGATGGCTTCTTAGTTAAGAAGATATTTATTGGGAACTTAAACACTATATTAATATTGAGTAGCTAAAACTGTTACTATGATAGCTTCTAAATAAAATTTAATAAATAATGCTATAGCTATGTGGAGTCCCTTCATGTCTTCTTCAGGTAGAAGCCATTCATTGTGTATTTGTGAATGATGATTCATTGCAATTGAATGTGGGACCAGTAGAGTAAGATAAAGGGAGGATTTCTGCTTGGATGGGAATGAAGCCTGAATTAGCTCAGTGGCCAGAGCATCAGCACGGAAAGCTGAACGTTCGGGGTTAGATTCCTGATTCAGGCAAAAAATTTTCTCTTTACGATTTGATTACAATAATGTAGTTGTGTACATTAATTTACTTATTTCAATCATAGCAACAGCTTCAGCTTAATATTAATTTAATTCTGCAATTAAATTAATTTAATTAACTTAACAATTAAAATGTTCAACCCTAGTAGGTGCCGTCTAGTCAGGAAACAGTCACGCTATTATCGCCTCACTATGATGGTTGTCCAGCGGCTTGCTTTGTTTCCCCACAACTGTTATATATAATTAAATACAAAGATGCCGACTACCGCTACTATAATAATTCTGTATGTCAAGCTGTACCGAAACCACTTTTTTGGTACGTAACAACTACGTCATCGTGTCTTCCCTCTACAGTGATGTTATAGAACAGTGCCAAATTCCTGTCTTCGTTGTCCTCTCTCCTATGTACCTTCCCCTCCTTTCCTTCTGCGCTGCGTGTGACTGCGCAACTTCCCCTCGTTATCGAAAGCCTCAAATAAGCTGTGCAAGCTAGTATCAAGGTCATCATCTTTGGTATCATCCTAGTCAGTTCGACTGTAGCTTGAGTGAGCTGTTTGGTTTCATCAGTCCCACAAGTCAGGGTAGGGCAACCAGACTGTGGACCCTAGCCCTCGGCTGGACTGGAGAGTGTATGTATGCTTGAATATTATTATTATTGTTTATTTTGTAAATCCATGAACATTGGAATTATTGATGACCAAGTTTGTTAATTTATATTATTTCATTCATTTTTTTTTTCTTTCAAATTATATAATGGTCAAGATGATCAATTTTTGTTAAATTGATTGTATTTAAAGATCTGACTAATGATTTTTCATTAAAAGTTATTTTTAGTTAACGTATGGAAGTGGGGAGGCCACGTCGCAAGAATACAGGACGACAGGTGGACAATAAAAACAACCATGTGGGACCCGTACACAGGCAAGAGACAGCGCGGAAGACCAAGACGACGATGGGCTGACATCTTCAAAGAACGAGCAGGGGCGCAATGGTCCAGAGTCGCCAGATGCAGGAAATGCTGGAGAACGATGGAACATCCACGTCAACTTCTCACCACGGAGTAGCTCACCGGGTGACACTCTCAAATAGAGCTTAACCCCTGTACAGGGAGGCCTTTGCCCTAAAGGGACATATCAGGCTTTATTTATTTATTTTTTTATGTTTACTAATTGTGTAGCTAGTTATGATATTTGCTGTTTCATATTGATATATGTTCTAAAGCTTTCTCAAGCCAAGTTAATCTCCTTTTTCCTTCTAGCTTCCACGATTATAATACTGTTTAGCATTCAGTACTATATGCTAAGTAATTTACAAAAGAAAGGTGGATTAATCTTTGCCTTCTATGGGCCAGGGCAAAGGATTGTTGAGATAAATCACTCAAAACTTTCAAACTCAATGTTATAAAAAGGTAGGATCGCAGTGCAAAGCATTGTCGCATGGCACCCACTTTTATATATAAACGGACAACCATCATAGTGAGGCAATAATACCACCTGAGCCAGTACAGAGAAAAGGATGTTGGAAGACAGATTATTGAAGAAAATTTATTAATGCAATTTGACAGGAAAAAGAGAGAGGGGAAGACAGAAACTTACATGGACACAAGGAGTAATGAGAACAATGACAGAAAGAGGCTTGGAGGAAGGGGCATGGAAAAATAGAAATGGAAATTAGCTAAAGAATCTTAAAATGGGCACACTAGGATATCAAAGACATGACAAGAATAAATAAAATAAATGAAGAAAAATAAATAAAGAAGAGATGTATAATTTATTAATGTAGATACAATAGCAGAAGCTAAGTACAGAATCACATGTGATATGTAAAAATGTATCAAACATGGCTAACACTCTATGTTTCATATAAATAACATTACATCATTAACGATCAAACATCTGGCAATATCATTCTCTATAATATACAGGATGTAACTCAACCCATCATCTAGACATTTAAATGTCTTATATTTGAAGAGAAAAATTATACGCTCAGACTGGGGTTTGAACCCAGGACCTTTGGCTTTCTGGGCCAATGCTCTACCACTGAGCTACCTGATAAACTCCAATCTAAACGCAAATTTTTCTCTTATACATTGTTAATTCCCGATCACTGAATGCTATGAGCTTTTCCTCGATCATGCAAATGGCGGCTTCTTGTTTAAGAAAACATTTATTGAGAATTTAAACACTACTTTATAAAGCCAGTAGGGCTTCTTTTGATGTTTCTATTATTAATTTAACACTTCTCACTGAAGGATAAATTATACAGTAAAACCTGTCTATGAAGGAACGTGATGGTTCCTTAAATATATTTCCGTCTTGGCAGTTTTCCTTCTTATAAAAAAAGTAAAGTAAAGTAATCCCACTACAGGCCTCAGGAGGCCCTTCGGGTAGTAGAAGGTTAAGGCTCCCACTTTTTTCTGGACAATTGACACTTGATGTCAGCCGGGTTGTCAGCCCTGCGTGACGGTCGTCTTTACCCCAGAACAAGCGTCTGGTACTCATTTCCGTTAGAGGCTGAGTCGATCCCAGGGCCATAGTGCCGCCAGATGGTTTGGGTCAGTTTAAAAATCCTGACCCCACTGGGACTTGAACCCTCGACCTTCTGGCTTGTAGTGCAGTGCCTTAACCACTACACTACGGCGTGCCCCCTTCCTTCTTATAAAGGGTTCCCAAATTACAAGCTTGAATTTTCTCACGCATGTAAGGGTTTTACATGCACGCTTTAATGACATAACGTATTAAACTGAAATACAGACAAAATAGTATATGTAACACAGCTCAGTTTGCACGGCAATGCAAAACAACTTTATTACACAAAAGCGAGAAGGAACTCAACTACAGGAAGATTGAAGAGTTTCCCAACTCCCTCGCAGGTAATATAAGTAGGCAAGGAAAAGTGAGGGATTCCCCGTTGTCACATATAAGCAAGGGTATCCCTGCAATACAATGGCAACTCAAGAAGGTAAAACGATATAATGCACAAAGCGTCATATGCAGAATTTTCACGTGTGGCCATTAATACTGTAATTAGAATCTGCTTAAGAATAATTTTCCGTCTTACTGAGGTAAAAATTAACTATTGGTACTTTAAAAACCATTCCGTTTCCACATTATGAAGGTTTCCGGCTTATACAGGATCATTTTACATATAAAATCGTACCATTCTGCAAATTTTTTCCATCTCTACAGGTTTCCTTCTTATAAAGGTTCTGGCTAAGACAGGTTTTACTGTAATTATATTATTTTTGGTCTGGACATCTTACCTCAATATTAATGTTGATTTGTTCTTGGACATGTTTCAAAACAATTCTCTGTTTTATCTTCAGCTTTCCCAGACTAAAACAGAGAATTGTTTTGAAACATGTCCAAGAACAAATCAACATTAATATTGAGGTAAGATGTCCAGACCAAAAATAATATAATTAAAATAACCTCAAAATATAACTTCCTAAAATTAAATATTAGGTTTTACTGTATTTGAAGAGAAAAATTATATAATAATAAATGTCTTCTTATGCAAGAAGCCGCCATTTGTGTGATCGGCAAATGCTTGTAGCATTTGGCGATCGGTAATTAACAATGTATAAGACAAAAATTTGCATTTAGATTGGAGTTTCTCAGGTAACTCAGTGGTAGAGCATTTGTCTAGAAAGCCAAAGGTCCTGGGTTCAAACCCCAGTCAGAACGTATAATTCTTTTCTTCAAATATAATTTAACCTTCAGTGAGAAGTATTAAATTAATAACATCAATTATTCTGAGTTGCATTTTGACTCACCTCATATTTCTTGACTTCCATGCAGACCCAGGGTTTCGTCGCTCCTTTTGTGACATTCTCGACGCGAAAACACGTTCACATAATAAAAAACATAATTTAAATGTCTGCTCACAGCTCAACTGCAGTTTCACATATTTGTATGAAAGACATTTAAATGCCTAAATGCAGTTTGCTTTAGTTATAAGCATGCATACATCTATGATTTCCATTGCATATAACTAGCTATATGGCATTAGGTCTTACTTTACCGCTCAAGGTCATGTACTTCCTTATCTTGACAACAATTTGGAGGGGGTTGTTTGTTTCAGTAGCCGTTCCTTACAGCAACTGACATCACATGCTTTCTGTCCTGTTGTCGATGTGAAATGCAATCCATTCTACAAGTAATTACAATAACCATTTCAGTCCAGAGCTGGTTTGACAGTTGAATGAAAATCGTCACGTAGATATGTACCTTTCTCTGTCTTTCACTGCATGACCTTGACTGGTAAAGTAAAACCAAATGTTTAATATAATAAATTTGGGAATTCTTAACATTATGAGGTTTTAATGATAAGACTCAAATGAATCGTGAATTCTTCTTACCTCATACTTCTATGATTCCAAGAAAGATGAAAAATTCAAGAAAATTACTTACCATCCTAAAGTTCATAATAAATTTCAAAAAAATTTCAGAAAATTTAATATAACTTTGGCTCCAATTAACAAATTCAGCCTGGGTAATCTTCTGTTAACTAATAATAAAGTTAACACCCCAGACAACAAAAAAACTGGAATTTATCAAATTGATTGCTAAGATTGCAATAGGATATATATAGAAAAAACAAAAAGGAACTTGGAAACTCGTAAAAAATAACACTTTAGAAACATAAAGAATGGAGAAATTGAAAAATCAGCTATAGCAACACATAGTTTATTAGAGCATCATAGAATTGAAAAAGAAGCAAAACTTTTGAAACATCTATCTAAACCTTTGGATTTAACAGTTTGGGAAAAGATATATATTAAAAAAAAACATACTAGAACCATGAACTTCGAGATTCCGGATGAATCAAGCTTGATTACAAAGTTTTTCAAAAATACAACAGATGGCAGTTTAGAAAATGACTCCTTCAAAAGAACACCAGATGGCAGTTTGGATAATTACAAGCAAAAGAAAAATTGACAGTCGTGAAAACAGCTGAGATGGTGACAATGGTCGCCGATACTGCAGTGCTGTGTTTAAAAAAACATAGAAGTATGAGGTAAGAAGAAATCACAATTCATTTGATTCTTATTAAAACCAAATGCTACATAGTTAAACCCGCTGACCAACTTGTTTTTCACTAATACGAGGCAATTAAGAATAGCAAGGGTGTATCAACAAAAATAACACTTTTTATTTTTATTATTGCAATATAATCTTTCAATTATATTATTTTTAGTCTGGACATCTTACCTCAATATTAATGTTGATTTGTTCTTGAACATGTTTCAAAACAATTCTGTTTTATCGTCATGTTCAAGAACAAATCAACATTAATATCAAGGTAAGATGTCCAGACTAAAAATAATATAATTAAAATAACCTCGAAATATTACTTCCTAAAATTAAATATAAACTTTCAACTTTCTTCTTTCATCCAAATTGTAAACTACTACAGAACTACAATATTTAACTTCTTTGCATTGACGGATACGCTATGCCACACGATATAAGAAAAAAGTTTGTGAAACTTTAAATGCATTTTTCTCAAAACTTCTCTTTTGCATATATGCCCTTGCTATTCTAAGCGCCTCGTATCTTAAGAAAGGATTCTCCTCCATTTTATAACCGGCAAGTGGAGTAAGGTGGTACCAGTAAATGAAATAAATATTTTTGCCTTTGTCCTTTTCAATGTCCCCTTCATTTCAACCTTCCTGAATCCTAGTTTTGAGGAAAATTAATAATTGTAAAAGTATTGTTTTTTTTATTTCACTCACCTCATACTTCATAACTCCTAGCATACCCAGGGTTTCACCACATCCTTTGTGACATTCTCAATGCTGTGTCACGTTCACAACTGACGTCCGGCTGCCTTCTATCCTGCAGACTGACCTCCGCGCCATCTGATGGCTGACCGACGAACTTCCAAATCAGTCTTCTCTCCTCACAACCGGGTATTTCAAAATTCATAGTTGTATTTTCATTCTTGCATATGTAAATTTTTTCCCAAATTGTGAGTTCCTTTGGTTTTTCCAATTGTTTAAGTAATTTTGTTTTGGTTTCTATTCTATGTTTTTCTGACCAGGCATGTGCAGCTATTGCAGATTTTTCGGTTTCTCCATTTTTAACATTTCTGAGGTGTTCTTTTAATCTTGTATTTAGATTACTTTTTGTTTTTCCTATGTATATCTTTTCACAATCTTTACAATTAATTTGATAAATTCCCGATTTTTTGCAGTCTTCAATCTTTTCATTTTTGTTGGTTATTGTTAAATTACCTAATCTGTAATCATTTTTCGGTGCTAATTTAATGTTAAATTTGTTGAAGATTTTTTGAAACTTGTCAAATACTAAAGGATGGTATGTGAACTTCTTGAATTTTTTACTATGCTAGGAGTTATGAAGTATGAGGTGAGTGAAATAAAAAAAAACAATATTAAAAAACCTCATAGTGTTATTTCCTATCTACATAACTTAACTGTAAAAGTAGTTAATATTTTATTTTAGGAAGTGATATTTTGAGGTTATTCTAATTAAATTATTTTTAATCTGATCATCTTACCTCAATATTAATCAACATTAACATTGAGGTTTAAGATTGATCAGACTAAAAAAAAATTTAAACTGTTAAAAATAAAAGTGTGGCAATGTGGTGTTGCCTCATTTATACCTCCTACAAAATTTCTTCTCAGTCTTTCTCTAACCATGTGTATAAATAAAATACAGTGAAACCTGCCCAAATCAGACATGAATAAGGCAGAATCCTGTTCTTTTCAGATTTTTTTTTCTAGGTCCCGATAAAAATAATGTAATTTTTTTTTATTTCATGTGTATATTTTTATTGAATAAAATGGAAAACTGTCCAACACGGAAATGGAAGAAGTAATAAATCTTATACAAACCAACCTGCTAAAATAATTGATTTTGCTCGAGAACTAAATTTATTGTATGCCATTAATAGTTTTTTTACTCCCTCATTTTTCGATCTGGTACATTTTTATATTTAATTTGTTAAAAGTAGTTTAAATAAAAATATTGTGTAAATAGTTAATATATTTAACAATTATGTTTATGGTAATTTAGATTTTTGTAAGAATAATTTTTGGAAGAGATGTCCGCACGTCCCTCGAAGAAGAGGAGAGACGCGTTAGATCTATTAGGGAAAGACCAGAACAGGAAACTAATGCATTAAACAGAAAGACAAGAAAAAAGACGAGAGAAGAAAGAAGAAGAATTTTGTAACGTTTTTTAAACCTGGTTGAGTGGTTAGACCAAGGCCTTAAGGCTTTACTCTGACCATTGAGTTGGGTGGTGTACTTATGGGTGATGAAAATCAAGATTGATTAATTAAAGAAAAAAAAAACATAGTGTTATTTGAGTTTCATATTTATTATCTAATTATGTGACAGATGTTTCGGTACCACTGGACATTCTTCAGTCATGTTAACAAATTATGAATTGTGTTCCAAATGATCTCTGCAACAAAACAACAATATTTATTTAAATTTTTTAACTTTAACAAAGGGGATTCAATCAAATCAAGTTTAGAATGTAACAGTTGGTTACTACTTTTCAATTCTCAACTTGATTTGAATGAATCCCCTTTGTTAAATTTAAAAATTTAAATAAATATTGTTGTATTGTTGCTTAGATCTGTTGGAACACAATTCATAATTTGTTAACATGACTGAAGAAGGTACAGTGTACCGAAACATCTGCAACAGAACAGGGAATCATATGAATAAATAGGAAAATCAAATAAAACTAAGTTTTATTATTATTATTATTATTATTATTATCTCTATTCAAGATGGAAATAATGTTATTCAATTGTAGGCATTATTTTGAACTGACTATAGAGTAGCATTTTGAAGCAGAAGACTACATTTTGACGCAGTTGCCCTTTCAACAGATAAGCAATGTCTTGGTTATATTAAATTAATGTTGGGAAGTAAACATCATGAGTTATATCACTGAACTTCATTGGAGAACATTTTTTTGAAAACTCGCCTCATAAATTTTGGGTTTTTCATGAAACCGAGGTTTCAAACGTAATCACATCCATCTTCAGTCACAACTCCGACTAATGAAATTCTTTGGCTGCCAACTCTTCTAGTCAAGAGTCAAGTCAAGAAAAATCAAGATGGACAGCGCGAAATGCGGCTGGTTTTGCAGCTACCACGCTGCCGGCCAACCAAAGTTGACAAGGGGACGAAGACTGAGCCCATTAACCCCTAAAAAATGTTGAAATAATGCCGAAGCAATTACTTAATTCAATTAATGTAAAACACTGAAAATCATTCACCCCATGGCTGAAGATGTGTAGCTATGTCGTGCTTCGCGCTGATTGGCTCCTGTACCGATCGGGGTATATGTGTGTAAAAATAATTTAAATCCATTAAAATGGGATTTTTATGATTATTATTGATTAGTACTATAATGTACTTTGACTGCGATGTGATATTTATAATAAATTTGATGAGATATTAATGTTTAAAAATGTATGTTGATTGGCCAATCACAGCTCAGAACGTGGTGTTCCCTGGTGGTCACCCATACAGGTACTTGCCATGCTCGGCTTGCAATATGTTGGCGGGGGGAAAAAAAGCCTGCTGTCTGTAAGGGGTCTAAAGTTCCCGATGGATTATTTATGGACTTATCATTAAAAATTTTGATGTTTGTAATTTTGGACTTAAAAAAACAATTTTTTTTATCCGAGGTCGATTTGTCACCGTCTTCAGCGGGGCTTGCATCATTGGTTGGAATTTATAAACTTCAAAAATAAAATTGTGTGTGTGTAAGATTGTACACTTTCACGGCAGGTGTCTTGATTCAACAGTATTTTATGTCTTTCGGCTCTAAATGGCCGTGGTTGGTGTTTTATTAAAACTCAAACGTTTATTCTAATACTTGCGGTAGACATCCTCAGGAGATTTTTCTGCGTGCTCTTGTACCTGTTCCTAACTCTTCACAATGTCGGCTTGCCAGGACTGGCTGTTATATTATACAGTGAGATTATTTTAAAGTCCCAGTACACGTACAATTTTAAAGAAATCGCTTACATAATCGTTAATTTCTGTTACAAGGCATTCGAAAAGATTACCAAATTTATGTTCACCATTAAAAGGCAGATAGGGAGGAGTGGTTGCTGCGCGTGTTAAAGAGGGGCCCAGTCGTACGAAGAAGTTAGGGGGCCTGATTGCCAAAGGAAAAAAAACCCTCCACGGGAAAGACGTGTTTATCTTGATCATGTTGCAAACTTTTTTTTCATAGCCACAGTTTCTACAGCAAGATGGTATCATTGATTCAGTTGAGGTTGCAACCAAGATGGAGCAAACCACCACACTTTGCTCTGGCTATACGCGGGGTATCTCAATGACAGGGTTTTCCCAAAAGGTGGATTGGGAAAAAAAAAAGGGCAATATCCTAGTATCTGGGGCACCCCTCGTTCGCCAGAACCTACCCGCAACCCTGGACTTTTTTGCTTGGGGGTTCATCAAGCAACAGGTGTACAGAACCAAGTTTCCTAATCTGCAAGTGCTGAAAGAACGCATACGCCAAGCGAGTGAAATGATTACAGAGGATATGTTGGGGCATGTTTTCCGGGTGACGGTGCGTTGTTTGGAAACATGTTTTGAGATTGATGGAGGTTATGTTGAACACTAACTTGACAGTAGAAACTACCTTATAATTTTTGTTTTATTTGCGCTACGTTATCCACAAAATGTACTGGGACTTTATAATCACACTGTATATAACAGCCAGTCTGCAGCCGACATTTGAAGAGTTAGGAGGTCAAAGAGCATGCAGAATCTCCTGAGGATGTCTACCGCAGTAGCAGATGAAACGTTGAGTTTTAATAAAACCAGACCACGGCCATTTAGCCTGAAAGACATAAAATACATGAATCAAAATTTTGTTTGTTACGGCAGTTTGGGAGAAGATATACATTCACAAAATAAATGTAATCAATGAAATTTTGATATTCCTAACATTGGACAATTCTTAACATTAAATCAGTTGAACATGTCTATCAAAAGCAAGACATAGTTATTTTCTTCTTTCACCGGGTTATTTATTCGTCATATTATCTACCAGAGATAAGAGATTCACGTAACTGCATTCTCACATAAAATTTCAAAACATCTTCCTGCAACAGATATGCTCATTCGACAAGCATTTTCCAGCCACACTCACCAAAGCTAATGGCAAAGTACAGTTTGAGATCGGAATTGCTGATGTTCCAATCGTACGTAACAGTCTTATTGTTGCATTCCACGCCCACTCGTATCTTGCTGTCACGAATGTGTTCACACGTGAAGCTCACTTTTGAACCTTTTTCCAGTTTCGGTAACTTTGTCATCTTCTCTTTGCCATCCACAAACACAGAACCTAACAAAACAACACTATGTTAGCAGCAAGATGTGAATACAGAAGTCGACGGAATGAGAAGGTTCAGGACGACAAGTGTCATTGGAAGCTTGTACAAGGAAAGTGGTAGAAACACCAAATAGGCAAGGAATACAGTAAGACAATTGTAAATGATATACACAAATAACACTTTTTATTTGAGAAGAATTTTTTTTATTTAGGAAAATTTTATTACTCACCTCATATTTTCCTTCTTTTTTTAAAATTTAACTAGTTTTGGAACTTAACACTTCAGTTCCATCCTCAGTACCCCCGCAACTGTTGTTCTGTCGTCTTGAAGAGCCGTTTTTCGCATCCTCTGTTGGCAGACTGTAAAACCTCAAGATCATGTCATTCTCCCCAGGAATTTCGAAGTTCATCAATTTCTCCTTTTCACTCCTTTGAATGTAGATCTTTCCCCAAACAGTAATTTCTTTTGGTTTTTCTATTTGTTTTAATAATTTGCCTTCTTTTCGATGTTTTTCGGACCATGCATGGGCAGCCACTGCTAAATTATGAAGACAAATAGAAAAACCAAATAACTTATTGTTTGGGAAAAGATCTACATTCAAAGGAGCGAAAAGGAGAAATTGATGAACTTTGAAATTCCTGGGGAGAATGACATGATTTCGAGGTTTTACAGTCTGCCAACAGAGGAAGCGAAAGACGGCTCTTTAAGACGACAGAACAATGGTTGTGGGGATACTGAGGATGGAACTTTTTTCATCTCAACTCATAAAACACCGTGATTTTCACAGGACCGGTTTCAAAAGTCATTGCTGCTATCCCTAGCCAAAACTCCAAATGTTGAACTTCTGCTGTCACCAATAACTTCTAAGTTGCCAGACGGCATCAGATGTTTAAATTCATTTGAAACAAAAATACTTAGAAGGATTTTTGGACCCCTAAATGACTATGATATTTGGAGGATTATATATAACAGGGAATTGTACGAAAAATATTAAGAACAAAGGTGGTTACAATTGTCAAATTTAATTGACTACAATGGGCTGCACATATTCAACAGATGGAAGACACTAGTATCCTAAAAATGGCTGTGAAAGGAACAATGTTTGGGAAGAGACACATTGAAAAACCTCAACAAAGAAGATGGATGGATGTCATAAAGGATGATAGCTATTCTTTGCTTCTATGTAAAAATTTGGGAGATGAAATCAAGAAGTAGAAGATCAAGAATTATGAAGGCCAAGGCTCGTTTTGGACTGTAGTGCCATATATGACGAAGATGATGATAATGAACTGCCCAACACAGAATCCCAACCATTAAAGTGCAGTGTCATGGTTTACTTTACCTGAGGGAGTAAGAGCTTAGGGTCTTCTCTTCAACTTCGTCAGAGTTAAATTATGAAGATATCAACAATTATGAATTATCTACAACTTGAATAATAATACATAATAGGCTTAGGCGACGCAATATACAGATGACAAAGAAACAACACAAGATATTATACTCGCACAAAAATTGTCGGTTTTTTGGCAGTTTTTGCCAATTTTAAGCGCAATTTTAAAAAATTTCATATATTTCAAGAATTTTCAAAACTTCAAACTATGCAATCCATTCAAAGAAATCCAATTTATCTTTATTAATTATGATTAATGGTATAGCGTATTGTTGAGCCATAGCCTCTGTCAGGAGTTAATAGACCAAGTTCATTTTTAGTTACCTTATTTGCCCAAAGATGTCATGAGTGGCATGCAGTCAACACACCGACTCAATTAGACATCTAGCAGGCAACTAAGGTATTAATGTTTTATTTCAGGAAGTGATATTTTGAGTCTGTGAAATCTTACCTCAATATTAATGTTGATTTGTTTTTGAACATGTTTCGATTCATCTTCTAATCATCCTCCGCTTGGCCAGACTGGTTGGATTTATGTTGTAAACCCTGGATGTCGATGTCAGCTCCCTCCTGCGGTTGGTCAAGAACCTCCAAACGAGGTCACGAACAAAAACAGAATTATGAATTTCGAAATACCGATGGAGCATGACCTCGTTTGGCGGTTCTTTGCCCAACTGCAGGAGGGAATTGACATCGACATTCAGGGTGTACAACATAAATCTAACCAGTCTGGCCATGACGCTGAGGATGATCAGAAGACATTTGAAACATGTTCAGGAACAAATCAACATTAATATTGAGGTAAGATATCACAGACTCAAAATAATTTAACTAAGGTATTACTAAGATGGGCTAGTGGTTATGCCCCTTGCCTCTGGTTCTGAGAGTTGCAGGTTCAAACCTGGCCAAGGTCGATGGATTTTTTTTTGGGATGGAAAAATCCAAGAAGGAAGTCCTCCAGGAGAGACTTAAAACCGTGGGTCCTTAGTCTAAAGATTTTCAAGCTCATAAAAGATCCTTAAGCCAGAACAAAAAGGCTTCTAAACAAAAAATGTACCTATCTCAAACATCCCAGTAATAATTAGTTGGAAGCCTCGATGGTTCATAATGACTTCTAAGAGTATTAACTAAATACATAAATTACAAATAATAGAGTTTACCTTTTGTGTTGAGGAACAGAGCTCCCGGCTGCAGTAAATTCTCTCCTTCGATCCTCGTGTTAACCAGACCAACACCTTCATCGCTGCACCCAATCCCGCAGTCCAGCACCTGAAACAAACATGTTTTACTGTTGTAATCAAATGGTAAAGAGAAAAATTTATGCCTGAACCGGGAATCGAACCCCGAACCTTCAGCTTTCCGTGCTGATGCTCTAACCATTGAGCTAATCCAGGCTTCCTTCCCATCCAAGCATAAATCCTTCCTTTACCTTACTGTCTTGGTCCCACATTCAAATGCTAAAGGATTTATGCTTGGATGGGAAGGAAGCCTGGATTAGCTCAATGGTTAGAGCATCAGCACGGAAAGCTGAAGGTTCGGGGTTCGATTCCCGGTTCAGGCATAAATTTTTCTCTTTACCATTTGATTACAATAATTTAGTAGTGTACTTTAATATACTTATTTCAATCATAGTAACAGCTTTAGCTTCTTAATATTAATTTAATAAATAATGCTACAGCTATGTGGAGTCCCTTCATGTCTTCTTCAGGTAGAAGCCATTCATTGTGTATTTGTGAATGATGATTCATAGCATTTGAATGTGGGACCAAGACAGTAAGGTAAAGGAAGGATTTATGCTTGGATGGGAAGGAAGCCTGGATTAGCTCAATGGTTAGAGCATCAGCACGGAAAGCTGAAGGTTCGGGGTTCGATTCCCGGTTCAGGCATAAATTTTTCTCTTTACCATTTGATTACAATAATTTAGTAGTGTACTTTAATATACTTATTTCAATCATAGTAACAGCTTTAGCTTCTTAATATTAATTGAATGTTTTACTGTTTTAATTTTGGATCCAATTAACAAATTCAGCCTGGGTAATCTTCTATGAACTAATAATAAAGTTAACATCCCAGATAACAAAAAATGTGGAATTTATCAAATTGATTGCAAAGATTGCAATAGGATATATATAGGAAAAACAAAAAGGAACTTGGAAACTCGTAAAAAAGAACATTTAGAAACATAAAGAATGAAGAAATTGAAAAATCAGCTATAGCAGCACATAGTATATTAGAGAATCATAGAATTGAAAAAGAAGCAAACCTTTTGAAACATCTATCTAAACCTTTGGATTTAACAGTTTGGGACCGATGAACCTCTGGATCAGGTCAAAAAAGAAGAGTTTCTTCCGATCAACATAACATCAGTTGCCAAGAAAGTGCTGAAGATGAGACCTTTGTGGTCTCGAAATCACGATCTACTTAGAAAATTTATATGAGGAGAGGTAAGAAACATTTAATTTCACCATAAATTAAACCTCATAGTGATTAATTCCTATAAAAGTTAAAAATAAGTAATGTTTAAATTCCCAATAAAAAAGTCTTCTTAATAAAGAAGCCGCCATTTGCAAAAATCGTAGCAACGGCTCGTAGCATTTGGGGTTAGGGAATTAACTATGTGTAAGAGAAAAATACACGTTTAGATTGGAGGCCTAGGTGGCTCAGATGGAAGAGCATTGACATAGAAAGTCAAAGGTCCTGGGTTCAAACCCCAGTCTAGGCATATATTTTTCTTTTCAAATATAATTTGTCCATCATTAAGATGTTTAAAAACGAATAATATTAACATTGAAAGAAGCACTACTGGCTTTATAAGTAATGTTTAAATTCCCAATAAAAAGTCTTCTTAATAAAGAAGCCGCCATTTGCAAAAATCGTAGCAACGGCTAGTAGCATTTGGGGCTAGGGAATTAACTATGTGTAAGAGAAAAATACGCGTTTAGATTGGAGGCCTAGGTGGCTCAGATGGAAGAGCAATGACATAGAAAGTCAAAGGTCCTGGTTCAAACCCCAGTCTAGGCATATATTTTTCATTTCAAATATAATGGTTAAAACCTGTTGCTTTAATACAATTATCAATGTTGAAACTTATATTTTAGGTAAAAAAGTGCAGCCTATACACGCATAAATACGGAAGTTCCTGAAGAGCTGACCGTGATTGTTTTATCTAAACTACATGTTCTCTTAAGTCCGCCGTGTTGCTTCAGGTAGTAACACACCTGCTTCCTGACTGAGTTCCATCCCAATGGGTTGAAAATTTGAATATGAGGTGAAGAGATAAAATTGTACTTAAATTGAAGAGAAAAATTGAATTTGTCATTTGGTGAGAAGTGATCTATTTAACATTAAACATCGAACATAATTTAATTTTTATATTTATCAAAAACATGAAGTTTGACATACCGTGAACTCGATGGAGTGACCAGGACCAAACTGCGCAGCACTGGAAAACAAAACAGACTGATCTGCAGACGTCTTTGTAGCTATTTTATTCTCATTTGTTATCATGTAGTTCGGATTTTCTAAGTCCCAACCTAAAAAAAAAATAAATAAATAAAATAAACAAAAAAATATAAAAATTCAAAATAAAAAAAAATAGGATTATGAATTTTGAAATTTCTGGGAAAAATGATTTTATTTGCAAGTTTTTCAGTCAGCCAAAAGATGGAGTGGGAGTCGACATCCAGGGCCAACAACATAAAATTCGACAGTCTGAACAAGCTGACGATGGTATGAATGGCATATCAAAATATTTTGATCTCATATTTTAAATTAACACTTTCCAGAATTGGACAGTTTTATTTTAGAAAGAAAAACTAACGTTCAAACTGGGACTTGAACTCCAAATTCTAGAAACTGTTAATTTAAAATATAACATCAAAATATGAAGCTTTACCGCTTAAAAGTAATGTTTAAATTCTCATAAGTAATGCTAAGAGTGATTTCCAAATTATCAATAAATTCACGACTCACTTCGTGAGTCGTGAATTTATTGATAATTTGGAAATCAAGAGTGGCATTTGTTAGGACTATTTAACGAATAAAATTAGGCTGTTTACTCACAAATCATTGTTTAACTATAGTTATTTTAAAATATTTATATATTTGATGTAAACGGTGATGTTTGAAAACAAATCAGAAATGTGAGGTTATGTTCATTCACTGCTGCTTGATCATATTATTTATTGCCAAATAAGATCGCAATATTGTAAGAGTGCACCCAAGTGGAGAAATAATGAAACACATCAAACTATATATCATAATCAACATTATGGGTTATTCATTTATTTTTTTAGTAAACAACTCAGTAAAATCAAGGAATCTTTTCATTATTTGCTATATTCAATGTATTTGTTTGAGAAAAATAATGCTTCGACCTGTTCAGAACATTCTTTATCACAAAAGCAGGAGCTGATAAAGATAAATGATAAAGAGCGAGGTGAAACACGACTGTCATTGGTTGTAAAACAACATTAATTGAAACTTGATTGGTCATTGACTAGCATTTGTGGCATGAGTTAAATAGTCAATAAAAATACTTTGAATAGAAGTCGTCAGATGGCACTGTTGGTATCGGCCATTGGATAAAAGAGAATTGCATAAGTGGAGAGAACGTAAGAAGATGATACTCACAGAATGGTACAAGAGAAGTGGAAGCAACGCGGGGTAGAGACCACGCACTCCATTGTGGATCTCCTTCTACACGACAGCACACACGGAATGTGTAAGGAACCCCCGGGCGCAGGTCACGTACTAAGTACTGGCACTCCAGTCCACAGAACACGTCGTGGAAATTACTATCTAACAACAATATCTGCTCTCGTAAATCACCATATGCCATCTGTAGCCTAAAACTGTGAATATCCACTGTGCGTTCAAAATCCACCTGCAACACAAATAAAATCCATCAATTGCACATATTTTAACATTACAACAACATTACATTTCAGAGAGCAGTGATTCAACATCAGCTATACAAGCTATAACAACATATAACTCTCCAATCTCCAGAAAAGTGCTGGAAATAAAAAAAGATCATAAGATTATTGACCAAACAAAATAAAATTATCCAGCTCCAATGGATCCCCTCTCATTGCGGGGTACATGGAAATGAAATGGCAGATCTTTTAGCAAAAAAGGGCACCAAAATTTTACAGAAAACAAATCAATCCCTGCCCTACCATTCTGCAAAAATTATAATTAAAAGAAACTTCCAGAAAGAACTGATGGAGCACTTCAAATCACAAAGTAGTGAGAAACCATGGGCAGCTATCTCGCAGAATAAAAACTTAATACCTGAACAACCAAGACATGAAGCAGTAGCAACATTCAGACTTAACACCTGGCAGCACACCTCCATAAAATTGGAATCTTCAACTCTCCAAATTGTATCCTGTGCCAAGACAATAACACTACCATGAACAAAGATCATCTTGCTAGCTGTGATGTCACCTACAAGAACTCTGGCAGGACTCTATTGGGAAGCAAGAAAACAAATGGAACACATCCAAGCTAATGGGCATTACACTACTACTACTACTAATTACAACAAAACATCATCATCCTTGTTGGTCCATGTTATATTCCTTGCCTCTGATTCTGAGGGTTGCAGGTTCAAACCCAGCCGAGGTCAATGGATGTTTTAGGATGGAAAAATCTAGGGACAAGTCTTCGAACCTCATGGTCTTGTTGTAGAGATTATGACTAGAATTAATGAGGTTCAGGGTTCAATTCCTGCTCAGACCACTGGATTTTTTCCTTAAAATAAACATGATTACACATGTATTAAATTAATATTAAGAAGCTAAAGCTGTTACTATGATTGAAATAAGTATATTAAAGTACACAACTAAATTATTGTAATCAAATGGTAAAGAGAAAAATGTATGCCTGAACCGGGAATCAAACCCCGAACCTTCAGCTTTCCGTGCTGATGCTCTTAACCATTGAGCTAATCCAGGCTTCCTTCCCATCCTGGTCCCTTCATGTCTTCTTCAGGTAGAAGCCATTCATTGTGTATTTGTGAATGATGATTCATAGCATTTGAATGTGGGACCAAGACAGTAAGATAAAGGAAGGATTTATGCTTGTATGGGAAGGAAGCCTGGATTAGCTCAATGGTTAAGAGCATCAGCACGGAAAGCTGAAGGTTCGGGGTTCGATTCCCGGTTCAGGCATAAATTCTTCTCTTTACCATTTGATTACAATGGTTGCACATGGTTTGGAATGTAGGCTTAAAGAGTTATCCTGGTGATTTCATTACCATATCATCAGAGAAATGTAACTCCACTTTCCAGACGTCTCGTCCAGGGTTCAAACATTAATTTTTCTTTCTTAAATCAGAGCAAAAAAATGTTAGATACCTCTTCCCACTGCACCAGCAATGCTCCTGGCTTCTCTTCAACTTCTGTAATTTGTACTGGTCCCATTTTTGAGATGCTCCCAAGACCCGAGAGAGTGCGTTCTAAATCTGCCTGCACTGAATCAAGGGAGCACTGGAACGATACGTCTGGTACTTCCTCCAGGGTGGGAACGGCAGGTAAACTACAACAATAAACACATCATTCTTCATATACAACACTACATACCTTATATTATATTTGAAGAGAAAAATTCTCGCCTAGACCAAGACTCGAACCCTTGGCTTTCCGGGCCAAGTGCTCTACCAACTGAGCTACCGAGGCGAGTTACGATCTAGAAGCAAATTTTTCTCTTATATACGTTGTAATTCCCTCTCGCCAAATGCTTTTGAAACCATTGCTTCTATCTTTGCAAATGGCGGCTTCTTAGTTAAGAAGACATTTATTGGGAATTTAACACTACTTTATAAAGCTAGTAAGGCTTCTAATGATGTTTTTATTATTGATTTAACATTTCTCACTGTAAGATAAATTATATTAGAAGAGAAAAATTCTCGCCTAGAGCGAGACTCGAACCCTGTCTATGTGTATTGAATTAAATGTTTTACCTTCCTAGCTTGGAGGCTTGTTCGGTGAACTTGTGTGTCTCGTCAGGGCTGGTTGGTCCTCCGACTCTCAGTATGTTCTGTCCTTCCTCTATGTATTCTTGTGTTGACTTCAACTTGGCTATGATGACATCATGGCACTCTCGCAGCGGTTTCAAACCTTCCTCCTTTATCTTCTCAACTTCTAACTTGAGAGAATCTCTACGTTTTTCCAGAACTCTCAGCACAACTGATAATAGCAAATCAAACGCAAAGTCAATGTTCTCTATTGTTCTCCTCGAGCTTTCATTCACCTGCAATTATTACAACAACCACAACAAAAAGTTGGTCATTTCCACAAAGTGTCCAGTTCACTGGCCAACACTCTATTGAGTAACACTAAGAATTCTGGGATGGAAGTAAATATCATAAGTAGGGCAAGGCATTTAATGACCTATAAATTGGTAAAAAATGCAAAATAAAAATGCATTTAAGACCTAAAAAATTTAAAAAATTACCAATAAAATTAAAAAAATGATGAATAAAAAGTTAAAGAATTACCAATAAAAATACTATTTATTAGATTAAGTACTCACTTGATTACTGAATTACATAAAATTTAACTTAACATCAAAATATTAAAAGAAAATTATTAAAATAATACATATTACAGTACCTTTTATTGCAGAAAATCCATTTCAATTACACAGTGCACTTTTACAGCAATTTTGAATTGCAGTTAACAATCAGAATAAGGGTAGAAGTTAGCATAAGCTCTAAGAAATAGAATAAAATTCCTAGAAGTGGGCAAGTTAATTATGCACATACCTTGAAAAATAGGGGTAGTAGTTAGCAAAACAACTACTTAATTCCAAGAAGTTGTATTGACAAGGAAAAACACTGAATTATAATAAAAATCTTAAATCAAATACAAATAATGTCACAGCCTTCCGGAAAACTGTAAAAAAATGCTCAAAATGACCGAAAAATTGCCAAAAAATGACCTATCCCTAATGAAGTTAAGAAAATGCAAAAAAAAATGCCCTAATGAATTGCTTTTATTTAATCCGTTTTTTAATGCCGTACATTTTCATATATGCAAGCAATGTTTCAACCTTCATAACAAAAAAATTCAAAATCATTAATTGCCTTGCCCTAATCATAAGTGATTTCCAATTTATCTAGAGGATTTGGAAATCAAGAGTGGCATTTGTTAGGACTATTTCATGAATAAACCAGATTGAGAGGAAGACATAAAAATAGATGGTGGGATTGTGTGCACCAGGATCATAAAAAAATGTCAAATAAACCATTGGGAAAGGCTTTTTATGGAGAGGGATGTCTGGAGGAGGCTCATTGAGCAGGTGAAAGTCCTTATTGGGCTCTAGTGCCATTTAAGAAGAAGATTTAATGAATAAAATTAAGCTGTTTACTCAAAAATCATTATTTAAATATACAGTCCCAAATACACTCTTTGAAATGTTATTTCTCAGCAAAGAAATGAGACAGAAATGCAATTTTTGTTGTGTATGATCCACAAGGCACTGGAAAAGCATAGCAACACGTTCATCGATCTTCACGTCTTTATAAACAGTAACCCCCTGAAGATAGTAAAATAGCTGTATTTAATAAGGGAATTTGGAGGGGGTTAACAGAAGAATAAGATTTTTTACTTTTTATTTATTTTTTGAGAGAAGTTTAATTCCTACTTTTTTTTTTCAAGAAATTTGAAGCCAACCGGAACCTTTATAGATATTATAATAATTACACCTATATTAACACGCTGTTATCCCTAAGGTAATTTAGTCTTCTAATCATAACCTCTGGGTCAATTAACCACAAATATGTGTATTTAAAAAAAGTTAATTATATCTCTCCATCACCCCAGCGGCGAGATTATCATTCGATGAACATAAGTGGATATACTGAAGTGTTATTGGAAAGTGGAGAATGTTGAAGTGCAATGAAATTGGATGGTTGAATTTGGGACACCACCACCAACTAGAGTAACAATAACAAGAATCCGAGATGAAGTCGATGCATGACTGCAACAGTACTCCCGTTATCAGTTGAACATCTCTTTCTTCCGCTGCGACCTTTCAATACATCTTGCACCGTCCCATCGTCTGCAAACCTCTCCGCAGTACATATGTTGAGAAGACATTTGATAGCAATTCATCCATCGAATGGCCTCCTTGGTACTTTTCAATAGCAGTAGGCTATGTGCCGGCACCAGGTTTCGCCTTCTTCCTCATCTTTATCATGTCTCACACAACACACTTTACACTACACAAACATAAACATATACTCCTCTCTGCACACAATACAACAATACATCATCCATGTAAAGTGGTCTGCTGAGGTGGTGCGTAAATTGAAAATAGAGCACATTAATGACATCTATCTGCCCAGTGCAGCACCCGAAACATATAAACTGCAACAGGTGGCATTAGAGCACACATACACATATACTCACTCATTACTAAGTCCTTGTACTGTATATTATTCTGTACTTCTCCACAGAGTATATTACTTAGTCTATGATTTTTCGATCGTTGGTTTGGGTTATCGCTAGTTGGAACGGTGTTAGGGAGTGATAACTAAGTGTACACCCATTTTTAATGGACATTTGGTAATTCTAACATTATTAAATTAATATTAAGAAGCTAAAGCTGTTACTATGATTGAAATAAGTATATTAAAGTACACTACTAAATTATTGTAATCAAAAATTTTTCTCTTTACCATTTGATTACAATAATTTAGTAGTGTACTTTAATATACTTATTTCAATCATAGTAACAGCTTTAGCTTCTTAATATTAATTTAATAAAAATAATGCTATAGCTATGTGGAGTCCCTTCATGTCTTCTTCAGGTAGAAGCCATTCATTGTGTATTTGTGAATGATGATTCATAGCATTTGAATGTGGGACCAAGACAGTAAGGTAAAGGAAGGATTTATGCTTGGATGGGAAGGAAGCCTGGATTAGCTCAATGGTTAGAGCATCAGCACGGAAAGCTGAAGGTTCGGGGTTCGATTCCCGGTTCAGGCATAAATTTTTCTCTTTACCATTTGATTACAATTCTAACATTATTAATATATTTCTTTAACATAGATTTGGGGATTTATTGCAAAGATTGGTCATTTAAATTTCATAGCAAAGTGCTGCCATCTAGTGTAAGCTGTATATGTGGCAAGGATTATAATCGATATGTGGTTCAATGGCTCTATAAACTCTGGCGCATGTGCACTGTTGTTCTATAGGACTTTGAAAGTATATCAGGTAAATTAAAGTGGAGAATCCCCGAATCTCCAGTAGTTTTTCAAAGTAATCACCTCAATGAATTATACTACAGGGGCTACCTTAATCTGACATAACCTAATCTCTTCATTATCTGCAGTCATACCCCCTGAACATTTATATTCACTTTCACAGTCAGGCACTCTTTACAGCAATACTACGCCTACTTCTTGCAATATTTACTCTACATAAGAATAAAACAAAAACAAAGTTTTACCATGCAAGGAAACTTGTTTTCACGTACCTGATCTTTAGCAAGTTCTACTGATTTTATAAGCTCTTCGAGCTTTGAAGCATACTCTTTAGCTGTATCTACAGTTTCTATTATACTTTTCTTCGAAATATCTCCCATAATAACAAATAGTGCTGAAAATACAAAGGAATGCTAAACACAATACTGTGACATGTAAAATAACCATGCAATACACATTTCTTGCAAATTTACGAACTCAAGAATTAAGCTCATTCAACAATAAAGCAAAAATATACCGATACTCTATTATTATATAAATATAATCTACTCCAATATTGTAACAAACAAGTCACGCACAAATTTCATCCGGTACATGGTCTATGCTAACCTCTCCAAATTATTCCATAAAATGAGTGAAAGATACTAAATGATAACGTCTTACTACATAAATACAATGTATCGTGCTTGTTCATACATAAATACAACTTCTACAGTATTTTAAAAATTATAATATTATCAAAATACCTTAAGATAACATATGTGAACCGAATTATCCATGTAAAGTTTCGTTCACGAACACAGAGAACGAACGCTAATCCTATATCTGATTCATTCATTTGAACTTGTTTATGATCAGTAGTTCATAAAATGATCGTTCCAGATAGGCAACAAATTTATTTCTCACAAATCAAATACATTACACAATGCAAAATACCATGGTCACTCACAGGATTTGCTCAAAAGTAATATAAACCACAAAATAAACCTTTTCACATTCATAAGACATTAACGTAAGCACAGACAAATCATTCAAAAGATTCGTACGTTCGAACTAGTTTATTTACATAAAATAAGTCATGAACATAGAGAACCGAATGTGAACTAGTCACATTTATTCAAACCAATGACATTCCGCCCGATTAACATACATAATACGAGTTATTGGGGGCATTCAGTAGCCAAAGCGCTGCAAAAGCGCTTTATCTGCAGCATACCATTCAGCGGGCAATAAAGCGCTCTAGCGGACTTGCAGCTACTGCAGCGAAGTAAAAGTAGGCTGCAGATAGAAGAAACCGCTGCATACAATGTGATTGGCTGGTTCATTCAGTTTAAACATGGCGTCTTTCTCCATAAACAATTTATGTTTGATGTACAAATTTTGTGTTATTTATGTCTGGACATTAATATACGAGTTATTCGAGGTGGCTAACCGTTTTAGACGAACATAAGTGATATATTAAGTAAAACTAAAGACAGTGATAATCTTAAGATTGTTATCAAGATCAAGAATTTACGATTATAACCTCTTTTCATGCAAATCATTGTGTTATTGACGAGTGAATGTTTTTATTATGAAAATTGTATCCGCAGATGATTCATTCGCTAATACCTGGTGCCAAGTTAATTATAATTTTTGTTTTCAAGATATATGAAATACATTAGAATAGTATGATTGTGTTCATGGGGTCATTTCTGGAAGTGCTACAGTGGTTGTCGAACCAATTTTCTCTACAGATAAAACGAACATTTGTACTATTCTTTAAATGTGCAACACAATAAGAAATTGTGTAATGGACAAAGAGATGAACTGTGTATCTTATGTTTGTAATCTTTTCTGAATAAAGAGTTTTGTGAAGTATCGGCCATAACTTGAATTCAAATATTACAATATTCTAGATTTCTTATCTAAATTTGAACAGTGAAGATACAAATACTCAGTGTGATGTGCATAAATAAAATTAAATTACAGCTAGAGTTGGTTAATGTATTAACAACAAATTTTGCACTCTGCATAGGATTTTAATCACAGCTGATCCATTATTATTTAATCTCCAACTTTATATACTATGTCCTATCATTGAGATACTGAGAGCCATTTCTTGAACCAGGTATGAATAACTTTCACTTTAATTCCCAATTTATCGCAAAATGAAATGTGGTCTTATGTCTTTTAATTCAAATGCATGTAGTCTCTCTTATGGGATATTGCTATTCACTGTATACTACCATTAATCTTGGTGGTAAATGTTTTTCATATTATTATAAATGATTCAGTGATATACTATTTAGTGTAGCACTTAACTTTACTAAGAAAGTGGCATTGCTAATGTTAGAATTATATTAAATAATGTCTTTAAGTATGGTGAGTGAGAGGTTATCTATAATTAACTGCTGTTATGACAGAATTTCACATATATGGTTGGAAATTGCATATAATGTTTTGGTTTTATTTTAGCCATAAATATTATGGTAGTTACTCTTATAAGTAATTAATATTATCAGATGATGCAAAAAAAGTTAATTAATTATTAAGAAAACTATTTAAATTATTATAAATTAATATTCTTCTTTGTTTTCATTCCTATTCCTTGACAAATTTAAAATAAAGATGAAGTATGTTTGAGGTTGAAAAAATACAATGATGCCTTCCTTTATACAATTGTTTGGTTGCTGTACTTAGGTCATGTCTTGCACCACATACATTAATTTTGCACATATGCCTGTACTTCCTGCATTTTCTAGTGTAACCCCTATTCCTCATAGATTTAAATATAGACCTAAAAGTGTCAAATATTATGTAAGAAATCACATGAATAAAAGGCTGAACAATTGAATAAAATTTACCCTACAGCCCACCTGGCAATACTTTTAGTGTGGTTATTAAATATATGTGTTATGTGATGATGAAGGAGCAAGATATGCATCACATAGGGAATTCGCAGGAGTGATGTTTAAATATAATATGTGTCCAAATCAGGGTCAGATCAAGTGATTAGATTAAGCCACTATATTTATAGAGGTCTGTAATTAACTAGGGTGCAGGCTGACTACATCTGATGAACGAAATGGATGTTATGAAAATGGGGAAAGGTGGAATAAAATTGTGGTAGGGGAAAATGGGAGAAACCCTGAAAGAACATGCCATAGATCCGTTTCCTCCACTACAAAATCTACTTATAATGACCGAGACTAACCAAGTTAAAAAAAGCTACTCTTACTAAAACACAAATTAATATGATTAAACTAATAATAAACATTATAAATAAAGTTCTCGAGAAGCCAGCGGTGAGAGGCGAGCGTCTAATCGCTTGCGTCACGGAGCCGCCTGATATATTAATAATTAAAAAAATACAAATTTTCTCGTTATAATAATATTTTATTTTAAACGATCTATTCGTCGATTTCATAAATTACATACATTAAAATAAATCGTAAATTCTGTATAACCCTATTAGTATTATGATTAATTTCAATAGCATCGCGTAGTAATATGAGTAATGAGCCAATGAACAAATTTAAATTTGGCGGTATAGCTGCATGCAGCGGTCCATTCAACAGACTCCTTAAATTTTCGCTGCAAATGGCAGCCATTTTTGCTAAAGCGCTTTACTGCCCACTGAATGCGCCCATTATAAGATTTGCCCTAATTAATACCCAACTACACAATATAGAATAGATTACATTAAAATATCATATATGGGGAATAAATTTAATAATCACAATTATGGATTACCGTACATAAAAACGTTACCTCAAAAATTACCATTTCCTAATTTATAACTTAGAATTATATGTGTATGTGGGTGGATTGAAGATAAATACAGTATATTGTACAAAGTAATTGCCCTTTGCTTATTGTTCTGAATTTATTTTACTAGGGAATCTGTTTTTGGCCATTCTATGACCACAGCATTGTTTTCTTTTATTAAATTCACCATTGAAGTTAAAAAATTCATCTATTGTTTAATTACACAGTTTCTGATTTTTTTTCCCTCCATAGCATTGTTTTCTTTTATTAAATTCACCATTGAAGTTAAAAAATGCATCTATTGTTTAATTACACAGTTTCAGATTTTTTTTTCCTCTTGAAAAATCCATTTCTGCATAATTTAACTTAGGCCCCTACATATTGTTTTGAAATTTAATTATCATGATTCTGCATTACCTTATCATTGTAATATTTTTTTAAACTTTTATTTTGATCACAAAAAATACCATTTAATTTGATATCACAGATGTAATAAACAATGGAAAATGCAAAAAAAAAAAAAAAAAAAAGACTTCTGAGAAGACGTAATGTTAATAATAAAAAGTCAATTTGTAAAAATATCTAATAAAGAATTGAAGACATCCCTCGAATAAGGATGTAATCAACAACTTTGTGTGATATTCTTTCAAAAAGAACCCAAAATGGATAAATGGATGAGTATGGAGAAATATGGTAGGGGAAAACGGTAGAAAAACCTGCCCAAGCTTTGTTTCGTCCACCACGAAATCCACATAGAGTAACCAGACTTGATCTCGGTACCTCAGTGGTGAGAGGTGAGCGTCTAACCGCTTGTGCCATGGAGCCGCCTTCTTTCTACTTGTATTTGTGGTAAATGAAATAAAATGTCAAGTATGTTTTGCTACAGAGTAAAATCTTGTAGACTGTGATGGGCAGGAAATGAGATATGAATGGAGAAGGAAAGAAGGGCATGGAAACTCGTAGGAAAACAAGAGGGAAAGTGCCTAGTAGGGAGGCCAAGAATGAGGAGGGAGAATAACATTAACCACAATTTGAGGAAAGTAGATTTATGTATCATTTTAACTCACCTCATATTTTTTCTTTTTATTTAACTAGTTTCGACCTCTTGTTCAATACCATCGTCAGTACTTACACGACCGTTGTTTTGTCATTCTGAAGAGTGTCTTTTGCTCCTTCTGTTGGTAGACTAAAAAACCCTGAAATCAAGTCATTCTCCACAGGAATTTCAAGGTTCATTGATTTCTCCTTTTAATTTTTTTTTAATGTAAATTTTTCCCAGTCAGTTTTTTTTTTTTTTCCATTTTTCTATTTGTTTTAATAATTTAGCCTTTCTTTCGATATGATGTTTTTTGACCAAGCATGGGCTGCCTCTGCAGACTTTTCCACTTCCCCTTTCTTGACATTCCTGAGATGTTCTTTCATTCTACCTTTCAAATTTCTCTTAGTTTTTCCTATGTAGACTTTCTCACATTCTTCACATTTAATCTGATAAATCCCAGATTTTTCGTCTATTTTCTCATTTTTGTTGGATCTATCTAATCTATTAAATTAAATTAATATTAAGAAGCTAAAGCTGTTACTATGATTGAAATAAGTATATTAAAGTACACAATTAAATTATTGTATTCAAATGGTAAAGAAAAAAAATTATGCCTGAAGCAGGAATCGAACCCCAAACCTTCAGCTTTCCGTGCTGATGTGAATGATGATTCATTGCATTTGAATGTGGGACCAAGAGAGTAAGGTAAAGGAAGGAAGCCTAAATTACCTCAATGGTTAAGAGCATCAGCACGGAAAGCTGAAGATTCGGGGTTCGATTCCCAGTTCAGGCATAAATTTTTCTCTTTACCATTTGATTACAACTATTTAATCTAATTTTGCTGGTCGTTTTTCAGTGCCAACCTTATGTTGCATTTTTTTTTATTTATGGTGCTTGAATTAATTTTGTTTTCTTCTTTTTCCTTTTGATTTAACTTTCAATTTATGGACATGGTCTGGTACATCACAATGCTTTTCTGAAGTAGATTATACAGGAGATGATTTGAAAATATTAGCTCAGGATAGGAATGTATGGAGAGCTTGTCTGTGTGGCCATGAAACTACAGATTCAATGGTGTCAGTTACTCGAAGTCTTCTACCAGATGCAAGGAAACTCGAGAACAACTTAGAGACAAAGAAGCAGTTCTCTGGAGTCAACCTCCTCATAAAGGAAAAGGTGTTCTCTACAATGAATATACACCGGCAAATCAATGGATTCGTGATCATCAGAGATTGTCTTGTTCCGAATGGAGAGAAGCAATTAAAATGCAAGCCAATGTATCAGCAGTGCATTCTTTGCTGAGCAGATCTAGGGACGATACCCTCTGTAGACATCGCAGAGAGCACAAAACCCTAGGGGCCTGTCCGTTTGGAGAATCACTGAGAAAGATTCAGCACCATACTATTTGAAATATGATGGTAGAATTTATATATTAAATTTGGGAATTTTTAACATTATGAGGTTCAATTCATTAGAATTAAATTAATCGTGATTATTTCTTACCTCATACTTCTTTAAATACTGCAGTGCTGTATTTAAAGAAATATAGAAGTATGAGGTAAGAAATAATCACGATTAATTTAATTCTTATGATGCTAGAAGCCTTGCAAGATTATGGATACACAGTTTATGAGGAAGTTCATGGTGTGGCCACTAATGGGAGTAACAGACGAATAGATATTATTGCATTTAGACCATCTTCTAAAATTGGTATGATATTAGATCCCACAATTCGTTTTGAGACTCATAGTGGCCAACCTGAGGAAGTCGACTCTGAAAAGAAAGCCATATATGAGCCATCAATTGACTATTACAAAGATAAATACCAACTAGATAGTATAACTGTCACAGGATTGATGATCGGGGCAAGAGGTACGGTATTATACCAAGATTCTCAGCCAAATTTTGGAATTCCTTAGATTTGGACAGGGTGTATCTTTCTAAAATTGCCATCGCTGCCATTAGAGGATCAATTTCAATTTTAAGAAACCATGATGTTTTTTATTATTGATTTAACATTTCTCACTGAAAGATAAATTATATTTGAAGAGAAAAATTTTTGCCTAGACCGAGACTCGAACCCGGGACCTTTGGCTTGCCGGGCCAAATGTTCTACCAACTGAGCTACCGAGGCGAGTCATGATATAGGCGCAAATTTTTCTCTTATATACATTGTAATTCCCTCTCGCCAAATGCTTTTGAAACCATTGCTTCTATCTTTGCAATTTTTCTCTTCAAATATAATTTATCTTTCAGTGAGAAATGTTAAATCAATAATAAAAAACAACATTAGAAGCCATACTAGCTTTATAAAGTAATGTTAAATTCCCAATAAATGTCTTCTTAACTAAGAAGCCGCCATTTGCAAAGGTAGAAGCAATGGTTTCAAAAGCATTTGGCGAGAGGGAATTACAACGTATATAAGAGAAAAATTTGCGTCTATATTGTGACTCGCCTCGGTAGCTCAGATGGTAGAGCATTTGGCCTGGCAAGCTAAAGGTCCCGGGTTCGAGTCTCGGTCTAGGCAAAAATTTTTCTCTTCAAATATAATTTAAGAAACCATATTTACAAAATTTCTACTTTATAGTATGTATACTTCAGTTAGGCCTACAATTTGAATTTTTTTAAATGTATTTACAAAATGTATTTCATCAATTCAAAAATTAATTGTCTGTATCACTTTGTCCTTGAGGCAATCCTCTAATGAGGAAAGTTGTATCTAATAAAATATTTTGGGACACTCACCATCATTATAAAGTAATACATAAGTAAATTTGTGGACAAAATATTTTTTCTCACAAGGGAACTGTAAACCATTGCATGCTGAAACATACCTTGAAATTTCTTCCAGAGAAGTGTTGTGATGTACCAAGGACCTATCCAAAAAATTATCTGCCACTTTTAACTGCAAGGCACTAAAATCCAGCACCAAATCTCTCACTTAAATTCAGGGAAGGAATACAACTCCTGAATTGGTAGACTGTTGTTGTTGTTTTCAAATGCTGGGCCTTGGCAACGAAGCCATTAATATTCTTGCTCTCCAATATTTCTCTCTGGTGGATCCAACAGGTAATACTTCTCAGGTTCGTAGATGTTCTTCGTTCATTTCTTCATCTTTGTTGCATAGAGGACAATTTGGATTCATGTAGATTCCTATTTTATATAAATGTTTGGCCAAATAGACATGTTCTGTAAGCAGTCTAAATTTTGCTACTGTAGTTTACGTGGAATTTCTGGAATAATATCTGGCTTCTTTACTAAAAGTCCCGCGCCGTAGCCGAGTGGTTAAGGCAGGAAGCCTTGGCGCAGAGCTACGGGACTTGCGCTGGTTCAAGTCTCCATGGGGGAAGAAATTTTCTCATGGTATTTCGGCCAGTATGGGACCGGTGCCCACCCAGCATCGTGATGCATTTGGGTAGCTACAATCAGTAGCGGCTCCAGGTTGAGAAAACCAGCTATAACGGCTGGGGGACTCGACATGCTGACCACATGTCACCCCTACACTGGCTGATTATCATCTACCTCTGTGATTGACACATGTGGACGTAAGGCCAGCAGCCGGCTGGTAGGGTAAGGGCCTTCTAGGTCTGTCGCGCCAGGAGTTTCTTTACTAAAATATTCCATTTTTTGTCTTTGGCTTTATTACATAGGTCTTGGTTTTGTTTGATTTTATATTTGTTTTTAATTATTCTTTTTATGGATACGAGAGGTAAGCTTTTAGTAGTATTCTGAATTAAATTGGAGCCTTTTTTGTCAAGAAAATCAGCAGCGTCATTTCCAGCAGTTCCACAATGTGTAGGTATCCATTGCAATTGAATTCTTTTCTGTAGCTTTTGAATCATTTTGTAGCACTCTTTGGTAGCAACAATTGGTAGACTTGATAACCTATTAACCTCCGTGCTGCATCTCACCTCACTGAACTTTGTTTTTCTCATGCAGGGAGTCCATCAGCTTCACACAGTGGGTTGCCATTGCTGGATATTGGCTTTGATTTCTGTGCCTTGCAGTTAAAAACAGTATATGCTTAGGTTGTAACTTTAATAGTGGCAACTATTTATTGCTAGTATACAAGTGTCAGACATGTGGAACTTCTACAGCCCTTAAATGTAGTACCCAACATTGTCTACAACTCGTTGCCAGCGATGTGGAAGTCGTAGTTTCTCTGTAGCAGCTCCTGTTCTGTTGATGTTTTTATTATTAATTTAACACTTCTCACTGAAGGATAAATTATATTTGAAGAGAAAAATTTTTGCCTAGACCGAGACTCGAACCTGGGACCTTTGGCTTTCTGGGCCAATTGCTCTACCAACTGAGCTACCGAGGCGAGTTGCTATCTAGACGCAAACATTTTTCTCTTTATACGTTATAATTCCCTCGTGCCAAATGCTTGAAACCTTTTGCTTCTATCTTTCCATATGGCGGCCTCTTAGTTAAGAAGACATTAATTGGGAATTAAACACTACTTTATAAAGCCAGTAGGGCTTCTATTGATATTTTTATTATTAATTTTACACTTCTCACTTAAGGATAAATTATATTTGAAGAGGAAAATTTTTGCCTAGACCGAGGCTCGAACCCGGGACATTTGGCTTTTCGGGCCAAATGTTCTACTAACTGAACTACCGAGGCAAGTTGTGATCTAGACACAAAAATTTTTCTCTTTATACGCATTTGGTGCAAGGGAATTACAACGTATAAAGAGAAATTTTTTTGCATCTAGATCGCAACTCGCCTTTTGGGAAAAGATCCACATTCAGAAAAACAAAGGAAAACTTACAAACTTCGAAATTCCCGCAAATTTTGACCTGATCCAGAGGTTCATCGGTCCACCAACAGAGGGAAGAAGAAGAGTTTCTTCCGATGAACATAACATCAGTCGCCAAAAAAGTACTGAAGATGAGACCGTTATGGTCTCGAAATCGCAATCTACTTAGAAGATTTATATGAGGAGAGGTAAGAAACATTTAATTTCACCATAGAGGTGATGATGTTTCTGAAGCAAAGATATGGGTTCCCATATAGAAACATTCTGTTATAATTTTGTTTTTACCTGTTATTCATAGTTGATGCCTTCATAAGTATTATGGTAACTTGTGTCATGGGATGAAATAACAGGTCATGGGGAGAAGGTTAGAATATAAGACTCAATAGAGAGATATTTCTTTATTACGAGTTAGTGTTGTCATTTTTAATATGTTTATTGCTGTCCTCTTCTGCAGGACTCACATCCGAGCGAGTTCTCTTTCCCTGGTTGCGCTTGCTTTTGTCCATCTTATCATCTCCATGCAAACTGCAACAGACATAAAGATTTAAATATACATTGGACACAATAACACACTATTAGATAAATAAGGTGAGATAGAAAAATCTGCAGTAGCTGCTAAGCAAATAAATAAATAAATAAAATAAACACCTCAATTGGGATCCGAACCCGATTTCTCTGGTTCTGTACACCAGTGCTCTAAACCACTGAGCTACCAGGCTCCCAATTCAAACACACATCATTTCTCTGCTTTGAGTGCTTATCACACAGCAGACCTGGGTTTGATCCCTGCTCGGGACACTTTTTCTGGGTGAGGTTTTTATCGGGGTTTTTCCTCACTTACAAGACAAATATCAGGAAAACTTTAAGACCCAAATGGTCCCTGAAATCATAAGGCCATCGCAATCATCATCATTCATATTCATTTTAGATTAAGCTTAGGATTAGGGACTCTCCTGGCACACCACTATCATCATCCATCATATCATCGAGGCAACGTAACCCCGCCTTCCAGGTCTTTTGGTGAGAATTGATAAATTATACTTGAAGAAAAAAATTATATGCTCAGACTGGGGTTTGAACCCAGATAGCTCAGTGGTAGAGCATTGGCCTAGAAACCAAAGGTCCTACGTTCAAACACCAGTCTGAGTGTATAATTTTTCTCTTCAAACTTAAGTGAGAAGTGTTAAATTAATAATAAAACATCCAAAGAAGTCCTGGCTGGCTTTATGAAGTAGTGTTTAAATTCCCAATAAACGTCTTCTTAAAGTAGAAGCTGCCATTTGCATACTCAAAGCATTCAGCGATCAGGAATTAACAATTTATAAGAGGAAAAATTTGCATTTATATTGGAGTGCCCAGATAGTTCAGTGGTAGAGCACTGGCCTAGAAAGCCAAAGGCCCTGGGTTCAAACTCCAGTCTGAGCACATAATTTTTCCCTTCAAATATAATTTATCCTCCGGTGAGAAGTATTAAATTAATAATAAAAACATTGATGGAAGATTAAAAATACTAACTTGATTCTGGAGCGCATCCCGGGTCCCCAGAAACGTTGTGGATTCTCTTGGAATCTAGCGAGACCCTTCTCACGAGACTCTGGATTTGCATCTGGTCTCAGCTCCATGTTGACAGTTGTTGCGGGCTCCTGGGACAGTATAGCTGCTGCCACCCCCCGGAGCCTGTCCTGCCTCACAGGGTGTTGTTTTACCCAGTGCCTCATGATGTCCCACACCACGCTGGCAGGTGCATCTGTCTTGATGGATGTTTTTGTTTGCGTGTGAAAGCGACACTCGATAACCACAGTTCATCAACGCAGACCTGCATCAGTAGTTTAACAAAATTAAATGTTATATTTGAAAAGAAAAATATACGCCTAGAGGTCCTGTTATACCCTGTATATAACATGAAATTATGCATTACAGGGACTCTTGTCGTCCCAACTCCTTTCAAAAATGTTCATCTAACTAACTAACCAACTAACTCACTGGCACTATCGAACCCATAGATTCTCATGGCTGCAGAGATAAGCCCTCCATACATCCCTATCCTGAGCTAACGTTTTCCAATCATTGCCTGTATAATCTACTCCAAATCATAGTTAATGTTATTCTCCAATCTCTTATGCACAGTTAATTCCCTAACCCTACTGACTTTATAAGTAATTTAAATTCCCAATAAAAAGTCTTTTTAATAAAGAAGCCGCCATTTGCAAAAATTGTAGCAACGGCTCGTAGCATTTGGGATTAGGGAATCAACTATGTATAAGAGAAAAATGTGTGTTTAGATTGGAGGCCTAGGTGGCTCAGATGGAAGAGCATTGACATAGAGAGTCAAAGGTCCTGGGTTCAAACCCCAGTCCAGGCGTATATTTTTCTTTTCTTTTCAAATATAATTTGTCCATCATTAAGATGTTTAAAAACGAATAATATTAACATTAAAATTAAAAGTTTTCGAGATTTATGAAGAAATAGCATCTTTAAAATATTATTTTGAAAAGAAACATTAACTTCTGAAGTGAACTTGAACTCCAGACATCTTTATTTTTTTTCTTTTTAAAATAATATTGTCCAGTATTGGAAAGTATTAATATTTAAATATAACATCAAAAGATCTTTAAAATAAGAATATTAATTGCAATTAATTAATAAATGAGGTAGAAATTTAACACCTCACCTCATAATTGTAGATTTCTCGAGGACATGTTTCAATATTTCGTAGTATTATCTTAAAGTGATGGCCTATTGTGGGAAATACCCTATAACTAGCAAAATTGTTTTGGACGATGTAATTTTAGAATGAGTAAATGAATTTAATTATTTGGGTTATATATTTAACTTTCACAGGGAAAGAACACTATGAGGTTTAAATTTAAGAATTAAATTAATGTTTTTATTACCTCACCTCATATCCTTTTTCTTCTATACTGAAGTTTCAGAGCTTATCTCCATCATCAGTAGCCTCTGGTCAACCGGTGTTATGTCGTTTCTTGGTGACACAACACCGGTCGACCAGAGGCTACTCATGATGGAGATAAGCTCTGAAACTGCAGTAAAAACATTAATTTAATTCTTATTTGGGTTACAATTTAACATTTCAAGATGAAGCTGATATATCAAAGAAAATCATAAAAAACAATGGGGATAATTAACAGTATAATGAAACCATCTTTAGTACAGAAGAACACAAGATTACGGCTTTATAAGGTTCTCGCAAGACCAGTATTAAGATATGGTAGCGAAGCATGGACAATATGAAGAAGAGATGAAAGCTGAATAACAGCAAATGAGGACTTGGTCCTTGGATTTTTCCACACAAAAATAATCCATCCATCCTGGCCAGGTTTGAACCTGTGACCCTCGGGACCAGAGGCAAGGAATGTAACCACTAAAAAAAAAAAAAAAAAGAAAGAAAAACTTATGAAATTCCTGCTGACTGGATCCGGAGGTTTATTGGTCCACCAACAGAGGGAAGAAGTAATAGTTCTTCTATATTTAATTAATGTTGAGAAGTAAACATTATGAGGTATAATCATTAAAATTCATTTGAGAACATATTGTTTAAACAACTCACCTCATAGGATTCATGCTTCCATGATATCGCGATTTCAAACATAGCCATGTTCATCATCAGTCGGAGTTGGCTGACGATGAACATGACTATGTTTGAAATCGCGATATCATGGAAGCATGAATCCTATGAGGTGAGTTGTTTAAACAATATGTTCTCCGATGAATTTTAATAGTTCTTCTGATCGACATAACATCAGATGACAAGAAAGTACTGAAGATGAAGCTGCCCAGGCTTTGAAACTGCGGCCTACTTAGAAGACTGGGTATGAGGTGAGGTATGAAGCATTTTAATTTAATCTTAAATTAAACCTCATAGTGATTTTTTTCTTATAAAAGTTCAATTCAAGTCAAATATTGCTTGTTTGATGGCAGTGTCAATACTAGTAAAATTCATATCAAATTCCGTTGAGGTGAAGTCATATGATGAAAGTTAAAAATTAAATTTTACCTGTTAGTAGGTGCCGTCGTCCTCAACTTTGTTAAAATATTGTATATAAAATTAACTGGAGCGCTTTCAGAAGTTATCTTCCACCTTCAGCAGGTTGAATTTCCGCTATTTGTTGTTGTTATGTTTGGTGATGTTTACTCCAACTGTTTGTAGCAGCAACTGACTTGTTTTTGATGATCTCGTATAATGGGTTTGACTGGGGTTCGTTCTCATTGAGAACCCATTACATTAGATCGCCAAAAACAAGTCAGTTGCTGCTACAAACAGTTGGAGTAAACATCACCGTACACAACAACAACAAATAGCGGAAACTCAACCTGCAGAAGATGGAAGATAACTTCCGAAAGCGCTCCAGTTAATTTTATATACAATATTTTAACAAAGTTGAGGACGACGGCACCTACCAACAGGTACAATTTAATTTTTAACTTGCATCACATGATGGCAGCGTGTTCCCCCGAGCAGTCATGTATTGAGAAGACATGTGATTTGTCTGTTATGTTGATATGTGGTCTGTGATCTCACCTGAACTGCATCATGGACATAGTCTCACAGTGCAACACAGAGCACAGCCTGTCCAGAGTGTAGTAGAGAGGCACATCCATCAGTTCCTCGCGCACCACAGCCAACACGCCCTGCATCCTCTTCTTCGTCCCAAACTCTCCACAACTTGCCACATTTTCTAATCGAGACACAAATTCCACATCATGTATTGGTCCATTCCATATTGGACCGCCAATCTGCAAAATCACAATACAATTTCCTTCAGTTGTGGGTCTCCTGTCATACATTTACATCATTTAAAAGAACCTTAAGCCTGAAAAATATGCCAAACACTACATGGTGCAAGCATAGTAATAACAGAAACTGAACAAGGGAAAAATTTAGTATAAATACATGGTCTTTATAGGAAGCCAGATATAATGAGAACAGTTAAGTCTCGTAGACTGCTATGGGCAGGACATGTGGCATGAATGGGGAATGAAAGACGTGCATGGAGGCTTCTTGTAGGAAAACCAGAGGGAAAACGCCCAGTTGGTAGACCAAGGATGAGGTGGGAGAATAACATTAACTATGATTTGAGGGAAGTAGATTATACAGGGATGATTCGAAAACATTAGCTCAGGATAGGGATATACAGAGAGCTTATGCCCATGTGGCCATGAACCTATGGGTTCGATAGTGCCAGTGAGTTAGTTAGATGACACAGTTCTAATTGCACAAAATGAAGATGATTTACAAATGCTATTGCACAAATTTAGAATCATTGCAGCAAAATATAACATGAAAATCTCAACAAATAAAACCAAATCAATGGCAATATCCAAGGACCCACGACGTGTTAAATTAGAAATAGAAGGGAAAAGTATAGAACAAGTCATGAAATTCAAATATTTAGGAATATAAATTAATAGCAGCAACAGAATAACAGATGGAATCCTCCAACAAGCAAATAATGCAAACAAAATATCGGGATGTTTAAACAATACTGTTTGGAAAAACAAAAATTGAACAATAGATACAAAAATAAGAATTTACAAATCTGTCACTAGACCAGTTCTAACATATGGTTGTGAATGCCGAATAGAAACTAAAAAAACAAAACAAATCAATGAAACAACTGAAATGAAAGTTTTAAGGAAAATCGCTGAGAGAGAGAGAGAGAAATTCACAGCTCTGTTATTAGAGAAGAATGTGCAATTGAACCTATAAACCTCTGGATAAACGATAGAAGACTAAACTGGAACGATCACATAGATAGAATGGAGAACAGTAGATTAGTGATGAAAGTACGTGACTGGACACCTCAGCAGAAAAGTCCTTCAGGACGACCACAACTATTATGGAAGGACGTCACCAGCTTTCATGCGTAGAGGAAGAAGAAGAACAATCATGAAAACACGCAACTTTATGAGGTGAGATATAAAAACATTTTCCCCAACTCATTTATAAAATGTCAAATCTAACTCAATTAAAAGTAAAGTGATCCCACAACAGGCCCGGAGGCCTTTGGGGTAGTAGGAGGTTAAGGCTCCCACTTTTTCTAGACAATCGGCACTTTATGTCAGCCGGGTTGTCAGCCCTGCATGACGGCCGCCTTTACCCCCAGAACAAGAGTCTGGTACTCATTTCCATTAGAGGCTGAGTCGACCCCAGGGCCATAGTGCAGCCAGAGGGTTTGGGTCAGTTTAAAAATCCTGACCCCAACGGGACTTGAACCCTCGACCCTCCGGCTTGTAGCTCAGTGCCTTAACCACTACGCTACGGCGTGCCCCAAGTAAAGTGATCCCACAACAGGCCCGGAGGCCCTTGGGGTAGTAGGAGGTTAAGGCTCCCACTTTTTCTAGACAATCGGCACTTTATGTCAGCCGGGTTGTCAGCCCTGCGTGACGGCCGCCTTTACCCCCAGAACAAGCGTCTGGTACTCATTTCCGTTAGAGGCAGAGTCGACCCCAGAGCCATAGTGCCGCCAGAAGGTTTGGGTTAGTTTAAAAATCCTGACCCCAACGGGACTTGAACCCTCGACCCTCCGGCTTGTAGCTCAGTGCCTTAACCACTACGCTACGGCGTGCCCCAAAGTAAAGTGATCCCACAACAGGCCCGGAGGTCCTTGGGGTAGTAGGAGGTTAAGGTTCCCACTTTTTCTAGACAATCGGCACTTTATGTCAGCCGGGTTGTCAGCCCTGCGTGACGGCCGCCTTTACCCCCAGAACAAGCGTCTGGTACTCATTTCCGTTAGAGGCAGAGTCGACCCCAGGGCCATAGTGCCGCCAGAAGGTTTGGGTTAGTTTAAAAATCCTGACCCCAACGGGACTTGAACCCTCGACCCTCCGGCTTGTAGCTCAGTGCCTTAACCACTACGCTACGGCGTGCCCCAAAGTAAAGTGATCCCACAACAGGCCCGGAGGCCCTTGGGGTAGTAGGAGGTTAAGGTTCCCACTTTTTCTAGACAATCGGCACTTTATGTCAGCCGGGTTGTCAGCCCTGCGTGACGGCCGCCTTTACCCCCCAGAACAAGCGTCTGGTACTCATTTCAGTTAGAGGCTGAGTCGACCCCAGGGCCATAGTGCCGCCAGAGGGTTTGGGTCAGTTTAAAAATCCTGACCCCAACGGGACTTGAACCCTCAACCCTCCGGCTTGTAGCTCAGTGCCTTAACCACTATGCTACGGCGTGCCCCTCTAACTCAATTAATTAATTTAAATAAAACCTCATAATGATATTTCTTATAATAGTTCAATAAGGCAAAAGCTGGAATGAAGTCAGGAATTTGGCAAAAAACAGAGTCTGATGGCATGCTTTACAAAGGCCCTATGCTTCCAAGAGGAGTGATAGGAACTACTGCTATTGCCCTTACAACTTACATGATGTCTGTGACCACAGTGTACGCAAGTACTTGCTACTGGTGGAGCGTGTGGTAACGTGAACTTAAACTGATTTGGCTTCTCTCCATACTTGTGTTCCTGTCCAAGTGGCTGTAACGTGAGTGTCTCGCATCCTACACACTGGTACACTAGCGCCAACTTACTGCAAAAGAAATATGATATGATATAATATGATAAATTAAGAGTCAAATATAGGCACCTCACCTCATATTTGAAGAGAAAAATTATACGCTCAGACCGGGACTTGAACCCGGGACCCTTGGTTTTCTAGTCCAAGTGCTCTACCATCTGAGCTACCTGAGCAAGTACTGATCTAAATGCAAATCTTTCTCTATATACGTTGTAATTTCCGCCCACCAAATGCTATGAAGCCTTTGCTTCTATCTTTGCAAATGGCTGCCCCTTTATTAAGAAGACATATTTGGGAATTACACATTACATTATAAATGACAGTGCAAAGGCTTCATAGCATTTGGTGGGCGGGAATTACAACGTATATAGAGAAAGATTTGCGTTTAGATCGGTACTTGCTCAGGTAGCTCAGATGGTAGAGCACTTGGACTAGAAAACCAAGGGTCCCGGGTTCAAGTCCCGGTCTGAGCGTATAATTTTTCTCTTCAAATATGATTTATCCATCAATGAGATGTATGAAATTAATAATAAAAACATCGACCTCACCTCATCTTTATATATATATATATATACTTGCAGACCCAGCAGATGTTGTCCTGCCTGAACAATCAATTCTCGTGTCATGGCCAGATGATAAAAATATAAGTTATTTTTTACCATAAAATTCACAATTAATAAGTTTGCAAAAAAAAAAACTCCTCACTGCCATCTGTTGTGGCATTATGACATCACATTATAGTCGAGCGGAATGTCAGTAATGCAGACGACTACATATTTGACATATAAAATCCTATAACCTAATCGCAGCGCTATCTACCAGGTCCACTTGTTATTCTAAACCATCCAGGGACCCACTCAAACACATACAAAAAATTTAATCAAAATTGGTCGTCGTTTAGGAAGTTTTTAATTTTGGATTTCAAGTAAACCTCCACTTCTAATTGTCGGATTTTGCTATTTTTGGATAATACCTAAAAACTCCAAGCGCAACAGGCCTAGAAGGCCCTTGGCCTACCAGCCAGATGCTGGCCTCATATCCACATGTGTTAATCACAGAGGTAGACGATCATCTAGCCTGTGTAGGGGGTGATATGTGGTCAGCATGTCGGGTCCCCCAGCCGTTATAGCTCGTCTTCTCAACCTGAAGTCGCTACTTATTGTAGCTACCCAAATGCCTCATGATGCTGGGTAGGTACCGGTCCCATACTGGCCGAAATACCATGAGAAAATTTCTTCCCCCATGGAGAATCGAGCCAGCACAAGTCCCGTTGCTCTGCGCCAAGGCTTCCTGCCTTAACCACTCAGCTACGGAGCGGGACTTGGATAATACCTACCTCGGTTTATTTTAATAAGATTTACTGAGTTTCGTTGTGAAACATCGAAAAATGTGACCACTAGAGCGATTTTTAAATTTTCACTTCAGGTGAACTCCTACTCCTAATGGTTTTAGAGGGTCCAATTGTGAAACTAAACCATTGAGGGACCCATCAGACACACACAAAAAATTTCATCAAAATCAATCCAGTCGTTTAGGAGTAGTTCAGTGACAAACACACATACAGAAGAATTACATATATAAAGAATGCTATGAGCATTTGCTCAATCACGCAAATGGCAGCTTCCATTTAAGAAGACAATTATTGGGAATTTAAACACTACTTTATAACCTCAGTAGGGCTTCTTTTGATGTTTTTATTATTAATAGTCTGAGCATATAATTTTTCTCTTCAAATATAATTTATCCTTCAGTGAGAAGTGTTAAATTAATAATAAAAAGCATCAAAAGAAGCCCTACTGGCTTTATAAAGCAGGTTTAAATTCCCAATAAATGTCTTCTTAAATAAAAGCTGCCATTTGCACAATCAAAGCAAAAGCTCATAGCATTCGGCGATCGGGAATTAACAATATACTTACTCACATGGCCACACAGACATAAGCTCTCCAAACATCCCTATCCTGAGCTAATGCTTTCCAATCATTCCCTGTATAATCTACTTCCCTCAAATCAGAGTTAATGTTATTCTCCCACCTCATTCTTGGTCTACCAACTGGGCGTTTTCCCTCTGGCTTTCCTACAAGAAGCTTCCATGCAAGTCTTTCATTCCCCATATGTGCAACATGTCCTGCCCATCACAGTCTACTAGACTTGACTGTTCTTATTATATCTGGCTTCCTATAAAGACCATGTAGTTCATTGTTATGTAGTCTTCTCCATTCACCTGTCTGTTCATCTCTCTTTGGTCCAAAAATTTTCCTAAGAACTTTATTCTCAAATACTCGTAATCTCCTTTCCTCCTTTAAAGTAAGAGTCCATGTTTCGCACCCATATAATATAACTGGTAGAATAATAGTTTTATATATTTTCAGCTTAACGTTTTTTGAAAGGAGTTGGGACATCAAGAGTCTCTGCAATGCATAATAGCATGCATTTCCAGAATTGAGCCTATGTTTAATTTCTTTGTGCATCTCATTCCTATTTGTGATTATTGTTCCTAGGTATTTGAATTCAGTCACTTCCTCAAAATTTCCCTCGAATTAACAATGTATAAGAGAAAAATTTGCGTTTAGATTGGAGTTTCTCAGGTAGCTCAGTGGTAGAGCATTGGCCTAGAAAGCCGAAGGTCGTGGGCTCAAACCCCAGTCTGAGCGTATAATTTCTCTCTTCAAATATAAAACATACATATAGCCTACCTTGTGGTTCTTTTGCACATTGCTGGGCTTGTGTAAATCTTGACGAAGACTCGCACGTAAAAGTCTGCACTGATGGATAACAGAGGTACGATATAGCGTCCGTATCTGTTAGCATGCGACTCCAAACACTGCAGGACTATCCGCAGGGCCTGTACACACATTCACGCCTGTCAATCAAATGCAATCTTAAATTTTACTCCATCTTGATACCAATAAACTTAGTACAGCCACGCACATTGACATATAGAGAAAGGAAGATAAGTCTACAAATTTACACCTCAACTCATACATAGTTGAGAATGGGGACAACAGTCTCCAAAACATGTCCAGCTGATAAAAGAAAATATAACATGAGATGATTATTTCTAGTATTATTACAGGGAAAAGCAAACTTTTTTAAATTGTGGATTAGGCACCTATGGCACTGAGGCACTCAAATATACAGAAATCATGGCAACGTTGTTTACTAGTTCATTGCATCTTTGCATTCCTATGAAATAATAATAGCTTTATTTTACCTGGCAGAGTTAAGGCCTTGTCTACCACTCAACCAGGTTTAGGGGTTAGGGAATTAACTATGTATAAGAGAAAAATATGTGTTTAGATTGGAGACCTAGGTAGCTCACATGGAAGGTCCTGGGTTCAAACCCCAGCCTAGGCGTATATTTTTCTTTTCAAATGTAACTTGTCCATCATTAAGATGTTTAAAAACTAATAATATGAACATTAACTGTTCTTATTATATTTGAAGAGAAAAATTCTTATTATATCTGGCTTCTATAAAGACCATGAAGTTCACTGTCATGTAGTCTTCTCCATTCACCTGTCTATACATCTCTCTTTGGTCCAAAAATTATGTTACTTCATATTGTAACTTTAATTAAACTGATTATTGTACTCATTCCATTTTAGCATGAAAAGATGTAACTTCATCTGATTTTCTGATTTTTTGGACTGAACCCTTTTTAACATCAATCAATTCAATTACTTTTAACATCAGTTTTTTTTCATGAAATAAGCATGATAAAGTCCAGTTGTGCTTTGAATCGTGCATATTACTTCCAAGTTCTGAGGGTACATTAGAAGTAATAGAAATGTATCTTACCAATTCATGACAGCATTTAACACGGAGAGATATCGCTCCATACTTTGTGTAACATGTTTCTGGGCAGTTTCCTGCGAGCACAGCCATGTCTGTGCAGGTGACGAGAAGAATCCCTCCATCACTCACGCACTGAACAGCTGCATCCAGAAACTGGGACGGGCATCCATATGGATCAAGATCTACAGCATGAAACCTTTCAGTTGGACGTCTGTGTCGGTACATTACCATCCTGTAATTACACCATATACTGATAAAATAAACCCTAAAAGTGAGGCTAGGGCCCACTCGGTCTGTAAGAGCCGATAGGATTTGTAATTTGATATTACATTAGCACTGATTAACAAATTAAGCCCCCCCACGGGCTAGACCTTGTCGTCGAGGAGGGGCTCAGTACCTAATGACCCAGACGACTAGATAGGGAAGTCTGGTTTTAACTAGCTTGCTATCTAGTAAGAAGAGAAGGGAAGCGAACTGGCTCCAACGAGGGATACCTCAACGGCTTCAGAAGCGGATGAAGAAAATTGTTCTCAACAGTATAGAAGACGGAAGAGGAAACCTGCAAGCCAAGGGGTAGACGGGACTCCAAAGCTTTGGTTAGCAACCCGTCTAGGAGAAGGAAACTCTGAAATTAATCCCCGATTCACTAGGAAGGTGGTTGTGCGTCTGGGCTGGTAACCCGACCAAACTCATCTCTCTCACAGTGTTCAGCCAGACGGATTTAATGGACGACGACTTAAGCAGAAAAAGGATAAACGATTAGGGATTTGCGATAGAATAAATATTGTTACTTGGAACATCAGAGATCTAGGAAGAAAAGAAAAGAGATACTAGATTGAAGTTCTATAAAACATTGGCAGTTCCTGCATTACTTTATGGGAGTGAAACTTGGGTAATGACCACAAAATTGCAAAGTAGAATACAAAGCGCAGAAATGAACTTCCTTAGAAGAACAAAAGGCTGCACAAGATTGGATCGGATAAGGAATGAAGATATAAGACAGAGTTAAAAATATATCCATTGGATGAGAAAATCAGAGAATATAGAGAGAAATGGTTTACACATGTGGAAAGAATGAATGTATCAAGATTACCAAGAGCAGCATTCAACTACAAGCCAAGAGGTTCAAGGAATGTAGGAAGGCCAGTGAAAAGATGGACAGAACAACTGTGAGGCGGAGCAGGCAATTTGCCTAGCCCGTGAAGTGAAGAAGAAGAAGCCTGGATAATCTACTGGTAACTAATAAAAAAGTATCCCAGATAGTAACAAATCTGGAATTTTCTAAATCAGTTGCAACAACTGCAATAAAGTATATATAGGAAAAACCAAAAGGAATTTAGAAACTCACACAAAAGAACATTTTGGAAATATTAAAAATGGTGAAATTGAAAAATCTGCAACTGCAGCTCATAGTTTGCTAGAGAATTACAAAATTGGAAGAGAAACTAAACTTTTGAAACATTTGAAGAAGCCTTTGGAACTGACAATTTGGGAAAAGATATACATTGAGAAGAATAAATATAAAGCAACGAATTTTGATATTCCCGACGAGAATAATTTAATCTCCAATTCATAAAATTTACACCAGATGGCAGTTCAGAAGATAATATTAACAACGAAATTTCGACAGTTGGAATTTGACTGAAGATGGAAGTAATACTATACTTTTGAAACCGGTATCGTGAAGACACGCAACTTTGTGAGGTGAGATGTTAAAACATTTTCTCCAACTCATTCATTAATATAAATACCTCATAGTATTTCCTCCCGCTGTAATTTTAATTAAATTTCAATAGTTTTATGTATAGATGTTGTAAGCTACAGAAAATATATTTGCATTTTTGGTTAACTGACTTATGCTGCACCCTGTAGTTTAACTGTTTCCTAACGTCCCTAGAGAAACCACTATGGATATTTTGGAAAAATTGTTAAACAAAAACAAATTAGACACAAAAAGCATAAAGGATTATATAATTTAATTTTAATGAAGTTATAGTAAAAAGTAAGTAAAGTGATCCCGCAACAGACCCGGAGGTCCTTGGGGTAGTAGAAGGTTAAGGCTCCCACTTTTTCTAGACAATCAGCACTTTATGTCAGCCGGGTTGTCAGCCCTGCGTGACGGCCGCCTTTACCCCCAGAACAAGCGTCTGGTACTAATTTACGTTAGAGGCTGAGTCAACCCCAGGGCCATAGTGCCGCCAGAGGGTTTGGGTCAGTTTAAAAATCCTGACCCCAACGGGACTTGAACCCTCGACCCTCCGGCTTGTAGCTCAGTGCCTTAACCACTACGCTACGGCGTGCCCCCTTTAATGAAGTTATGCATGGAATAAATGTTTATTCAAAGTTAAAATTGGGAAACACATTATGAGGTTCTTAATTAATAAATTAATGAGTCATTTTAACATCTTACCTCATATTTCATGTTTTTCAAACACGGTAACTATAGTTTTCAAATGATCTTGTCATTCATTTTCAACCGCCATTATGACTACCGGATATTCGTTGGAATCTCCCTCTATAACGTTGCCATCTGGTGTTGATTTGACGAACTTCGAGATGAGGTCACGTTCATCTGGAATGTCGAAATTCATAGATTTAAATTTGTTCTTCTGTATAAATATTTTCTCATAGCAGCACATAGTTTGTTGGAAGGTCATAGAATTGAAAAAGAAGCTAAACTTCTAAAACATTTGGAAAAACCTTTGGATTTGACAGTTTGGGAGAAAATATTTATATAGAAGAACAAATTTAAATCTATGAATTTCGACATTCTGGATGAACGTGACCTCATCTCGAAGTTCATCGAATCAACACCAGATGGCAACGATATCTCGAAGTTCGTCAAATCAACACCAGATGGCAACGTTATAGAGGGAGATTCCAACGAATATCCGGTAGTCATAATGGCGGTTGAAAATGAATGACAAGATCATTTGAAAACTATAGTTACCGTGTTTGAAAAACATGAAATATGAGGTAAGATGTTAAAATGACTCATTAATTAATAAATGTTTATTTTACATACAATGGAAAATTTTATAAACAAAGTTCAGGTTTTTCTATGGGAAACCCCCTATCCATCTTTTTGGCTAATTTATTTATGGGGAGTTTTGAGCACAAGATAATAAGTGGACACCCTTTAATTTTCAAATTCTGGTGCAGATATGTTGATGATGTAATTGCTATTGTGAATCATAAACAAATAGATGATGCTTTAAAATTGTTGATTAATAATCAGAATAGAACTATAAAATTTACCATGGAAACAGAAAGACAAATTCCATTTTTTGATCTAAACTTGACAAGAAATGAAGAAAACAAGATAGAATTTGGAATACAAAAAAGAAGACACAAATAGATTAGTACATATATCTATGAGCAGAGAAAATTATGAAAAAAGAATACATAATTAATGTAGCAATGGAAAACAAAAATTAATTAATGAAAATACACTTATAAAAGAAACAGAAGAAAACAAAATTCAAGATATTCACTTATCATCCATTGAAGCACAACAAATAAAAAAAAAATTAAAAAGCTTAACATAAGATTGGCACTGAAAAATGAATGTAGCCACAATAGGATGATTAAAACAAATAAAAGTGACAAAATTGAAGAAGAAAAAACAAATTGTGAATTTATCAGATCAAATGTAGAGATTGTGACAAAATTTATATAGGAAAAACAAAAAGAAAATTGAAAGAACATGTTAGAAATGTCAAAAATGGTGAAGTGGAAAAGTCAGCAATAGCTGCTCATACTTGGTCTGAAAAACATCTAATTGATACAAAAGCTGGTTCAATTAAACAAATAGAAAAACAAAAAGTGCTCACGGTTTGGGAAAAAATCCACATTAAAAAAAAAACAAGAAAGAAAAACTTATGGATTCTGAAATTCCTAGGAATTTTGATTTGATCTGGAGGTACATCGGTCCACCAACAGAGGGAGGAAGAAGCGGTTCTCCTGAACGACATAACATCAGTCGACAAGATATTACCGAAGATGAAACCATGTAAGTTTTGCAACCGGTATAATTAGAAGACTGCATACGAGGTGAGATACAAAGAATTTTATTTTAAATCCCAGCTAATTTTTGGTATCTTTTACATGTAGTGCTATTCAGAAAGAAGGAACAGACTTCAAACATTTATTTCTTCCAAACTACACAAAATAGAAACACAATTCCAACGTTCCTGGAAAGAGAAAAGTTAGAAGTTTCTATCACAGCTGCATTGGCTCAGTTGCTTGTCCTGTTGTTTGTATTAAAATGGCAACACAACAGGACGTTGGATTGGAAGAGGAGGAGCAGAAGATGAACTTCATTACCGGTGGCCTCCCAGGTCACCAGACCTAATCCTATGTGATTTTTATCTGTGAGGTTACATAAAAGATCTGTGTTTTTATCCCCACTGTGCCTGACGCTCTTGAAAATCTGTGACAATGAATGGTTTAAGCTGTGAATTTGATAGCTAGAGACCAGCTGATTAGTGTGTGGCAAAAAATGAGCCACTATTTTGATATTTGTCGTGTAACACGTGGTGCTCATATTGAATGCATAAAATAGTGAAATTTGAACTTTTCTCTTTCCAGAAACATTGGAATTGTATTTTTATATTTTGTTAGTTTGGAAGAAATAAATGTTTGAAGTCTGTTCCTTTTTTCTGAATACCCTGTATATAATTCTTCTGTATGTGTGTTTGTCACTGAACTCCTAAACAACTGGACAGATTTTGATGAATTTTTTTTTTGTGTCTGTTTGATTGGGTCACTGGATGGTTTACATTCAAAATTGGACCCTCTAAAACCATTAGGTGTAGGAGTTCACCTGAAGTGAAAATTTAAGAATTTGCTCTAGTGATCACAAATGTTGATGTTTCATAACAAAACTAAGTATCTATCTAGAAATTCTGCCCAAAGGCAAGTCTTTCACTGCACTCATAGCATTTTCAAGCTATGCTTTACAGCTTTACAAGGGAAATATACGTGTGGTAGCTTCCCGTTGAAAGAAGAAAAGAGGGAGACCAAAGTTAACATGGAAAGAAAACATGAAGACAGTAATGCAAGCAAGAGGGCTAAGCATTGGAGATGCCCAAGATCGTAGGCTTTGGAGGTTTGGCATGGGAAGATGGCAGCAGCTATAAAAACCTGAAGATAGATAGATAGTAGCTTTCCCATTGCTTTCCACACCCGTGAAGGATGATGATGATGGCCGGATGATTTTCGGAGACCATTGGGCCCTAAGCTTCCTGACATTTTGTCTTACAGGTGACGAAATCCTATTAAAATAAACCGAGGTAAATATTATCAAAAAATGAGCGAAATTCAACAATTAGAAGTGGAGGTTTATCAGAAATCCATAATTAAATACTGACTACCAACTGCCATGTTTGTTTCATCTCAACGTATACCATATAATTTAATTCTTCTTCTTCTTCTTCCTTCCAAGTATTAGGCCAAGGCCTGTTACGATCCTATAGAAAATTTTCCCTCCAGCATTTCATAGGACGGCCCAGTGATCTTCATCCTCTTGGTATATAATTATAAACAGCTTTGGGGATCCGATTTGAACTCATTCTTTCAAGATGGTGTTTCCAATTTAGTTGATACTGTTTAATATATTCCAAAATTGGCGTAGTCTTCAATTCATGCTTTGGTCATTGTAAGTTTGATCCTTCCGGGAAATTCTCGTATAAGACTTGAAAGCATAATAATAGTCCCTTCGATTGGTTGCCGGCCAAAGGAAGGCAAGACCAGTGATGGGGCTGCCATCTTATAGCCTCTGGTCAGGCTTTTCTGGAGAAGAAAAGAAAATAAAGGAAAGAAGAAATGGAAGAAAGGAAAGACTCCCTAGCCCTCGGATGCCCTAATAGCGTCGGGGTCGAAAAAAACAAGAGTTAACCAAGAGAGGTTAGATAGTAAAGTTAAAAGAGTGCAAAACACAAGTAAGTGGAAGAAATGTTTTGCTCAGCTTGGGCACCTTGTGGTCGCCATCCACATATCCCCTAGATGAGGACACCTGAGGGTTATAATTTAATTAACCTTTAATATTTAATTCATTTAGGCGCAGCAACGCATGCAGGATATTAGCTAGTACAGTACATGGTCTTTAATAATATTATTCATTAATTCTATGCTATTATGCAATCTAATTCTACAAAACTGATCTCGAGTCAGGACATATGCTGACCTATCCTCTCTACTGAACCAACACTTAATTTTCCAAGTTTTTGGCAACAAAATTTGAAGGTAGCTTTCAATATAACATTGATAGTTTATAATAACAACAACAATAATTAATTATTTTCATTTGAAATTACTTTATGTAAAAGATTTAAATGAAGGATTGGAAAATAAATTGAAACCATTCACATTTTTTTGTTGCTCATAGTGTTCCTAACAAACTTGAAGGAAATTTAATAAAAATGAGCAAAGATAAAATTTATTATTAAACAATTAGCTATTAATAACTACGACCCTAAAATTATAGAATATTTAATTAAGAAAATTCATTACTAAAAAGCAATTAAAGTTTTTCCTTTACCCAAAGAAAACGTAAAGAAATACGTCATAATGTCATACATAGGCCCACTTTCAAATAAAATATCTAAACACTTTAAAAAGTTGAACATTAATGTGGCATTTAAAACTAATAAAACTTTACAAAATATAATAAAAAAACAATAAAACCAAAATAAAAAAAGAAAAATTATCAGATGTATATAAATTGAAGTGTAGCACATGTGACAATATTGTTTATTTTTTATTTCACTCACCTCATACTTCATAACTCCTAGCATACCCAGGGTTTCGACACAGCCTTTGTGACATTCTCAATGCTGTGTCACATTCACAACTGACGTCCGGCTGAGAAGGCACTTCAATCGGCACTTGATGTCAGCCAGGTTGTCAGCCCTGCATGACGGCCGTCTTTACCCCCAGAACAAGCTTCTGGTACTCATTTCCGTTAGAGGCTGAGTCGACCCCAGGATCATCGTGCCAGAAGGTTTGGGTCAGTTTAAAAATCCTGACCCCACCAGGACTCGGACCCTTGACCTTCCGGCTTGTAGCACAGTGTCTTAACCACTACACTATGGCGTGTATCAATCATAATTCTTATTGTATGTATAATTTAACCTTGGTGAAGTGGAAAAAAATACCTTATGGCCTTAACTCCATCAGGTAAAATAAATAAATAAATTTTCTGGCAAAACCCGGGACCTCACAAACTGTAGTCAGAAACGCCGACCACTAGCCCATGAGGTTGGTCACTTAATGAATATGTTAATGATGATGATGGCCAGATGATGTTCGGGGACCGTTTGGGCCTTAAAGTTTTCTGACATTTGTCTTACAGGTGAGGAAACAACCCAAAAGAAAACCATCACCCAGGAATCTTGTCCCAACCAAGGATCGAACCCGGGTCCGCTGCTTTAGACATATTCAATATTGATAGTTGAGTAATCCCAATAGAAAATCTGAAAATCTACAAATTGATGATATACAAATTATCACAGTAGAATCATTTAAATACTTAGGTACCAAAGTAAATGGACATAATACATTAGAAGAGGAAATTAAAGAAAGATTGGTAAATGGGAATAAAGCTTATTTTGCAAATAGAACCTTATTTAAAAGCAAATTAATATCAAAAACTGCAAAAATAAGATTATACAAAACACTCATTAGACCAGTAGTTACATATGCTTGTGAAACTTAGGTCCTAAAAGAAACAATAAAACAGAAATTACTAATTTTTTAAAGAAACATTTTAAGAAGAATTTTTGGACCAAATAGAGGAACTGATAACAGTTGAAGAATCAAAATAAATAATGAACTAAACAAATTAATAAAAATCAGAACATAGTAAACCATATAAGATCTCTCAGAATTGGTTGGCTTCGACATTTGATAAGAATGGACGATCAGAGACTGGTCAAAAAAACTCTACAAATGGAAACCTATAAGAGGCAGAGCTGTAGGAAGACCGAAGATCAGATGGGAGGATGACACAATGAACAACCTAAGGAAAATGAAAGTGACTAGTTTGAATATGACAAGAGACAGATCATCATGGAGGAGGATTGTTGAGAAGGCCAAAACTTTCACTTTTGAAGTTGTCGTGCCTCAAGATGATGATGACCCTTGTAAGGTCAACTCACCCCCATGATTATACTCACACAGCATCGTCGTGACTTGTAGAAACCAGCTGCTCCACTCCATTACGTGACACATTCTCTTGTATACTCGCAACTGCTTTTTCAGAAATATCATTTGCTACAATTTTCTTCACCCCAGGGATCTCTTTAGCATAGCGAATACTGCGCAAACCAGATGCAGACAAAGCCTCAAGTATTGTGAACTGATCGTCTTCGCTGTTTGTCTGCGCACGATGGTCCTCAGAACACAGCGTAAGAACAGCAATGCTGTGAAATCAAACACAATAATTACTTTATGTTCCCATTTCAAAACCTACTATTATTCTTGTCAAGCGGCTTGGTTCATGAAGGACGGGACCTCTCCTTACAGTCAACCATCCTTAACCTCCTGCATCCCGAAAACAAGTTTAACAAGATATATTCTCATTTTTGTGCTTAATAGGTTTCTAGGGAGTCACATACGTTTTGGGTGGTATTTATGGAGATCCTGAATTCAGATTTTGTCAATTATAATTTTATTATAGTATATAAATAAGAATTCGGTCATGGTGGACTAGTGGTTATGCTCCTTGCCTCTGGTCCCGAGGGTCGCGGGTTCAAACCCGGCCAGGGGTAGATGGATTTTTTAGGATGGAAAAAATCCAAGGAGCAAGTCCTCCGGGAGGGACTTTAAGCCGTGGGTCCCGAGTCTGAAGATTTTCAGGCTCGTAAAAGATTCTTTAGCCTGAATGAAAAAGGTCTCTAAGCAAAATTAACCGAATTTTCCCGTCCTAGTACTACCTTGGTTTCCTATACGTCAGTATGAGGCAGAACGCTGACCACGGACCACTGAAATGACATCTATATGAAAATAAGTGTAACTAAATTAGTATGGTTCAAATTCTTCCCTGTAGGGGGAGAGCGCCTAAATCTCTGTTAAGGGAAACATGGTTACAAGAAAATATAAATAAGAAAATGAAAAAATTTCAACATATTTGTGGAACAATCAGATGAACACTGAGGAACAAAATAAGAAAGGATACACAGCTAAGATTTTACTCAACGATGATACTATCAGTGGTGATGTATGGAAGTGAAGCCTGGATCCTGAAGGAAAAAGAAAAATGTAGGCAGCGGAAATGACATTCCTACGGGCTGTGAAAGGTTGTACAAGAGATGAACATATTAGAAATAAGAATATTAGAGAGGAACTAAAAGTACATTCACTTCTTCAACAAAGAACACAGGAACAATTGGATAGAACATCTGCAAAGAATGACAGAGGATAGGATACCAAAGATGGCACTGATGTATAATCCTGGAGAACTAAGATCGGTAGGAAGACCAAGAAAGCACTGGACTGAACAGATGTGAGATCGGAACATGCAAAGACCTAATCCGTGAAGTTTGATGATGATTATTTTATTTTCATGTTTAATGGGTTCATAGGGACCAAAATAACAAATTTTCAAGATACAAAACATATCAGGCTGATAAAGCAGCGAGAGAGTGGCTGGGTGTATGAATGGAAAACAAGTACTTCAATAAAGATACCAAAACAAGAATACATAAAGCACTGATATGCCCAATATTTAACACTCTGCAATGCCATGGGTAAAATCTCTTGTATTAGAGATGTAAATCGCATCCGCTGATGTGATCGGCTTTGCAAGTAGTTTAAATATATTGTCTGGCAGGTAATGGGCAGTAGGGATAAGGTGTACTTACCGTCGCACATAAATTCTTTTAAGTTCTATAGAATCCCAGTGCGCATGCGCTAGTGCTCCATGTAATCCCAGAAAGATAAATGCAACCTCCAGCAGTTGGCGGTATATGTATGTGAAATCAGTATGACCAACATTGACACAAAATTCCCAGAACTTATCTAAATATGTATAATTAACACGAAATGAACTAGTGGAAATATGATTTTACGTGATAACCGTCCGACATTTTGAATTTTTCATAGAATAACAGATATGAAGAGATAATTTATTTCACGTATCAAATCACATTTAAAAAGCAATTACTAAATCAATTACTCTAACGTAGGTGAAATCCAGGGAACATGGAAGTGATGTTGGCAACATCTAGAGTATTTTGGGTTGTTGATGGTGGCAACATTGGAACAACATAGGAAGAGGAGGGAAAATAGCAGAAAGTAGCAAGTAAGCAATGTAGGACGATCATGTTTTACTCGGGGGTCCTCATCTAGGGGATATGTGGATGGCGACCACAAGGTGCCCAAGCTGAGCAAAACATTTCTTCCACTTACTTGTGTGTTGCACTCTTTTAATTTTACTATCTAACCTCCCTTGGTTAACTCTTGTTTTTTCGACCCCGACGCTATTAGGACATCCGAGGGCTAGGGAGTCCTTCCTTTTTTCCATTTCTTCTTTCCTTTATTTTCTTTTCTTCTCCAGAAAAGCCTGACCAGAGGCTATAATATGGCAGCCCCATCACTGGTCTTGCCTTCCTTTTTCCAGCAACCAATCGAAGGGACTATTATTATGCTTTCATGTCTTATACGAGAATTTCCCATAAGGGAAAATTTTCTTTAGGATCGTAACAGGCCTCGGCCTAATACTTGGAAGGAAGAAGAAGAAGATATAAATATAAAAAAAAAGATTGTTGCAACATTGGAAGATGTTTAAGAGTGTTGCAAAATGTTTTAAACACGTTTAAAAGTGTTTAGTGCATCAGTGGCATAAGAAATTTAATTGAAAATTTTTTGCGACGGTTAGTATACCACACCCGACAGTAGCATCAGAGCCGATGTAATCAGCTCATGGCACCTAAAGGGTTAATGAATGTTCTTGATAATAACAAATACATATTGTATTTATGAACTGAAACATGAAATAAAATTAAAATATGTACCTTCTTAGGTCAGTGTCATCGTCCTCAACTTGTAAAAAGATATGTATGCTTAATTTTGTTGAGTTGATTTTTGACTCACCTCATACTTCTTAACTCCCTTGCAAATACAGATTTCGTCACTGTATTTGTGACATTCTCAATGCTGTTTATTTTCACAACTGATGTCCAATGGTCTCCTCTCCTGCAGACTGACTTCCGCGGAGGTCTCACTGCATTTAATGGAAACTTTATCTGGCAAGTCTAATGGAAGGGCTGTTGTATACTAAACGTCGCAAAAAAATGTAATTTTAATTTCTTATGCCACTGATGCACTAAACACTTTGGCTGTTGTACACTTCAGGTCGCAAAAATTTTTCAATTTAATATCTTATTCCACTGATGCACTAAATATTTTTTAACACGTTTAAAACATTTTGCAACACTTTTAAACATCTTCCAATGTTGCAACGATCTTGTTTTTATATTTATATATTTACGTAAAACATGGTCATGCTACATTGCTTGCTGCTATTTTCCCTCCTCTTCCTATGTTGTTCCAGCATTGCCACCATCAACAACCCAAAATACTCCAGATGTTGCCAACATCATTTCCACGTTCCCTGGATTTCACCTACGTTACAGTAATTGATTTGTGTTACAGTAATTGATTTAGGTTTGGTTAGCTTTTAGGTTCCTTGCTTTTTAAATGTGATTTGATACATAAAATAAATTACCTCTTCATATCTGTTATTCTATGAAAAATTCAAAATATCGGACGGTTACCACGTAAAATCATATTTCCACTTGTTCATTTCGTGTTAATTATATATTTTTAGACAAGTTCTGGGAATTTTGTGTTGATGTTGGTCATACTGATTTCTCATACATATACCGCCAACTGCTGGAGGTTGCATTTATCTACCTGGGATAATTGGAGCACTAGCGCATGCGCACTGCGATTCTATAGAACTTAGAAAAATTTTCGTGCGACCCGAAGTGTAGCGTATCCAAACAAATTACATGCATGCCATTTAATGAAGTATAAACTAGTATGATGTATACTAACTTGGAGGATTATATGCCACCTACCAGTCACTTCTTCTCCGATCGAATATTAACATGTGGCATAGTGGTATAAAATAGCCAAAAACATGGCTGTCAAGAACTTACCTCAGATCTCGATTAAATTCCTGAACAGGATTATAGAACACGTTTTTATCAGATAATAGTAATATCTGAGCCTTGCCTTCTTGTACAACTTTCTCACTTTCGCTGTCCATTACTTGCCTGTAATCAAACAAACACGATAAAACAGACATAATCTACGAAACATTTCCATCCAAAAAATACAGTGCCGTCTATGTTGAATATACATTGCACCTTTTCCCATACATTAAATAAACACCAATCATGGTATTTGTATGTTGAACTATGGTTTAATAATAAATAAAATTACAAAATAACCTATCAAAACGATATACCATGTGAATTCGGTGCTTGTTTTTATTTTCTGTTTAATTGACGATAACAGTAGATGATTCACAATAATTTATAATGTAAATTGGCATAAAATAATTGGTGTGCCATGTAAATCAGTAATCTCATTACCTATAAAAAACTGTTGTATTTAATTTGCGATGAACTAACCTCCCAAAAGTAGAACGAAATATTACTTTTACATGCAGCTTACTATGACGCCGAAAGATGGCTCTACTAAAAACAAATCTATGAATAAAAGGTACCGCAGGCAACATTGACACACTGCACTCTCCAATTGTAATTACTTAAACAAAACTGGCATCTTATAGCTGTAACAAAACGTTTTACCACCTAGATTCCATGCACTGAAAATTCACTAAGATTCTATGGATATTAACTTTATAAACATAAATATAACATATCAAGTCAGTACAAAACTCCACTCTTTTTTTTTTTTTCCCCCTCTCACTAGGATTGTATCGGGAATTTTTATTCCGCGCCTTTATGTTGGTTTTACTGTTTAATTGATAGTTGACCAATTCTCCGCTTGAGGGAGAATCTCTGCACTACGTGAATGCAACAATGTAATAGGTTGCAATAATTCATTTTCTGACACCTCTACATTCCCTCTACGATATCTTTTATCTTGTCGTAGTGGAGCAGCTTCATGCTTAAATGACCGCGAGATCTATGCCGAAAAAGTTACCCATACCTTGATCGAAAGTGACAATCTTTCACCCTAAAAATACAACCGTCAAAAAACGTGGACATGGATTCCACTGGTGTAAAATTTTCCTGAGGTAAAATAGTCGCCCATTCGGTTCTCCGGGCGTAGACTACTTCAGGGAATCCATGTAAAAGGCTCAAATACAGGATCATGGAGTATTAGGACTTTATATAATAGTGGGGTGCTAGAGATATTAAGGCGAGAATTGGATAAATCATCCTTGGATATACTGTGGGATATAGTAGCTTTACAGGAAGTTAGATGGCCAGGAGAAGGTATTCAGGAATCATGAAGCTTTGCATTATACTAAGGGGTGCAGCGAGACCTGGATTTGGAACGGGTTTTTTAGTCTGAAGGAGGATCTTATCTGATATATTAAGTTTGTCAGCGTTAGAATATCATATAAAATTCTAATTTATAAACAACATAATTTTGTAATCGTAAATGTACACGGTCCCTCAGAAGATAAGGGTGACAAAATAAAGGCTGAGTTTTATGAGGAATTGGAATGTGTCTTTCACGATATCATATGAAAATTGTCTTAGGAGATGTTATGCAAAAGTAGGAGGGAAGATATATTCAGGCCAACAATCAGTGGCGGCTGCTCCTTATGTGTTTAAGGACACTTAATTGTGAGGGGAGAAAAACCAACGAACAAAAACAAAAATATTTATATTTCAAACTGAATGGGTTTCTTTATTTTTCCTGGCTATTCACACACCACTCTACTTCTTTCTTCCAATATCTTTAGATTGTGCTGTGAATCGCACCACGAAGGTTCACGCATGTACAAAAACCAAATTTGCATTTCTCAATTTTCTATCGTGTTTACACGCGTGCGCAGAGACTAAATTTCGTTTCCTCTAATTTATCTCGTCTGTGGCTGTGAATTCTGCAGCCCGTGCAGATGTCGATTCATACTACTATTGTACTGTTTATTATATACTAGATGGTCCGGCGAACTTCATATCGCCTTTAACTATTTTTACGTTAATTTTTCCGTATGGTTTTGTTGATTGAGATGAATTTATGTTGTCTGCATTCTCAGTACCATAAGGATTATATACATTTATTGATGGAATATTTTGAGGAGGCTTGCTGATTTCATTATACTTTCGTTTTTTTCTACGAACTTGTTGGCAGTTTGGATTCTCATCATCATCAAGAAGTCTCTATATAGTAATATCATCTTGTGATATATTATAGTCATCTTGTTTTTCATTTAATTGAGGCATGGAGATTGTTTCTGTAATATTAGGCATATTATTATAACTAACAGACTTACTTACAGTTCTGTTATTCTGTTCCTTAGGACCTTCATATGTTTTTAAATTGACATTCTTCTTAAATGTAAGATTTATGTCACATAGGCCTATACCAATTTGCAGAATTCACTTGATATCTTACCATTCATGGTCTCTAGAACTGATTTGCCATATTGTTCAATGTTCCTTCTCGGTCCAGTTAAATTTTAAATTAAGTTGCTGTCTATCAGCCAGATTACTTAAAACTAATACTTACACACGAAATTAATATTATTATCAATATATTGAAAATAAAATAAACACTGAACACACTTAAATTATGAAATAATCAATATTTATAATTCAATTGAAATTCGCAGTTGCAACAAAAAGCACAGCCACCTGGATCTCTCTTTGTTAAATAATGAACCAATTACCTTACACTGTCATCTGTTAGAATCATATGGAACTCACAGATAATTATAACTCTTTGTTAAATAATAAACAAATAATTTGCAATAAAAAATAATGCGACTATAAATTTAGTTATAAACAGTCGTAGGTCTCAAGTTGGATCAAACAGCACACAGCGTACAAAATTTTATTAAAATCGGTTCAGTAGTTTAGGATTCCATCGTGGACAAACAACGTGACACGTAATTTTTATATATTAAGATATATATATATATATATATATATATACTTTCTTTTTTTAGTTTTCATATTAATGCAAAATTTTACCTCTTATTTTTTTGTTATTATAGGCATTTTATATTTATTAGATATATGATAATAGAAAAAAAGAATGATCTTGAAGTAGATTTCTGGGATGTAGGTTGTGGTCTTGAGGCTTGAAGTTCCCCGACGCTTCACCAGAGACTGCGTCTGGCATCCTCAAGGGTTGTCTTGAGACTTGAGAATGCTGGATGCAGTCTCTAGTGAAATGTCGGGGAACATCAAGCCTCAAGACCACGGCCTTACAGCCCGGAAATCTACTTCATGATACACCGGCCGTGAAAGCCTAAGTCAATATAGAAAAAAGAATGTTTCTTCTTCTTCTTCTTCCTTCCAAGTATTAGGCCAAAGGCCTGTTACGATCCTATAGAAAATTTTCCCTCCGGGAAATTCTCGTATAAGACTTGAAAGCATAATAATAGTCCCTTCGATTGGTTGCTGGCCAAAGGAAGGCAAGACCAGTGATGGGGCTGCCATCTTATAGCCTCTGGTCGGGCTTTTCTGGAGAAGAAAAGAAAATATTGATATTTAGTTGTTTCTGAGTACATTTAAGAAAAACTGAAAAAATCACAATTGGCGACACCATCACATTTTCGCACCGTTCTCCTCTCCAAACTTCTATTCCTACAGTATGCATATGTATGTTTTCGGTTTTGAATGACACAGTGAAAGTAAAGTGAAATTTTATCGGTTCGAAGTGCTAAAAATTATAATTAGTATTTGAAAGAGATATGTTGTATTTATAAGAGATGGAGAATTCTGTAGACAATTTATTAAAAACATCTTTGTGCAGCAGGCAGTTCAAAGAGAAAATTCAAATAAAACAATTAGATAGGTCTACACTGAACCTTAATATAACACAAAAAGCCGTAATAGATCGACTTACGCAAGTTCAACACAAAGATGTATGATCATGACTGGGTGTTTCGATTCCTCTCATCCATTTTTAAAACGTCCCAAATGTCCTGCCCATTGGAATCTACGAAACTTAACTCCTCATATTATATTTAACTTTTATAGGAATTAATCACTATGAGGCTTAATTTATGGTGAAATTAAATGTTTCTTACCTCTCCTCATATATATTTTCTAAGTTGATCGCGATTTCGAGACTATAACTGTCTCATCATCAGAAATTTGTTGGTGACTGATGTTATGTTGATTGGAAGAAACTCTTCTTCTTCCCTCTGTTAGTGGACCGATGAACCTCTGGATCAGATCAAAATTTGCAGGAATTTCGAAGTTCATAAGTTTTCTTTTGTTTTTCTGAATGTGAATCTTTTCCGAAACCATGAGTTCCTTTTGTTTGTCTATTTGTTTAATTAGACTGGCTTTTGATTCAATTAAATGTTAAACCGTGAGTTCCTTTTGTTTGTCTATTTGTTTAATTAGACTGGCTTTTGATTCAACTAAATTAATTTAATGTTTTAAAACAATTGAATCAAAAGCCAGTCTAATTAAACAAATAGAAAAACAAAAGGAACCCACGGTTTGGGAAAAGATCCACATTCAGAAAACAAAAGAAAACTTATGAACTTCGAAATTCCCGCAAATTTTGACCTGATCCAGAGGTTCATCGGTCCACCGACAGAGGGAAGAAGAAGAGTTTCTTCCGATCGACATAACACCAGTCGCCAACAAAGTTCTGATGATGAGACAGTTATAGTCTCGAAATCGCGATCAACTTAGAAAATATATATGAGGAGAGGTAAGAAACATTTAATTTCACCATTCTCATATTATATTTGGTTATCATGGAGTTCACTGTTTTGAAGTTTTCTCCATTCGTCTGTCTATATGTCTCTGTTTGGTCAATAGATCTTCCTATGCACTTTCATTCTCAAATACCCACTTTTCTTATGTCTTAAAGTAAGAGAACTGTTTTGCATCCTTTTATTATGTAACTTGAAGAATCACCATTTTATATATTATTAATTAAAATTTTTGAGAGAATTTGAAATGACAAGAGTCTCCGTCGTGTATAATACTGCCTATATCATGCGTTTCCAGAGTTGATGCTATGAATAATTAATTTCTGTTTGTTACTGTTGCAGGTTATTTGAATTCTGACACTTCTTCAAAATGTCCACAATTTGCTGTTGATGTTTTGCATATATAGGAAGAAGAAATTATACAATTACCATAATAACTGTGAAAATGTGCATTTTAGCTACTAATCAGTTATAAACTTCTATCATTCTAGGAAACTACATTTGAAATTAAATTTGATGCAATGAAGACAACAAGACAAAATTGAAGGTGGTGAGATTGAAAACAAGAGTACATGGAAGTCCCAGCACTATGAGCATGTAAAATAAATTATATGAGGAGGGAGAACTGTAGAGGAATTATTTGTTAAGAATATTGTAGCCTGGATAGATTATTTCATTACGCAATACATAAGTTGATTGTTTGAACTTTATGGCAAAAGCAGGTCATTTATATCAATTTAAATATAAAATAATTTAATATACTTATATTTGCTTACATGCAGAACCGTTGCTCAAGAAAATACAACTTGAAAAAATCGCATACAGGTTGTTTATTTACTTAATTGAAAATTTCTTGATGAAAAAAAAAATTGCATGGGAAATAATTGTGTGTGCAGCTACCAATTTCCACTAATTTTCTGTGATTTGGAATCAATTATCCTTGAGGAGAGTTGATAGATGCTTCAAACAATGCAGTATAACACCTTTATTCTCGCTTTGTCATACTGTGATACTTAAAAATTAGAGGTTTTCTAGAAATGCAATATACCATAGAGATGTAAATAAAAAAATCATCACTCCACATAAGCAGATGTTTGGCATAAAATTGGATGAAATTGTAGTTAAGGTATATGTCAATTCTTGGCTCATAAAAGTTTCACATTTTGTCCAATAGAATCTTGTGGATCAATACTGAAAGCTATATTATTTTATGTTTTCTGGACCTCTGAGTGTTGTGCTGACATGATGCCGTTCTTGTTTTTCAGGCTATTCAAGTTATACTATAGGATGGATTTAAGAAATAAGAATGATGACAGGTTGTACTCCCACCGGGGGGAGGTGGTCCAAACACCAGCTTTGTCAGGTAAGTAGACGAGGGGACACCCGAGTGTTGTGACGGGATATGCGGGCCACACGACTCACTTCAGCAAATAAATGGAACCCAAGAGCCTGGAGGTGAGTAAGTACAATTCTTATAAATGCTCCTTTCACTATAATAATAAACAGAGCTACATATTTGTTGTTTATTATCTTTGACTTTGATTCTGAACAGCAATTTTCCTGGTTGTAGATGATTTTCCTTCATGTGTAAATATATTCTCTGACTCCAGAAGCTTTAGGTCTAACTCTGCCTCGACTTCCTTCAGGTTTCCATTCCAAAACAATTTTAGATAGTTGATCCTCTTCCATTCGCTGGACATGCCCGAATAAAAATAACAGTAAATAAGTAAATCTATCTATTATCTTTGAGTTTTTACATCTACCATAGCCTTTGAAGATCCCTCTTCACCACAAGGTAGCATTTCTCTATTTTCCCTACAGATAGGGTTGCCTCTTCTGCTAGATCCACTGTGTTGAAGGACTCCTTCTGTGCCAAATCTGCCATTTAGGTCTTCACTGTAACCGTGGCTAAGGGCCCTTGCAGTGAATTAAACCCTGGTCTTTAACGAGGTTGTTACTCATTCCCTTCCTCCTTTCTCATCTGGGCTTGGGACCAGCCATAGTAGAGTCAATAAATAAGTAGAAATAAATAAAATTAAAAGGAAGGAAAGAAAAAATAAATAAAGAATTTAAGAAAAATAAATAAAGACTTAAAAGAAAAAAAAATAACAAAAGAAAAAATTAAGAAAGTAAAAATTTAATTTAAAAAATGAAAAACAGTGTAAACAAAAGGAAAACAAAAAAATAAAGGGGAAGGACACCTGATAAAACCAATTTTCCTCTCTTACTTTTTTTCTTCTTCATAACTTACATTTTCATTTATTTTAATTTTCAAATATGTGATCAGACCACAATATTTCATTGTTAGCCAAGATCTCCATGATTTCAAGTAAGGGTTAGGTCAGGCCCTAAAGCTTCATTGGAAGCATCTGATCTAAGGAAGGACACCTGAAAAAACCATTTCCCTATCTTACTTTTATTTCTTCTTCAGCCTTATTCTTTATTTAATTAGAGCTTTGTTGGAAGCGACTGATCTAAGGAAGGACACCCGAAAAGAACCAATTTCCCTATCTTACTTTTATTTCTTCTTCATTCTTAACTCTATTAATTTTAGTTGTGAAATATGTGATCTGATCACATTTCATTGTTAGTCAAGTCCCAGAGATATCAAACAAGGGTAGATCAGGTTCTTTGTTGGAAACAATTTATCTAAGCAGAAGAAAATAAATAAGAAAGAAAGAAAAAAAGTAAGAAAAAATTAAAAATTGGAAAAAAAAATTGAATAAAAAGTAACAGTAAATAAATAAATCTATCTATCTTTGGGTTTCTACATCTCCCATAGCCTTTGAAGATCCCTCTTCACCGCAAGGTAGCATTTCTCTATTTTCCCTACAGATAGGGTTGCCTCTTCTGCTAGATCCACTGTGTTGAAGGACTCCTTCTGTGCCAAATCTGCCGTTTATGTCTTCACTGTAACCCTGGCTAAGGGCCCTTACAGAGTGCTATCAGTTGCAGTGAATTAAACCCTGGTCTTTTAACGAGGTTGTTACTCATTCCCTTCCTCCTTTCTCATCTGGGCTTGGGATCAGCCATAGTAGAGTCAATAAATAAGTAGAAATAAATAAAATTAAAAAGAAGGAAAGAAAATATAAATAAAGACTTAAAGAAAAAATTTTAAAAATAATAACAAAAGAAAAAGTTAAGAAAGTAAAAATTTAATTTAAAAAAGGAAAAACAATGTAAACAAAAGGAAAACAAAAAAATAAAGGGGAAGGACACCTGATAAAACGAATTTCCCTCTCTTACTTTTTTTTCTTCTTCATAACTTACATTTTCATTTATTTTAATTTTCAAATATGTGATCAGACCACAATATTTCATTGTTAGTCAAGATCTCCATGATTTCAAGTAAGGGTTAGGTCAGGCCCTAAAGCTTCATTGGAAGCTTCTGATCTAAGGAAGGACACCTGAAAAAACCATTTCCCTATCTTACTTTTATTTCTTCTTCAGCCTTATTCTTTATTTAATTAGACCTTCGTTGGAAGCGACTGATCTAAGGAAGGACACCCGAAAAGAACCAATTTCCCTATCTTACTTTTATTTCTTCTTCATTCTTAACTCTATTAATTTTAGTTATGAAATATGTGATCTGATCACATTTCATTGTTAGTCAAGTCCCAGAGATATCAAACAAGGGTAGATCAGGTTCTTTGTTGGAAACAATTTATCTAAGCAGAAGAAAATAAATAAGAAAGAAAGAAAAAAAGTAAGAAAAAATTAAAAATTGGAAATAAAAATTGAATAAAAAGTAACAGTAAATAAATAAATCTATCTATCTTTGGGTTTCTACATCTCCCATAGCCTTTGAAGATCCCTCTTCACCGCAAGGTAGCATTTCTCTATTTTCCCTACAGATAGGCTTGCCTCTTCTGCTAGATCCACTGTGTTGAAGGACTCCTTCTGTGCCAAATCTGCCGTTTAGGTCTTCACTGTAACCCTGGCCCTTACAGAGTACTATCAGTTGCAGTGAATTAAACCCTGGTCTTTTAATGAGGTTGTTACTCATTCCCTTCCTCCTATCTCATCTGGGCTTGGGACCAGCCATAGTAGAGTCAATAAATAAGTAGAAATAAATAAAATTAAAAAGAAGGAAAGAAAAAATAAATAAAGAATTAAAGAAAAATAAATAAAGACTTAAAAGAAAAAAAAAATAATAACAAAAGAAAAAATTAAGAAAGTAAAAATTTAATTTAAAAAAGGAAAAACAATGTAAACAAAAGGAAAACAAAAAAATAAAGGGGAAGGACACCTGATAAAACCAATTTTCCTCTCTTACTTTTTTTCTTCTTCATAACTTACATTTTCATTTATTTTAATTTTCAAATATGTGATCAGACCACAATATTTCATTGTTAGCCAAGATCTCCATGATTTCAAGTAAGGGTTAGGTCAGGCCCTAAAGCTTCATTGGAAGCATCTGATCTAAGGAAGGACACCTGAAAAAACCATTTCCCTATCTTACTTTTATTTCTTCTTCAGCCTTATTCTTTATTTAATTAGAGCTTTGTTGGAAGCGACTGATCTAAGGAAGGACACCCGAAAAGAACCAATTTCCCTATCTTACTTTTATTTCTTCTTCATTCTTAACTCTATTAATTTTAGTTATGAAATATGTGATCTGATCACATTTCATTGTTAGTCAAGTCCCAGAGATATCAAACAAGGGTAGATCAGGTTCTTTGTTGGAAACAATTTATCTAAGCAGAAGAAAATAAATAAGAAAGAAAAAAAAAAAGTAAGAAAAAATTTAAAATTGGAAAAAAAAAAATTGAATAAAAAGTAACAGTAAATAAATAAATCTATCTATCTTTGGGTTTCTACATCTCCCATAGCCTTTGAAGATCCCTCTTCACCGCAAGGCAGCATTTCTCTATTTTCCCTACAGATAGGGTTGCCTCTTCTGCTAGATCCACTGTGTTGAAGGACTCCTTCTGTGCCAAATCTGCCGTTTAGGTCTTCACTGTAACCCTGGCTAAGGGCCCTTACAGAGTACTATCAGTTGCAGTGAATTAAACCCTGGTCTTTTAACGAGGTTGTTACTCATTCCCTTCCTCCTTTCTCATCTGGGCTTGGGATCAGCCAAAGTAGAGTCAATAAATAAGTAGAAATAAATAAAATTAAAAAGAAGGAAAGAAAAAATAAATAAAGACTTAAAGAAAAAATTTAAAAAATAATAACAAAAGAAAAAGTTAAGAAAGTAAAAATTTAATTTAAAAAAGGAAAAACAATGTAAACAAAAGGAAAACAAAAAAATAAAGGGGAAGGACACCTGATAAAACCAATTTCCCTCTCTTACTTTTTTTTCTTCTTCATAACTTACATTTTCATTTATTTTAATTTTCAAATATGTGATCAGACCACAATATTTCATTGTTAGCCAAGATCTCCATGATTTCAAGTAAGGGTTAGGTCAGGCCCTAAAGCTTCATTGGAAGCTTCTGACCTAAGGAAGGACACCTGAAAAAACCATTTCCCTATCTTACTTTTATTTCTTCTTCAGCCTTATTCTTTATTTAATTTAATTTTGAAATATGTGATATGATCACAACATTTCATGAGTCTCCAAGATCAAGCAAGGGAGATCAGGCCTTAGACCTTCGTTGGTAGCGACTGATCTAAGGAAGGACACCCGAAAAGAACCAATTTCCCTATCTTACTTTTATTTCTTCTTCATTCTTAACTCTATTAATTTTAGTTATGAGATATGTGATCTGATCACATTTCATTGTTAGTCAAGTCCCAGAGATATCAAACAAGGGTAGATCAGGTTCTTTGTTGGAAACAACTTATCTAAGCAGAAGAAAATAAATAAGAAAGAAAGAAAAAAAGTAAGAAAAAATTAAAAATTGGAAATAAAAATTGAATAAAAAGTAACAGTAAATAAATAAATCTATCTATCTTTGGGTTTCTACATCTCCTATAGCCTTTGAAGATCCCTCTTCACCGCAAGGTAGCATTTCTCTATTTTCCCTACAGATAGGGTTGCCTCTTCTGCTAGATCCACTGTGTTGAAGGACTCCTTCTGTGCCAAATCTGCCGTTTAGGTCTTCACTGTAACCCTGGCTAAGGGCCCTTACAGAGTACTATCAGTTGCAGTGAATTAAACCCTGGTCTTTTAATGAGGTTGTTACTCATTCCCTTCCTCCTATCTCATCTGGGCTTGGGACCAGCCATAGTAGAGTCAATAAATAAGTAGAAATAAATAAAATTAAAAAGAAGGAAAGAAAAAATAAATAAAGAATTAAAGAAAAATAAATAAAGACTTAAAAGAAAAAAAAATAATAACAAAAGAAAAAATTAAGAAAGTAAAAATGTAATTTAAAAAAGGAAAAACAGTGTAAACAAAAGGAAAAAAAATAAAGGGGAAGGACACCTGATAAAACCAATTTTCCTCTCTTACTTTTTTTCTTCTTCATAACTTACATTTTCATTTATTTTAATTTTCAAATATGTGATCAGACCACAATATTTCATTGTTAGCCAAGATCTCCATGATTTCAAGTAAGGGTTAGGTCAGGCCCTAAAGCTTCATTGGAAGCATCTGATCTAAGGAAGGACACCTGAAAAAACCATTTCCCTATCTTACTTTTATTTCTTCTTCAGCCTTATTCTTTATTTAATTAGAGCTTTGTTGGAAGCGACTGATCTAAGGAAGGACACCCGAAAAGAACCAATTTCCCTATCTTACTTTTATTTCTTCTTCATTCTTAACTCTATTAATTTTAGTTATGAAATATGTGATCTGATCACATTTCATTGTTAGTCAAGTCTCAAAGATATCAAGCAAAGGTAGATCAGGTTCTTTGTTGAAAATAACTTATCTAAGCAGAAAAAAAATAAATAAGAAAGAAAGAAAAAAAGTAAGAAAAAATAGGAAAAATAAATAAAAATTGAATAAAAAGTAACAGTAAATAAATAAATCTATCTATCATTGGGTTTATATATCTCCCATAGCCTTTGAAGATCCCTCTTCACCGCAAGGCAGCATTTCTCTATTTTCCTTACAGATAGGGTTTGCCTCTTCTGCTAGATACACTGTGTTGAAGGACTCCTTCTGTGCCAAATCTGCCATTTACGTCTTACTGTAACCCTGGCTAAGGGCCCTTACAGAGTACTATCAGTTGCAGTGAACTAAATCCTGGTCTTTTAACGAGGTTGTTACTCATTCCCTTCTTGCTTTCTCGTCTGGGCTTGGGACCAGCCATAGTAGAGTTAATAATAAGTAAAAATAAATAAAAATAAAAAAGAAGGAAAGAAAAAATAAATAAAGACTTAAAGAAAAAATTTAAAAAAATAATAACAAAAGAAAAAATTTAATTCAAAAAAGGAAAAACAATGTAAACAAAAGGAAAACAAAAAAATAAAGGGGAAGGACACCTGATAAAACCAATTTCCCTCTCTTACTTTTTTTCTTCTTCATAACTTACATTTTCAAATATGTGATCAGACCACAATATTTCATTGTTAGCCAAGATCTCCATGATTTCAAGTAAGGGTTAGGTCAGGCCCTAAAGCTTCATTGGAAGCTTCTGACCTAAGGAAGGACACCTGAAAAAACCATTTCCCTATCTTACTTTTATTTCTTCTTCAGCCTTATTCTTTATTTAATTTAATTTTGAAATATGTGATATGATCACAACATTTCATGAGTCTCCAAGATCAAGCAAGGGAGATCAGGCTTAGACCTTTGTTGGAAGCGAATGATCTAAGGAAGGACACCCGAAAAGAACCAATTTCCCTATCTTACTTTTATTTCTTCTTCATTCTTAACTCTATTAATTTTAGTTGTGAATATGTGATCTGATCACATTTCATTGTTAGTCAAGTCCCAAAGATATCAAGCAAGAGTAGATCAGGTTCTGGAGCTTTGTTAAAACAGCTTATCTAAGCAGAAAACAATATAAATAAATAAATGAATTGAAATGAAAAAAAAAGAAAGAAAAATAAAAAAAAAATAGAATAATAAACGAAAAATAAAATTAAAAAAATTAATTAAATAAAAAAAAGGAAAATCATCTTAAACGAAAGGAAAAGAAAGGACACCTGATAAAAACAATTTTCCTCTCTTACTTCTGCTTATTTCTTCTTCATAACTTGTATTTTTTATTTACTTTAATTCCTAAATTTGTTATCTGACTACAACATTTCATTGTTAGGTAAGTCTCAAGGCAAGAGAGGAGGCCGTTGGACATCAGTTGTGAACGTAGTGAAAAACCTCGAGTCTGCGTGGGAGTTAACAGGTATGAGGTAAGTCAAGAAACAACTAAACAAAATTAAAATAAACCTCATAGTGTTATTTCCTACCTACATAGCATTATTTCAATTCAACATTTGCGGATTCTCTGTTCAGACACATTTTGTACCTCAGCCACAAGACTCTTTTGGACAAGCCATTGTATAACTCCGTTAATACAGAGTGTGGCAGAAACAATTACTCATTTTAAACATGTTATTTTGGCCAGAAGAAACACAACTACATATTATTAGTGTACATTGTTCGAAAGAACACATCCTACCATTAATTACTCATGTCATTTTTTGTAAATTATGTCCTTTAGGTGTCCACCATTGTTGGCGATGCAGTCTTCTGCACGAACACATACATTCTCCATAACCTTACCAAGAGTGTCACTTGTTATAGCCTCGATTTTGGCGTGTATGTTGTTTTTCAACTCTGCAAGAGTTATATTTGAAGAGAAAAATTTTTGACTAGACTCGAACCCGGGAACTTTTTACTTTCCGGGCCAAATGCTCTACCAACTGAGCTACTGAGGCGAGTTGCGATCTAGACGCAAATTTTTCTCTTATATACGTTGTAATTCCCAATAAATGTTTTAACCAAGAAGCCGCCATTTGCAAAAATAGAAGCAAAGTTTTCAAAGCATTTGGCGCGAGGGAATTACAACGTATGTAAGAAAAAGATTTGCGTCTAGATCGCAACTTGCCTTGGTAGCTCAGTTGGTAGAGCATTTGGCCCAGAAAGCCAAAAGGTCCCGGGTTCGAGTCTCAGTCTAGACGAAAATTTTTCTCTTCAAATATAATTTATCCTTCAGTGAGAAATGTTAAATTAATAATAAAAACATCTGCAAGAGTTGTGGTGAAATTAAATGTTTCTAACCTCTCCTCATATAAATTTTCTAAGAAGATTGCGATTTCGAGACCACAATGGTCTCATCTTCAGCACTTTCTTGGCGACTGATGTTATGTCGATCAGAAGAAACTCTTCATCTTCCCTCTGTTGGTGGACCGATGAACCTCTGGATCAGGTCAAAAATTAGAAAATTGATATGAGGAGAGGTAAGAAACATTTAATTTCACCATAAATTAAACCTCATAGTGATTAATTCCTATAAAAGTTAAATCTGCAAAGTTGTTGGCTTGTTAGCATACAATTTGGAATTTAGGAATCCCCACAGAAAAAAATAAGTCAATAAATCGGGCGAATGGGGTGGCAAGTTGACATTGCCAAAGCAGCTCTTACTCTTGCAATGTTGTCCGGGGTGCAAACCGTACGTGGCCTACCAGGTGGTTTACTGTTTGTTGCAGATTCTGTTGCTCTGAACTGCTGGTCCCATCTCATATCAATTTCCGAGACAGAACTTGATCATTCCGATCAATATTAAAATGTTGCCGGAACAAACGCTGTGTCTGTACGTCACTGTCACTACATCTGAAAAACATTTCTATTGCAAATGCACGGTGTTCGTTTGACTGGCAATGCTTTGAATTGCACTACGCATTGGTACCAATATCAACTCTCTAGGAAGCCGTGTCCAATAATGGCAGGCAATTTAAAATGAGTCATTGTTTCTGCCGCACCCGGTACAAAGATGGGGATTTACCTTAACTAAAACGTCATCCAATTTTACGCCAAATAAATCTACTTATATGGGGTGATTTTTTAAAATTTAGATCTCTATATTACATTTCTAGAAAACTTATCATTTTGAAGTATCACAATTACAGCACACGTGCCACGTGAAGATGAATGTGGTGTACTACATTTGTATAAAGAACCTACGAGTTCTATTCAGTGTAAATTAATGTCTAGTGACAAAAAATATAAAATGACAACTGTACTAGAAATTAGTTGCCGTTTAATTTTACTTTTTTCCTTCAAGAAATTTTCAATTGAACATAAGAAAGAACCTGTATGTGATTTTGTTTCAAGCTGTGTTTTCTAGAGCAATGGTTAGATACAGACACAATCTGCACTAAGTGTTAATGATTATAAACCCTTGTTTAAATATTAAGTTTATATTCAGTTGACATAATATTTTGGAAACATAATTTTTCAAAGTGAATTTTATATCAAGGTTCTCTATTTTTTTATATTTCTAATTCATATCTTTCTTTGGATTTTTTTTAAAGATTAATTTTTATTCTTTGTTTTACAGAAGATAATTTTTTGCTAAAAAGTAATAAAAGGTAAATTTATCCACAACACTATGAAGTTGACAAATTTGGTGTGGAAACAAGAAAACAAAACAGCAAATGAAGAACGCGTGATATTTGTGGTCAGAATAGGAAATCATCCTGCTTGCTTTGTCGAGTAAATGGGCCATCCTGATTCTCGAGGGTGGATAAATATCGGAATCATCAAGTGTTACTGGAGCACTTATAATTTTATTACTGTTATTAACTTAAATAGGCTATATAAAGTTTTAATAAAATCAGTTTTGACCTATGGTAGTGAGACATACAGCCTCACTAAAAGATCAGAAGAAGGTCCCAAGGGGCCCCAACTTGGAGGTGAGGAGAGTGGATTTGGCTAAGTTAGATCCTCCGGACTTCACCAAAATTCACCCCAGAGGTTAAATATCAGTTCCATCAGGGTTTTGGACCAGATCAAAGATCCAGAATTCCCAATTAGCCTCTGCCCTCCATTTTGAGGATAACAAATGTGAATTGTTCTAGTTATAGCATCTCTGTATTTGCATCTCATTTTGACTGTATATTTTCTATAATGTCCTTCTTACAGTTGATTTCAGGTTGTGATAAAGGTAAATTGGAAGAGAGAGGTGTTCAATGGAAGTAAACATCAATTAGGGAATTACCAACCTGATGAAGGGCAGGATGGTGAATGGAAGAATACAGATGAATGTAGGAAGTCAATCAAAGTTTATTACTGGGAACAGGAACATGTTGTATACATTTAAAACCTGTTAAATAAATAAACCACGCATCTATAAAACCAAAAACAATATGGTCACATATAGAAATACATTATACAGTAATACTTTTTTTTATTATTAATTTAACACTTCTCACTGAAGGATAAATTATATTTGAAGAGAACAATTTTTGCCTACACCGAGCTCAGTAGCTCAGTTGGTAGAGCATTTGGCCTGGAAAGCCAAAGCTCCCAGGTTCGAGTCTCGGTCTAGGCAAAAAAAAAATTCTCTTCAAATACAGTAAAACTTCTTTCAATGTTAATATTATTCGTTTTTAAACACCTTAATGATGGACAAATTATATTTGAAAAGAAAAATATAATTTGTCCATCATTAAGTTGTTTAAAAACGAATAATATTAACATTGAAAGAAGCACTACTGGCTTTATAAGTAATGTTTAAATTCCCAATAAAAAGTCTTCTTAACAAAGAAGCCGCCATTTGCAAAAATCGTAGCAACGGCTCGTAGCATTTGGGGTTAGGGAATTAACTATGTGTAAGAGAAAAATACGCGTTTAGATTGGAGGCCTAGGTGGCTCAGATGGAAGAGCATTGACATAGAAAGTCAAAGGTCCTGGGTTCGAACCCCAGTCTAGGCGTATATTTTCTTTTCAAATATAACAGTAAAACTTGTTTAATCCGGAACTTGAATAATGCGGAAACCTGTCCAATGTGAACAAATTTATTGGTCCCGGAAAAATAATAGTAATTTTATGTCTATTTATTTTGCATAAAATGGGATCTGTCCAATGCGGAAACGGAACGATATTTCTACACAATTCATGAAAAAATGTATAAAGAGAAAAGACCAAAAAATAAATTAGTTTCCACTTCAATGAATTCCCATTATGCCAAAAAAAAAATAAGGAATGATTCCTGCCGCTGGGTGAAGTAGAAAATCTACCTGTATCTGAAATTTTATTTCGGCCTCACTGCACACCCGTAATGCGAACTACAGATACCTGTCTTACAAATAACCATTGCACTGTAAAATCTTAAATTAGTTTAAGTTCTGTGACCAATTTTTTATAGGTAGCGTTCTGAATTTACGGAATAAAGATGGCTAAAATGTATGTCTTCTTCTTCTTCTACTACAAGGTTTAGGCTATGCAGCGTGTTCTGGCGAAGTTAAAAGTGGAGTCCATCTTCTACGTGGTCGGCCAACATCTCTTGTTCCTCTGGGATTATACAGGAAGGTTCTTTTTGGTATTCTTTCGTTGTTCATTCTCATTAAGTGTTCTGTCCATTTCTTATTATTTTCGCTGATTTTATCTTCAATTTTATATATATTTAATTCTTCTCGTATAGTTTCATTCCTTATTCTATCTGCTATTGTGCATCCTTTCACATTACATAAAAACAGCATTTCTGCAGTCTGTATCCTGCTTTTATCCCTTGATTTCATTATCCAATTTTCACTTCCATACAACAACAAAGGAACAGCCATTGTTTTATATAATTTAAGTTTCGTATCTTTCCTTGTTTTCCGACGTAAGGTTCTTTTTATGGTTCCACAAATAGCCTGAAATTTATTTACTTTATTTTCTATATCTTTATTTTCTCTATAAGTTATAATCACATCCTAAATATTGGAAATGTGATACTTGTTCTATTATTTTGTTATCCAGTACAATTTTTTACCTAATTCCATATTTACCAACAAATGCCATTACTTTTGACCTATTTATTGATATTTTATAATTATATCTACTGCCTATTAATTTAAATTTATATGCTAACATTTGGATGTATCATTGTTAAACGAAAAAGTGAAGATGATTGAAGATAAATCTCCAAATTTCTGGACCGATGATCCAAAGTCAAGCTCTAACTCTTGCTAAATCCCTAGGGAGTAACGATTTTAAGGCATCTTCAGGTTGGCTGGACAGTTTAAAAGACAACACAGTGTAGTGTGGAATGACGTTTGTGGGGAATCAAAGGATGTGGACGAAAGTGTAGTTAGTGAGCGGAAACCGAAACTGCATACTTTAATTTCAGGATACGCACCTGAGAGACATTTTTAACGCTGACGAAACGGGACTGTTTTTCACGCGTTACCGTCGAAGTTGCTCATACATACTATACTTCACTTTTTAAAGGTAAGCGGAACTACAATTAATCCAAGGTACGTAAAAGATATATACGGTACTCTATAATCTAAGATTATTAATAAGTTTTAGTTTTTTTATAATGCAGAATTTCGTTTAATGTGGAAAAAAATTGGTCCCATGCGATTCCGCTTTGAGCAAGTTTTACTGTATAATGTAAATGGACAGTTAATGACAAATGAGGAAAATTTTTAAGAACTAACTGAATTGAAAAACCTAGGTACAATGATTCCAAATAGGAATGAGATGCACAAAGAAATTAAACGTAGGGTCAATACAGGAAAGCAGAATAATGGCTTGTGAAATGAGATTCATGCGCAGATATCTTATAAGAATTGAAGACTACGCCAATTTTGGAATATATTAAACAGTACCAACTAATATTCGAAGAGAAAAATTTTCGCCTAGACCGAGACTCGAACCCGGGACCTTTGGCTTGCTGGGCCAAATGCTCTACCAACTGAGCTACCGAGGCGAGTTACGATATAGATGCAAATTTTTCTCTTATATACGTTGTAATTCCCTCTCGCCAAATGCTTTTGAAACCATTGTTTATATCTTTGTAAATGGCGGCTTCTTAGTTAAGAAGACATTTATTGGTCTAGGCGAAAATTTTTCTCTTCAAATATAATTTATCTTTTATTGAGAAATGTTAAATCAATAATAAAAACATCATTAGAAGCCTTACTAGCTTTATAAAGTAGTGTTAAATTCCCAATAAATGTCTTCTTAACTAAGAAGCCGCCATTTGCAAAGATAGAAGCAATGGTTTCAAAAGCATTTGGCGAGAGGGAATTACAACGTATATAAGAGAAAAATTTGCGTCTATATCATAACTCGCCTCGGTAGATCAATTGGTAGAGCATTTGGCCAGGCAAGCCAAAGGTCCCGGGTTCGAGTCTCGGTGAAAATTTTTCTCTTCAAATATAATTTATCTTTCATTGAGAAATGTTAAATCAATAATAAAAACATCAGTACCAACTAAATTGGAAACACCATCTTGAAAGAATGAGTCAAATCGGATCCCCAAAGCTGTTTATAATTATATACCAAGAGGACGAAGATCACTGGGCCGTCCTATGGAACGCTGGAGGGAAAATTTTCTATAGGATCGTAACAGGCCTTGGCCTAATACTTGGAAGGAAGAAGAAGAATTCAGGAAATGCATGCTATTATGCATATCTCGTATAGTTTCTATCTCTCTACAATGGAGTAACAGAACAATGCTGAGTTTTAGCTTCTCCTTTGTCAGGAGTTACTAGACCAAGTTAATTTAGTTACACTTATCTCCCTACAGATGTCATGAATGGTATGTGGTCAACACACCGTTTCAATGAGACATCTAGTAGTCAACTAAGGTATTACTAGAATAATGGAGGTTGGTAAATTTTGCTCAGAGGCCTCTTTATTCAGACTTATGGTTCAATTACGAGCCTGAAATTCTTCAGACTTGGGACCCACGGCTTAAAGTCCCTCCTGGATGCCTTGCTCCTTGTTTTTCATTCTAAAAACTCCATCGACCTAAAGACAAGTTTGAACCCGCGACCCTTAAGACCAAAGGCAAGGAACATAATCACTAGTCTGCCACGGCTGACATGAGTTAAAAAAAAAACTCCTGGCGCGACAGGCCTAGAAGGCCCTTAGCCGACCAGCCGGCTGCTGGCCTCACATCCACATGTGTCAATCACAGAGGTAGATGATAGTCAGCCAGTGTAGGGGTGACATGTGGTCAGCATGTCGAGTCCCCCAGCCGTTATAGCTGGTTTTCTCAACCTGGAGCCGCTACTTATTGTAGCTACCCAAATGCATCACGATGCTGGGTGGGCACCGGTCATATACTGGCCGAAATACCATGAGAAAATTTGTTCCCCATGGAGACTCGAACCAGCGCAAGTCCCGTAGCTTTGCGCCAAGGCTTCCTGCCTTAACCACTCAGCTATGGCACGGGACCCTGAGTTAATTTAGTTATCCTTATTTCCCTACAGATGTCAGCAAGTGATAAGTGGTTAGCTTATGACCACAGGAGATATCAGATGTTGTTGGTAGCGACGACTATAAGTGGAAAGAATTGTTGACGTTCGTATCAGAGTTCGGATGGTGTTAATCATTATCATACTGACGTGCAGAGACAGAGATCCAGGGTTCGAATCCTGGTCCGAGTATTAATTTTTCTTTCTAAAATTAAACCGTGTCCATTTCTGGAAGGTGTTAATAAAATAGAACATAAAAAAAACTTGATGGTACGAGAGGCCTAGAAGGGTCTTGGCCTACCAACTGGCTACTGGTCTGATATCCATATGTGTTAAACACAGAGGTAGATGTTTTTATTATTGATTTAACGTTTCTCAATGAAAGATAAATTAAATTTGAAGAGAAAAATTTTCGCCTAGACCGAGACTCGAACCCGGGACCCTTGGCTTTCCGGGCCAAGTGCTCTACCAACTGAGCTACCGAGGCGAGTTACGATCTAGATGCAAATTTTTCTCTTATATACGTTGTAATTCCCTATCACCAAATGCTTTTGAAACCATTGCTTCTATCTTTGCAAATGGCGGCTTCTTAGTTAAGAAGACATTTATTGGGAATTTAACATTACTTTTATAAAGCTAGTAAGGCTTCTAATGATGTTTTTATTATTGATTTAACATTTCTCACTGAAAGATAAATTAAATTTGAAGAGAAAAATTTAATTTATCTTACAGAGGTAGATGATCATCTTGCCAGAACAGGGGTGACATGTGGTCAGCATGTCGGGCCCCAGTTCTTATAGCTAGTTTTCTCAATCTGGAGTCACTACTTATTGTAGCCAGTCAAATTCCTAATAATAATGGGCGAGCATCGGTCCCATACTGGCCAAAATTCCAAGAAAAATGTCTTCCTCCATGAGGACTCGAACCAGATCAAGTCCTGTAGCTTTATACCAAGGCATTGTGCCTTAAACTGCTCATCTACAGTGAATAGCTATCTAGAAGACTTATTAAGATATTATTTGGATGGAGAAGACGATCAGATATTGTACAAATGTTCAAATTTAGGCTTCAAATTCTTCTTTCACAATTCTGAAAATCTTCAAACTTGGAAACTATGGTTTAAAGTCCTTCCTGGAGGACTAGTTCCTTGTATTTTTCCACCTTAAAAAATCCTTCGGTCGGCCACAGTGCATTAGTAGTTATGTTCTTTGCCTCTGGTCCCGAGGGTCGCATGTTCAATCCCAAGCAGAGTCAATGCATTTTTCAGGATGGGATAATCGAAGGAGCAAGGGCTCACTGCACTTCTACTAGCGCTTGATTTTTCAGTTATATTGTTATAAACTATAGCTCTTCTTCTGTATTTACTAACATTATTTAATATTTTAAACTTTTTCAAACAATTTTTATAACATTATTAGACAATTTTGAAGTATTTATTTAAATATGCTAATCACAATATTATGACACTGTTAGACAACATTGTGATGCTAACTGCTATTTTCTCCACAGAGTATATTACTTAGTCTATGATTTTTCTATCGCTGTTTTGGGTTATCGCTGGTTGGATCAGCATTAGGGAATGATAAGTGTACACCCATTTTTAATAAACATTTGGTATTTTAATATTATTAATATATTTTTTAACATAGATTTGGGGATTTATTGCAAATATTGGTCATTTAAATTTCATAGCAACTGATAGTAATCGAGGATGATAATTGATATGTGGTTCGATTGTGGGTTATTGCTGGCTCTATAAATTCTGGTGCATGCGCAGTGTTGTTCTGTAGGACTTAAAAATATTTCACGCTAGTTTAAGTGCAGTTTTTCCAGAGCAAGTCCTCTGGGAGGAACTTTAAGCCGTGGGTCCCAAGTCTGAAGATCTTCAGACTCGTAAAAGATCCTTAAGCCTGAATAAAAAAGACCTCTAAGCAAAATTTACTGACCTCATCATCTTAGTCTGAACTTTTATAGGAAAATATAACTATGAGGTTTAATTAAAGATTAAATTAAAATGTTTGATACCTCACCTCATATCCAGTCTTCTGATTAGACCGTGGTTTCAAAGCCTTTGCAGCTTCATCTTCAGTACTTTATCGTTGACTGATGTTATGTCAATCAGGATTAATGAAGCTGCCCAGGCTTTGAAATCAGTCCGGTTAGAAGACTGGATATGAGGTGAGGTATGAAACATTTTAATTTAATTATATTTGAAGAGAAAATTTTTCGCCTAGACCGGGACTCGAACCCGGGACCCTTGGCTTTCCGGGCCAAGTGCTCTACCAACTGAGCTACCGAGGCGAGTTACGATCTAGATGCAAATTTTTCTCTTATGTACGTTGTAATTCCCTCACGCCAAATGCTTGAAACCATAGCTTCTATCTTTGCAAATGGCGGCTTCTTAGTTAAGAAGACATTTATTGGGAATTTAACACTACTTTATAGCCAGTAGGGCTTCTATTGAAGTTTTTATTAATAATTATTAATTTAACACTTCTCATTGAAGGATAAATTAATAATAAAATCATCAATTTTAATTTAATCTTAAATACTTTAGTTGCCTGCTAGATGTCTTATTGGATCGTTATGTTGACCTCATACCATTCATGACATCTGTGGGCAAATAACTAACTCTAACTCACTGGCACTATCGAACCCATACGTTCATGGCCGCACGAACATAAGCTCTCCATACAACCCTATCTTGAGCCAATGTTTTCCAATCATCCCCTTTATAATCTACTTCCCTCAAATCATAGTTAATGTTATTCTTTCACCTCATTCTTGGTCTACCAACTGGGCGTTTTCCCTCTGGTTTTCTTACAAGAAGCTTCCATGCACATCTTTCATTCCCCATTCGTGCCACATGTCCTGCCTTTGGCATGGGTTACCTGAAGTAGTCCCCGCCCAGAGAACCGAATGGCAGACTATTTGACCTCCGGAAAATTTTACCCCAGTTGAACCCATGTCCGCATTTCTTGACGGTTGTATTTTTACGGTGAAAGATCGTGACTCTTTCAACCAAGGTACTTTTTTCGTCTGGCTTATCACCTTCGACCAGTCTGGCATGGGTAACCCTATCGGCAGCAATGCTACTGCCGGCATAGCTCTCAGGATTATTTAAGCACGCAAGCCACTCCACCACGACAAGGTAAAGATACCATGGAGGATCTGTGGGCAAATAACTAACCAACTATCTAACTAACTCACCGGCACTACTGAACCCATAGGTTCATGGCCGCGCAGACAAGCTCTCCATACATCCCTATCCTGAGGCAATGTTTTCCAATCATCCCCTTTATAATCTACTTCCCTCAAATCATAGTTAATGTTATCCTCCCACCTCATTCTTGGTCTACCAACTGGGTGTTTTCCCTCTGGTTTTCCTACAAGAAGCTTCCATGCACGCCTTTCATTCCCCATTCATGCCACATGTCCTGCCCATCACAGTCTATGAGACTTAACTGTTCTCATTATATCTGGCTTCCTATAAAGACTATGTAATTCATTGTTATGCAGTCTTCTCCATTCACCTGTCTGTTCATCTGTTCTTGGTCCAAAAATTTTCCTAAGATCTTTATTCTCAAATACTTGTAATCTCCTTTCCTCCCTTCTGTGGGCAAATAAACATAACTAAAATAACGTGGTCTTGTAACTCCTAACAAAGGAGTTAAGATGTTTTTATTATTCATTTCATACATCTCAATGACGGATAAATTATATGAGTTAGAAAATGTACAACTTACCTCATATTTATAGTTATTATTTAATATCTGATCGTACATTTTTTTCTTCAAATATCATAGAGGTGTTAAGGCTTGACATTGGGTTGTTTTGTCATTCTAGTGTGCATAGTGTAAAAAAATCCTTTGAACTGGGCAGGTCTTGAACTGATGACCCTCAGGTTCAGAGTCAAGGAACTTAACCCCTAGACCACAGAGGCCAATAACAGAAGCAGATAACACTGGTCAATGTGATTTTTGTCTCATGAGTACCAATAGCTGTACTTAATGCAGTTTTTTTATCGTGTTTTCAAATATGTATTCGGAATTTCTCCATCACACACAGTTTTTTTTATTTAAATTTTAATTAATAGATTTAAATAATAATTTTTTAATAAACGTTTTTTCATCCATTTGTCCATTATAAAATAAAACCAAATGAGCTAACTCCGGAGATTTCTGGTATGGAAAAGAGATATCAAGGTAAATGGAATCCTAATATGCTGGCCGATTATTGTTGGACCATCAAGATGGATGCCACACAGGCAAAATATAGCAGAAAATCGTCATTTCTTACTTTCTAGGTGAGTCCGAATGTTCAAATATTGTGTAGTTACGAATGTAAAAAATATTAAAGTGTTTGAAATTATAAATTCCTGTCTCTCGAAAACCTTGGATGATGGAGAAAAACCGGTATCATATTTGAATTCAGGAGAAAAAATACTATCAGAATCACATATTTTTCTTTCTGAGACAAAAAAAAAAGTTTCTTTTTTGTTGTTCAGTGTAATTAACTTTAAATTTCATCTGTTGTGACCAATGTTTCATAGAATTCACCTACTTTATTTTGATGTCGAAGAAACTGTGGAATCTTAATATATTATTTATTTAAAGAATACATTATTCTTGCAGATCCCTGGGAATCACTGAGTCAGAGAATATAAAAATAAATCCAAAGTTTTGTTATAAAACACACGCACTATCACTAACATTCCTGAACAACCCCTGCAGCCGCAGTGTATGCATTCCACAATACGTCCCTGCAAAATAACAACATGCGTTTAACATTCATAGTTAAATATAGGAAATCACATTTTGAACGTAGCCAATTTAAATGGTTTTGGAAAAGAAATAATTATGAATAAATTAAAGAAATTGAGACAACAAAAAGGATTAAAAGAATACACTACCCTGCAATCTGGTTCAAAGAAAGGAAAACAATTTAAGAAAATTACTTATCATCCTGTAATACATAATAAATTTAAAAAAATTTTCAAGAAATTCAATATTACATTGTCACCGATAAATAAATTTAACCTTGGTAATCTATTAATAACTAATAAGAAATTGAACATCCCAGATAGCAAAAAATCTGGAATTTTTCAAATTAATAGTAACGATTGCAATAAAGTATACATAGCAAAAACAAAAAGGAATTAGGACACTCGCACAAAGGAACACATTAGAAATATTAAAAATGGTGAAATTGAAAAATCAGCTATTGCAGCACATAGTTTATTGGAGAATCATACAATTGAAAAAGAAGCCCAACTTTTAAAACATTTGGAAAAAAACCTTTAGAATTGACAATTTGGGAGAAGATATATATTCGGAAGAACAAATTTAGATCAATGAATTTCGAGATTCCTGATGAACGTGACCTCATCTCAAAGTTCATCAAATCAACACCAGATGACGTTATTGATGGAGATTCCAACGAAATCCGGTAGTCATAATGTCAGTTTAAAATGAGAGAGATCCTTCTCTTGAAAACTAGTTACCGTGTTTAAAGAAACATAAAATATGAGGTAAGATGTAAAAAATGACTCATTAATATTTAATTTTAGGAAGTTATATTTTGAGGTTATTTTAATTATATTATTTTTGGTCTGGACATCTTACCTCAATATTAATGTTGATTTGTTCTTGGACATGTTTCAAAACAATTCTGTTTTATCGTCAGCTTTCCCAGACTGACGATAAAACAGAATTGTTTTGAAACATGTCCAAGAACAAATCAACATTAATATTGAGGTAAGATGTCCAGACCAAAAATAATATAATGACTCATTAATTATTAATGCATTTAACAAATCAAACATTTAAAGATTATACAAGTAGGGAGAAAATTTTCTATGTTTTTATTTTAAATTTAACATTTCTTGATGTTTTTATTATTAATTTAATATTTCTCACTGAAGGACAAATTACATTTGAAGAGAAAAAATGTATGCTCAGACTGGGGTTTGAAACAAGTATCTTTTGCTTTCTAGGCCAATGCTCTTTCCCTGAGCTACCTGAGCACTCTAATCTAAATGCAAATTTTTTTCTTTCCTCTCCCCGGGAATTTCAAAATTCATAAATCTGCAGTAGCTGCTCAAGTTTAGTCACAAAAACACAAAATTATTAAATAGAAAATTTATATGAACTCTCCATAGGGAAAAAATCTACATACAGAAGAACAAGGAGAGAATTATGAATTTTGAAATTCCTGGGGAGGGGAACCTAATTAGCAAGTTCTTTAGACTACATAAAGATGGAGCACAAGTCGAGATCCAGAGCCGACAACTTGGGAAAAATCAGTCTGTAACTACTGAAGATGTGACAAACATGTCTTGAAACATATGTCTAACAGAAACAATGATATGAGGTGAAAATTACACAAAACAAACTTTTTATTAAATTCGAAGCCCTTTGATAAAAGAGAAAAGAAAGAGGAAATAATAAGAAATATTACCTCTTCCAGTTTGCCTTTCGGTACTCGACAAATGCAGTTGGTACCAAAGTTTGTGTCTCGGGTTTGAATACAACGCAAACAACATAAGTTTTCATAGCCTTGCTTCTTCCATTTGGCTATAAGATTCTTATCAGCTATGTTCTCCCGCAAACAATATTCATACAGTTCTGAAAAAAAAAGAAGAAATAAAGAAAATGTTATAATTCAAAGCTTTATCTGATCAAATGCAGGGATTGTGACAAATCAAGTTACATGCATATTAAGTTATGTAGATAGGAAAATACACTATGAGGTTTTTTAATATTGTTTATTTTTCATTTCACTCACCTCATACTTCATAACTTCTAGCATACCCAGGGTTTCGTCACATCCTTTGTGACATTCTCAATGCTGTGTCACGTTCACAACTGACGTCCGGCTGCCTTCTGTCCTGCAGACTGACCTCCGCGCCATCTGATGGCTGACCGATGAACTTCCAAATCAGTCCTCTCTCCTTATAACCGGGTATTTCAAAATTCATAGTTGTATTTTCATTCTTGCATATGTAAATTTTTTCCCAAATTGTGAGTTCCTTCAGTTCTTCCAACTGTTTAAGTAATTTTGTTTTGGTTTCTATTCTATGTTTTTCTGACCATTGGTCACAATTTGGGAAAAAAATTTACATATGCAAGAATGAAAATACAACTATGAATTTTGAAATACCCGGTTATAAGGAGAGGGGACTGATTTGGAAGTTTGTCGGTCAGCCATCAGATGGCGCAGAGGTCAGTCTGCAGGATAGAAGGCAGCTGGACGTCAGTTGTGAATGTGACACAGCATTGAGAATGTCACAAAGGATGTGACGAAACCCTGGGTATGCTTGCTAGGAGTTATGAAGTATGAGGTGAGTGAAATAAAAAATAAACAATACATGCATATTATTTAATAAACTATAAACTAATCTTACGTACACTAACTTGTCCATTCGGAATATAATAAAATGAAGTTAATTTCTTGAAATATGGTTTGCAAATAATTGCAAATGTTGGTAACACTGATTGGAGAGCCATCTAGCGTAAGTCACATTAAGCATTTGTGCATCTGTACAACTCTAATCACATTATTTGCATAATTATATAAATATTTAAAAATCGAGCTGTGGTGTATAAACCGTCGCACACAATTTTCCATGTAATATTCTTATGCCACTGATGCACTACACTTTTCAACCATTTATAATAATGTTTGGTATCATTTTAAACATTTTGGAACCATTTTATAAACATTTCTTAAGATTTTTAAATATTTCTAAATTACGCGAGTTCTACAAGCGTGGAAATGCTTCATGTAACATCTGCTAGGAGACTCTCACATCGCAGTTACCAACATTTGAAAATAATTCGAAACTATATTTAATGTTAGTGTACGTAAAATTAGTTTATAGTTTGTTAAATAATATTAATGTAAATTGTTTTGTTAGGTTAGGAAATAGGAAGTTAGTTTACGTCCATTTTTTTTTGCATTTGGGAATTTATTCCCAAAGTTGGTAATGCCAACTTCAGAGCCATCTACCGTTAGCTACTTTAACCATTACAGCAACTCCTGCAACTCGCGCATGCGCACTGCGATTCTATAGAACTTAGAAGAATTCATGTGCGACGTTTTATACACCTTATCCAAAAATCGTAAAGAATCTTCACTGAATCGTTCCAAAATGTTTAAAATGTATGAAACATTATTACAAATGGTAAAAGTGTGTAGTGCAACAGTGGCATAAGAATGTTGCACAGAAAATTGTGATTGACAAATTGTAGACCTCAACCAATTTTTGGACCAAAGAGAGATGAACAGACAGGTAAATGGAATAGATTAAATAACGCTACATATTCTTTATGGGAAATCAGATGTAATAAAAATTGTTAAGACTTGTTAAACTGCGATGGACTGGACATTTGGCACAAATTGGGAATGAAAACAGAACATGGAAGCTCCTTGTAGGAAAACTAGAGGTAAAGCACACAGCAAGTAGGCCATGAATGAGGTGGGAGAATAACATTAACCATGATTTGAGGGAAGTAAATTATACAGGGGAGATTGGAAAACATTAGCTCAGGATAGGGAAGTATAGAGAGCTTATGTCTGCGCGGCCATCAGTCTACGGGTTCGAAAGTGCTAGTGAGTTATTAACACTAACCTCTGCTAATGGCTTTCCTGCGGTAGAACAAATCATAGATGTATCGCGACTTCTGATGGTGTATTTTGAATATTGGCCATAAAGCTTCCACTTTCCTTTTTCCTTCGTGTGGCTCTGTTTCAGCTGTAAATAAAATCACAATACCGAACTGAATGAATTTAGGTACTAAAACATTTTTAAAAATAGCAATTTAGCAAAATAATAATTATATTTTAAGAATTTACAGGTTAAACACGTCCTTACCTTCTCGCATTTTCTGTTCAAGCTCTTCTAATGTTGGTTCTATTAATTCCCAACCTTCAGGAGGAGATTTTTTGCTTCTTCTTACTTTAGGCATAACTAAAATAGTTTCCTCTTTTTAAGGAATAGATGTAATGTCATGTACCACGAACAAATCAATTATATCACGAACTTCACCAAAGCTCACTAGTCACATATCGATATTTAAGGTCGATTCAAGGATATATAGTCGATGCTCGACAGCAGAAGAATGACCAACCTATTATGGACAAAGATTGTTTTTGTTTTCTCCATATACTATATTATTTGTTAAACCATTATCTATAACATCCATCCATAGCAATTCTGCCCGAGGACAGGTCTTTCACTGCAATGATAGCATTTTCATGCTAAGATTTGCAGCTTTTCTAAGGAATTATAGGTGTGGTAGCTTTCCGTTGCTTTCCACACCGGTGAAGGATGATTATGGCCGGATGATTTTCGGGGACCGTTGGGCCCTAAGCTTTCTGACATTTGTTTTACAGGTGAGGAAAAATCCCGAAAAAATCTAACCCTGGAGCCTGTCCCGACCGAGAATCGAACCCGAGCCCGCTGCGTACAAAGCACCCTCGAGACCGCAGCGGTGGACTATAATAACAGATAAAATAAATTCCCTTGATTGTTCCTGAATTTCTCTCCAATTAATTTCTTGAAAATAATTTTAAAGTAAATAAACGCTACTGCTGTAATTATATCAAGAATTATCATTCCTTCGGCTAAATTTAATAATTGTAAGCATGGTAGGTAAAATGACAAATTAATAAATTGAAAACATTCCAGGCACTGATATTTAAAAACCATTGCTCTTGATAGATATTTGACATGTTTGAGCTTTGATACAAGAACTGATAGAATTTTTTATTTCATTTGCGACAAAAATAAAACGTACCTATAAGTACTGATGATTTTGAATTTTGAATTCAGCGCCAAAATATTTACCTCTTTCGACAGAACATTTTTGTAAGTTATAATTTCGTCTTTAATCTTTAATTAATTTGTTATTAATTCCCTCGCATTTCCTTCAAGTTATTTCTACATTCGACACTATCATTAATTTTGTATCCAGTCATTGTGATATTTGAGTTAGGGGGCAAATTGCCGATAAGCTGACACGAGTTAGATTGCAACGTGTTTGTTTTGTGTATTATATAAGTCTAGAAAAATATTATCTGCAAGGTAATCTGAGAAATAGCTGTCGATGAAAATAAGCGTATTTTAGTTTGTATATTTAAAATCTAATTTGTTGGTTGATATCTTTACTCCCGAAGAATTCTTGGCCTGTTTATAGAATGTCAGGAGAAGGTTTCTTACAACAAGATCCAGCTTTTGCTACAAAAGCAATTCACATTGGACAAGAACCCGAAAAATGGAATTCAATGGCAGTTGTACCCCCTATTACTTTAGCAACTACGTTCAAGCAAGATGCGCCGGCACAACATAGAGGTTATGAATATGGTCGCAGTGGAAATCCTTCACGAAGTGTCTTAGAAGAGTGTCTTGCTTCTTTGGACAATGCTAAATATGGAATGTGTTTCTCTTCTGGATTGGGAGCTTCTACTGCAATTATACATATTTTTAATGCAGGTATTTGAACTATTCCATCCCATTCACTGAACGATTTCCATAATCAAGTTTTATATAGGTTAGGCCTACCTCTTCTTTTATTTTAGTATTTTTGGAAAAACTGCACTTAAACTAGCGTGAAATATTTTCAGTCCTATAGATCAACAGTGCACATGCGCCAGAGTTTATAGAGCCAGCGATAACCCACAATCGAACCACATATCGATTATCATCCTCGATTACTATCCGTCGCTATGAAATTTAAATGACCAATATTTGCAATAAATCCCCAAATCTATGTTAAACAAATATATTAATAATATTAAAATTACCAAATGTTTATTAAAAATGGGTGTACACTTACTTATCACTCCCTAATGCTGATCCAACCAGTGATAACTCAAAACAGCGATAGAAAAATCATAGACTAAGTAATATACTCTGTGGAGAAAATAGCAGTTAGCTTCACAATATTGTCTAACAGTGTCATAATATTGTGATTTGCATATTTACATAAATACTTCAGAATTGTCTAATAATGTTATAAAAATTGTTTGAAAAAGTTTAAAATATTAAATAATGTTAGTAAATAGAGAAGAAGAGCTATAGTTTGCAACAATATAACTGAAAAATCAAGCGCTAGTAGAAGTGCAGTTGAGCCAAAACTTCATTAATATTCAAAAAGAGGGGACACTATGAGCTTTATTTCAATTAATACTAGAGTTAGATTTAACACCTCACCTCATATTTAATAAATCACCACAATTATGAGGTGAGGTATTAAATCTAACTCTATTATTAGAAAAATGAATCCTGATGTTACCTGCAGAAAAACAAAACTTTTATTATGGCAGTGAACAGAACTTTGGACAAAGCAAAGCTCATCACTTCAAAGAGACACCTGGTTTTACTGAGTTGTTTTCTAAAAAATGAATTAATAACCTATAATGTTGGTTATAATATACAGTTTGATGTGTTTCATTTTATTTCCACTAGGGTGCATTCTTACAATATTGCGATCCTACTTGGCAATAAATAGTATGATCAAGTTGCATTGATGAACAAATGAAACATAACAAAACATTTAATTTTTCATTTGTTTTCAAACATCGCCGTTAACATTAAATATATAAATATTTCTAAATAACTATATTTAAATAATGATTTGTGAGGAAACAGCCTAATTTTATTTGTTAAATAGTCCTAACAAATGCCACTCTTGATTTCCAAATCCTCAAGATAAATTGGAAATCACTCATGGCATTACTTATGATAATTTTTTTATTTATTGCAGGTGACCACATGATTTCTGTTGATGACTTGTACGGTGGTACATATCGTTACTTCAGCAAGGTTGCCGCCCGCATGAACATAGAAACAACTTACATTGATGCAACTGACCTAAAGAATGTAGAGGAAGCAATCAAACCTAATACAAAACTCATGTGGGTAGAAACTCCCACAAACCCTCTGCTCAAAGTTATAGACATCAAGAAGATTGCACAAATTGTTCACAAACACAACATCCTGCTCGCTGTGGACAACACATTCCTCACATCCTACTTCCAACGTCCTCTCGAATTAGGAGCCGACATCGCTGTATATTCATTAACTAAATACATGAACGGTCATTCAGATGTCATCATGGGAGCCGTCACAACAAGTAACGAAGATGTGCACAACCGTCTTCGGTTTCTCCAGAATGCACTTGGGATTGTGCCATCGCCATTTGACTGTTATCTCATCAACAGAAGTCTGAAGACGTTGCATCTTCGCATGGACGGCCACATGAGAAACAGCTTGGCAGTAGCTAGATATTTAGAGGAACATCCATTGGTTGAGAAAGTTTTGCATCCAGGATTACCATCGCATCCGCAGCATGAGTTGGCAAAGAGTCAGTGCTATGGGCACAGTGGTATCCTGTCTTTCTACATTAAAGGTGGCCTTGAAGAATCTTCGAAATTCCTCTCTTCTCTCAAAGTTTTCACACTTGCAGAAAGTCTTGGTGGATTTGAGAGTTTGGCTGAACTTCCATCAGTCATGACTCATGCTTCAATTCCTCTTGAAGAACGAGAGAAGATTGGGGTAACAGACTCTTTGGTGAGATTGTCTGTTGGGTTAGAGTCAGATAGAGATCTGATCGCTGATTTGGATCAGGCATTTAAAACTATCAACAGTAATATATGATAGCGTTGTTATAGCATTCCTATAAGACGGGGACCTGTTTCATAAAAGTTCTACTTTTAGTAGTTACGTATCAGCAGTCTAAATTTAATAATTAACAGTTTTGTTGTTTATAAAGTCGTGAAGATCGATGAAGGTGTTGCTATGCTTTTCCAGTGCCTTGTGGATCAAACACAACAAAAATTGTATTTCTGTCTCATTTCGTTGCTGAGAAATAACGTTTCAAAGAGTATATACATCAATTTGGGACGCTCTGTATATGAAAGTACATTGTAGTTACACTCCTAAATATGAGTCCTACACTGCTATTTTTTTAAAACAGGTTTCAAGTTTTAGCACTGCTGATAAGCAGACTGATAGTTCTATGAAACAGGCCCCGGCCCTCTAGAGATTAAATTATGGGAAATGGGTTTTAATTTTAAGAATGTTTAATATTCATTTTTTGAGTTTTTGAAATAACCCCAAAGAAGGAGCTTTAACACTTTGAGTCCTGCAGTGATATTAGTACCATGGCATTTAAATTGCACTGAAACAGGAGAAAATTAAATCCCTCGGCATGTCTGTGCCATCAGATTTACAAGAGTGTTTTTCTGGTTCAGAAAAACATCTCTGTAAGTCTGCCGGCACAGGCATGCCGGGGAATTTAATTTTATCTCAGAAAAACACCCCTGTAAATCTGCTGGTACAGGCATGTCGGGAATTAAATTTTATCTCAGAAAAACACCCCTGTAAATCTGCCGGCAAAGGCATGTCGGGGAATTAAATTTTATCTCAGAAAGCCACCCCTGTAAATCTGCCGGTACAGGCATCTCGGAGAATTAAATTTTATCTCAGAAAAACACCCCTGTAAATCTGCTGTCACAGGCCTGTCGGGGAATTTAAGGCATGTCGGGGAATTTAATTTTATCTCAGAAAAAACCCCTGTAAATCTGCCGAGGAATTAAATTTTATCTCAGAAAAACACCCCTGTAAATCTGCCGTCACAGGCATGTCGGGGAATTAAATTTTATCTCAGAAAAAACCCCTGTATGTCTGCCGAGGAATTTAATTTTATCTCAGAAAACCACCCCTGTAAATCTGCCAGCACAGGCATGCCGAGGGATTTAATTTTCTCCGGCTTCAGTGTCATTTAAATGCTGTGGTACTAGTACCACCGTCAGACTCAAAGTGTTAAATGATTTTATTTTTACATTTAATGTGATATTATCTTCTAAGCAATCATCCTATTGGGGGCTGATAAAATGGTTATTTTTTTGTGTCGTGATAATTGCCTCTAATACATTAAGAATAAATGGATCTTTGAATTTTTGACAGTTTGGCATTTCAGAATTTGACCACATCCTGCAAAAAGGAATTAAACCTCAACATTTGAAATATATGAGTTAATGCTATATTATTGTTCCTCAAGAGTTGCTCAAAAAAGGGGAACTAGAAAAATCTGCAGTGGCTGCCCATGCATGGACTGAAAAACATCTTATCGAAAAGAAAGGTAAATTATTAAAACAAATAGAAAAACCGATAGAACTCACTGTTTGGGAAAAAATTTACATTAAAAAAAATAAGGAGAAATCAATGAACTTTGAAATTCCCAGGGAAAATTACCTGATTTCAAGGTTTTTCTGTCTACCAACAGAGGTAGCAAAAGGCGGCTCTTCAAGACGACAGAACGACGGTCACAAAAATAGTGAAGATGGAACTGAAGGGTAAAGTTCCGAAACTAGTTTAAAAAAAGAAAAATGTGAGGTGAGTGATAAAATTTTACCTAAATGTAAGAAAGATTTTATATTTTATGCAAGTTACTCAAAAAGCCTGTTTTAAAAGTAAAGTTCTCAAAATTCAATAATGGATTCGATCAATAAATTAAGTTAGTTTTAACAACTCACCTCATATTTGTAGATTTCTTGAAGACTAGTTTCGATGCATCTCCGTATCATTATCAATTCCATCTAACTGTTGAATTGTTTTTGTCACTGCTATCTTGTTAACTGTTATTCAGAAGTTATTAACAACTTAGTTGTTTTTTGTCTTCCTATAAGTTGAATAGTCAAAATTTTCATTAACATTTGAAGGACACTATGAGGTTTATTTTAATCAATAAATTGAGTTCGTTGTTAAATAGTGTCACTTCCTTTAAGTGTTAATGTTATCCTAGAAACATTGTTTCCAGTAGAGTAAAACAGAACATTTATTTAAGGGGGGTGATGGGTGAAATTTCTATTTTCTACATTTTTTGATCTAGAGACTTGATTTTTTGTACAAACATTCACTGCATGATACATAATAACGTGAAGTTTCATTCTTGTGAGACATTTATTTTATGAGTTATTAAATATTATATTTTTAAAAAATTGCATATATTATAATTAAATGGGTTCCACAATTTTTTAGTAAAATGTCTGATTTTTTTTCTACAAGACCCCTAAAATATTTAGAAAAACATCATGCATTAGAATTCTTATAACGTGAATACAAAGGAAGAAAAAAATCTTGTACCTCATGCGTGGAATTACAAGAAAAATTAATAATTTCATAGATTTTATTTTTTATTTCTTAAAATACTACTTCAATCATGAAACTCATGCACTACTTTGTTACCCATTGTTTTTGGGACATGCAGAAAAAATTTGAACCTTCTAGGACAAAATTTCTGAATTCCATTCAATTTTGAATGTACAAAAATGCAGTGGAAATAAAAGTGTGGAAAAACAAGTTTAAAGATTTGCATGCAGGTAGTGTTTAACTGGCGCAGCCTTTTAACTCTGATGTAATTTAGGGCACTTAGAAGCGCCATAGGCCTCTGAAACTTTGCCAATATATACATTAGAGTATAGGCTATTTTTTAGTACAAAAAATACCAATTTTGATCTCAAATGGTCAATTTTTCACCCATTGCCCCACTAAGTACAGTAAAATTTTATTGCCGCATAATCTTCTTAAGCAAATAATAGCTCATTGTAAGATTAAATTAAAATGCTTCATATCTCACTACCACTACCAAACAAGAAAGTAAAATCCAAGCAGCCGAGATGACATTTTTAAGAAGAGTAAAAGGCTGCACTAGAATGGACCAGATAAGAAACGAGGATATCCGTGAAGAACTGCAGATCTGCTCCATAAAAGAAAAGATATTTAACAACAAAATACAGTGGAAAGAACATGTAGAAAGAATGGAAGAAAGTAGATTGCCAAATAAAATCTTCCATTATTTTCCAAGAGGAAGAAGAGATGTCGGACGTCCTCGGAAGAGATGGTCTTAGATCTAATAGTGAAGACGGAACAGGCAACTCTTGCCTAAACCAGGAAGTGAAGAAGATCTCATCTCAGTACTTTCTCGTCGACTGATGTTATGTCGATCAGAAGAACTACTTGTTCCCTCTGTTGGTGGACCGATAAACCTCTGGATCCAGCCAGAATCCACGGGAATTTCGAAGTTCATAAGTTTTTCTTTCTTGTTTTTTTGAATGTGGATTTTTTTTCCCAAACCGTGAGTTCATTTTGTTTTTCTACTTGTTTAATTAGACTGGCTTTTGATCCAATTAGACGTTTTTCAGACCAAGCATGAGCAGCTACTGCTGACTTTTCCACTTCACCATTTTTGACATTTTCTAAGATGTTCTTTCATGCTTTAATACCTCGTAGTGTTAATCCTAAAAAAGTCATTTAAAGAAAATTTATATTTGTTTCCTTAAGGTGGATTTTAAAATCTAGCCTCATATTTTGAAAATTTAAGTACAATAAGAAAAGAGCAAATTAAAATTTTTATCTGCCCTTTAACATGTTTGCTTGATAGCTAAAGAGTTTCATATATTTATTATTTAACTTTCACAGGGAAAGAACACTATGAGGTTTAATTTAATAATTAAATTAATGTTTTTATTACCTCACCTCATATCCTTTTTCTTCTATACTGCAGTTTCGGAGCTTATCTCCATCGTCAGTAGCCTCTGGTCGACCGGTGTTATGTCGTTTCTTGGCGGTTTTCTTCTTACTTCTGTCGGTGGACCGATGAACCTCTGGATTAGGTCAAAATTTGCGGGAGTTTCAAAATTCATGAGTTTTTCTTTTTTGTTTTTTTGGATGTGGATTTTTTCCCAGACTGTGAGTTCCTTTAGTTTATCTGTTTGTTTGATTAGGCTAGCTTCTGTATCTATTAAATGTTTTCCAAAAAAACAAAAAAGAAAAACTCATGAATTTTGAAACTCCCGCAAATTTTGACCTAATCCAGAGGTTCATCGGTCCACCGACAGAAGTAAGAAGGAAACCGCCAAGAAACGACATAACACCGGTCGACCAGAGGCTACTGACGATGGAGATAAGCTCCGAAACTGCAGTATAGAAGAAAAAGGATATGAGGTGAGGTAATAAAAACATTAATTTAATTATTAAGTTTCATATTTATTAATTAAATAAAAATAAAACGTAGTTTTATTTGATTTTCATATTTATTATATAATTCAGTGACAGCTGTTTCGGTACACTGTACCTTCTTCAGACATGTTAACAAATTATAATATTTTATATTTAAATACATCATTTGTTAACATGTCTGAAGAAGGTACAGTGTACCGAAACAGCTGTCACTGAATTATATAATAAATATGAAAATCAAATAAAACTACGTTTTATTTTTATTTAATTAATAAATATGGATTTTCATCAAGTAAACACCAACTCAATTGATTAGTTTCATATATGTTTTTACTATTTTTTTGTATCTTTACATTCTATTCAAATGAGGAATACTCAATTTATATGTATCATTTCATAGTCTGTCTTTATTTCCATTACAGATGAATGTTTTATGTTGAATCTCACATCAAATCTGCCAATTTCAGATTTAGTATTTTTTTTTTAATTACGCTCTTCTAACAGCTTAGGTCATTGTAGTACTTGAGATGTATGTGAATGACATTTGTAAATCGTAATGGCTGTCACTTTCCATGTCCAAAATTATTTCTTACTACAAGATATAATAACAAGGATGATGTCAACATTCAGTCATAAGACCCAGGGTTCAGATAACAGAAATGTTATTTTTTTATTATTCATTTCGTACATCTCAGTGTGATTGCATTTAGATTGGAGTTTCTCAGATAGCTCAATTGGTAGAGAATTCACACGGAGAGCAAAAGATCCTGGGTTCAATCCCCAGTCTGAGCGTATTTTTTCAGCTAAAGTTTCAGGGTTCGATTCCCGGTTCAGGCAAAAAAATTTCTCTTTACCATTGATTTACAATAATTTAATTGTGTTTATTAATTTACTTATTTCTATCATAGTAATAGCTTTAGCTTCTCAATATTAATTTAATAATTTAATATATATATTTCCCCCCCCCCCAAAAGTAAATAATCTTTCATTTGTGAAATTATGTTGGCAGACATGTGTGGCAGGTTTCTGTATAACAATGGCTACTTTAAATCTTCATTTTAGCAAAATACATTCCTTCGTTATGTTCCATGACTTTTTGTAATTTTTTTAATAAAATTTGTGCTGTGTGGTAATGTATTTTTTTTATAAACTATTGGAATAAAGTGTGGATGGTTCTTATACCTGTTTACAAAGACTTCTTATTTCTCCTCCATCCTATTTCACATATACAGGGTGGTTCAAAGCCAGCATATACAGAGATGAAATATAATTTTACAATAATTATAATTATTTCACTCTGCAAGTCGAGTCTGGACATTCTTTCTCTGTAATTTTATTTTCTCTGCAATCACTATAGAATTGGAAAAATAAAAGAAAATTCCATTCTTGGATTTATATTTAATTAGAAATGATCAGACACAAAACATTAAATTTATATATATATATATATGTCCACCGCTGTGGTCTCGAGGTAGCGTGCTGCCTTGTCATGCAGCGGGCCCGGGTTCGATCTCCGGTCGGGGCAGTTTTTCTGGGTGAGGTTTTTATCGGGGTTTTTCCTCACCTGTCAGGAAAACTTTAAGGCCCAAACGGTCCCCGAAATCATATGGCCATCATCCTTATCATTATCATCCTTACCATTATCACTATCATCATCCTTCACCGGTGTGGAAAGCAACGGGAAGCTACCACACCTACACAATTCCCTAGTAAAGCTGCAAGCATAGCATTAAAATGCTATGATTGCAGTGAAGGACCTGCCTTCGGGCAGAATTACTATGGATGGATATATATATATAGAGAGAGATTATAAATATATTTTTGGCAATGCAGGCAAATATGATTTGAAAAGAAAAATGAATGCTTGAGTCGGGATTTGAATATATATATATATATTTTATATATAAAGTAAAGGAAAGTTCTTAGGAAAATTTCTGGACCAAAGAGAGATGAAGAGACAGGTGAATGGAGAAAACAGCTCAACAGTGAACTACATGGTCTTTATAGGATGCCAGATATAATAAGAACAGTTAAGTCTCATAGACTGCAATGGGCAGTTGTAGGAAAACCAGAGGGAAAAAATTCCCAATTGGTAGACCAAGAATGAGGTGGGAGAATAACATTAAGCATGATTTGAGGGAAGTAGATTATTCAGGGAATGATTGAAAAACATTGGCTTAGGATAGGGATGTATGGAGAGCTTATGTCTGCATGGCCATGAACCTACAGGTTTGATAGTGCCAGTGAGTTCCTTAGTTAGAAAGGAAAGTCATACAGATAATTATATTACATCATCAGGATTCAATCACATTGCACATAAGAATGCAATATCTAATAACTTATACACAGATTAACAAATATCCCATTAAATGAAGAAAATCTCAAGAAAGAATACAATCACAACCTAAACACAGCTAGATTAAATGGTTTTGATAAAGAGTTAATTATAAATAAGTTAAAGAAATTCAAACAGAAAAGAAGACAATGAATTCTTTCTGTGTCTTACATTATCTCTCCCCACTTATCTGAAATCTCCTGTTATCAGTAAATAAATGTCGTAGATTCTACTGAAGAAATACTGAACAGAAATAAATTGAACTGGCTAGACCATGTAAAAAGAATGGATAGGCAATTCAAGAATCCCAAAAATTATGATGCAATATAAGCCCAAGGGACATCGTCGGTCTAGGAAGACCTCTTAAAAGACTGCTAGATGGGGCCGAAACAGGTCTACAAAGGCCTAATTCGTGACGGATGATGGACACCTTTAAGAGTGTAAAAAAAGTAGTTCTCTCTAATACTCGAAATAAATAAAATAAAATAAAAATAATAAAATATGTTTTATCTAGCACATGTCTATATGTTACTGTTTATAATTAGTATAGTGTATATCTATATTTGTCGAATATTTATTTGTATTTGTGCTGGTTGAGTGGAAGAGAGGGCCTTATGGCTTCTGCCAGAATAAATAAAGTATTATTATTATTATTATTATTATTATTACATGGGATAATCTTAAAATATATAATTACGATTGTAATATATAAAAGAAATAAACATTTCATTGTTTAATTCTCAAGCATGCGCAATGCAGAATACGTTGGGATATCCATTATATAATAAAGGTTGCTTTCTCTAAAATTTCTGAAAAGATTGGTTTGGAAAGGAAACCATTTGAAAGGCGGAGGAAAACAATTATTTTGAATGTTTTCAAACAGTTTAGTGAAAAAAATCTCTGATTAGCCATTGAGGATATGGCGAAAATAACAGCAGAATTTACAGGTGAGTCAGCATGGAGGACAAATTCTGTTCGTAATCTTCTTGTATCTTGTAAGCCCATGTTTCCCTTAACAGAGATTTAGGCGCTCTCCCCCTACAGGGAAGAATTTGAACCATACTAATTTAGTTTTTAGTTACACTTATTTTCGTATAGATGTCACTTGAGTGGTTCATGGTCAGCGTTCCGCCTCATACTGACATCTAGGAAACCAAGGTAGTACTATGACGGGAAAATTCGAACAATTTTGGTTAGAGGCCTTTTCATTCAGACTTAAGGATCTTTTACGAGCCTGAAAATCTTCAGACTCAGGACCCACGGTTTAAAGTCCCTCCCGGTGGACTTGCTCCTTGGATTTTTCCATCCTAAAAAAATCCATCGACCCCAGCCGGGTTTGAACCCGCGACCCTCGGGACCAGAGGCAAGGAGCGTACCACTAGTCCACTGTAATAAAATTGTAAATGAAATATATATATGTTATAACTATATTTTTGACATTTGGCAATAAAGGCAAATACGATTTGAGAAATGAATGCTTGAGTCGGGATTTGAACCCGAGTCTCTAAACTCTGTACGTTTAGCGCTCTAACCAACTGAGCTACTCAAGAATTCCAACACAAACATACATTTTTCTTATATATGTAGTATTCTCAATTCACACAAGAGGTAGTGGGAATTCGTTCCAACACCATTTAGTGGCCAACATAACAGTTAAGCAATTGCCATACCATATTAAGCTTGCATTGCTCAATGTTAAACATTTAATTAAAACATCGATAAAGCGCCACTGCTATAAGGTAAAAAAAAATATTCTCTTTAATTTGCTTACTTGTTATAGTCAGCTACTAGATGGCAGTGAAGACCGAGTTCTCGCGACATCTAGTAATAATGGAGAATATAATACATATATAAGAAAAAATAAATGTTTGAATTGGATTCGCCTGGTGGTGTAATGGATATCACGCTGAGGTACAGACTCAGAGATCCGGGTTCGAATCCCGTCCAGGCATTTATTTTTCTTATCATACCATATTAAGCTTGTATTGCTCAATGTTAAACATTTAATTATAACATCTATAAAGCGTCACTGCTATAGTTTAAAAATATTCTCTTTAATTTGCTTACTTGTTATAGTCAGCTACTAGATGGCAGTGAAGACCGAGTTCTCGCGACATCTAGTAATAATGGAGAATATAATACATATATAAGAACAATAAGTGTTTGAATTGGATTCGCCTGGTAGTGTAATGGATATCACGCTGAGGTACAGACTCAGAGATCCGGGTTCGAATCCCGTCCAGGCATTTATTTTTCTTATCATACCATATTAAGCTTGCATTGCTCAATGTTAAACATTTAATTATAACATATATATATATATATATATATATATATATATATATATCGACATAATGGAAAATGCTTAAACGTCTGATTAGGTAGGCTCATATATAACACATTTTGTCATAAATAAATAAGAAATTGAGGTTCCTAATTATTGGTACCATCTTATTTTGTGTTCAACCTTATTTCACGTTAAATTCGTTATTGCTTAAGAATAATATTTCTATCGATTACAATTCCGTGCACAATTCAGTCATATGGCGGGTAAAAGTAGCACCACGGTTCTCGAGACGAAATAATATCCTATACAAGTTTGTTTACAGTACAACTGGAACTTAGCTCGGATATAGTATACGGTAATACATTGTTTTGAACTCTTGTCCGAGTAAAGCAAATTCTCCTGACGCCACCACCCACGACGTCAGATATATGTGCAGATGTCGCATACGACCAGACGAGGAATCAAGGCCAGTAAGTATATCTCATCTTTTTATCTCATCTGTTTACGATAAATTGAAGCGACGCGTCCGTCACAAGTTGTGGGACTGACTGTAAAGAGCCGGCTATTTGTGTGTCAAATTACGAAAATACTTAATTTTACTGAGATCTTTAAGACAATATTAATTAGAAGACAATTATCTCCAAAGAAGGTAATACTTTTTTATTTACATTCTTCATAATATGTCTATATATTGCAGTGTGTGAACTGATAAGATAATTTTCTTTTGTAAGTACTATTATATACGGTGGGATTTGTCCGCAAGTGTGTTAAATAGCTTTTCTCTTTATTTGAAACAGTTTAAACTTCTTCTTATTCTTTAGTTGTAGGATTATCCTGTTTATTTCCCAAATCACTCCTCGAAGGAAGACGTATTGGATGTGCATTCACTGTCTATCCATGTCTTGGCTTGTCTTCCTCTTGTTCTTCTCCCATCCATTGGTCTATCTTCTTTAGCTCTTTTTGCAAGTCTACTATCTTCCATTCTTTCTATACGATCTTTCCAATATTTTCGTATTTCTATAATAAATTTGGTTATGTCTTGAGTTTGACATTTGTCTCTAATTTCTGTGTTGTGTATCTTATCAAATAATCTTTTCCCCTGAATAGTTCTTAAGATCTTCATTTCACACGTGTTTACTATTTATTTAGTTCTTGTTGCATCAGTCCCAGTTTCTGCTCCATATATTATAACTGGTCGAACTATCGTTTTGTATATGCAGATTTTGCTTTCTATTGACATATGTTTGTTGCGCTAAATTAAATCTTTCATAGACAGATCATCGGTTGATTAATGTCTTTGACATCGTCCGATGTCCTAATAGCCAATTTTATCGGTCCATCCAATCTCCTGGTTGTGGATGTTTATCCTTCATTCCCTAACTCCAGTAGGTTTTAGGTCTTCCTCTGCCTCTTCCTCCCTCAGGTTTCCATGTGTTTTGGAATGGAAGCCTGAGGGAAGACGAGGCAGAGGAAGACCTAAAACCTCCTGGAGTCAAGGAATATATTTATACATGAAGGAGAAACACCTACAACTAGGAGATTGGAAGGACCATAATAATTGCCTATTAGCAATCGGACGATGTCAAAGACATTAAATCTTTCATATATCCTTATATCGTCCACCGCTGTGGTCTCGAGGTAGCGTGCTGCCTTGTCACGCAGCGGGCCCGGGTTCAATCCCCGGTCGGGGCAGTTTTTCTGGGTGAGGTTTTTATCGGGGTTTTTCCTCACCTGTAAGACAAATGTCAGGAAAACTTTAAGGCCCAAACGGTCCCCGAAATCATATGGCCATCATCTTCATCATCATCCTTATTATCATCATCATCGTCATCCTTCACCGGTGTGGAAAGCAACGGGAAGCTACCACACCTACAATTCCCTAGTAAAGCTGCAAACATAGAATGAAAATGCTATGATTGCAGTGAAGGACCTGCCTTCGGGCAGAATTACTATGGATGGATCCTTATATCTATGCTGTTTTAGCAGTTTAAACAAATGTATTTGAAAAGTGCTCTGAATCCCATGTTTGTAGGCCTATATTAGGGTGTACTGTTAAATTTTAGTCTATGTATTATTAATTTTCAGCCTATATATTACTAGCTAATAGGCCTACTCGAAGTGCGCTGCTACGCCTAAATAAATGTATTTTTTAGTTGAATAAGTGAAAATAAGTTTAGAGGTTAATTAAAATGAATGGTATGCATTGCAACGAACTAAATATGGCGGTTTTCGGAGTAAATTTAGGATTTCGGATAAATCCGTCACTTCTAGTGGTCGGATGTCGCTCATATTTGGACAATACGTACCTCTGTATATTTTAATAGCATATGCCGAGTTTCATTGTGAATCATAAAAAATTGGAACCGCTAGAGCGACTTGTAAATTTTCATTCCAGGTAAATTCCTACGCCTTATAATATTAGAGCATAAGAGGTACACTCGCTGTAACTAAAAGCCTCTTTGTACAAATTTTCATGAAGGTGTGATGAGCGGTTTAGAAGTCTGTATGTCACGAACATACGCAGGTTGAATTTTTATATAGGCCTATATATTACAATGCGAGATTTGGAAGTGGTTTTTACAGAAGCGAGGATATGATTAAAAACCTCGTTATCGCTCGTTTTTAATTTCCAATGTTCTGTAGAGCACTAGCCAAACGTGCGTTGTACATTTTTTTTTGCGCGATGATGTTTTCAAAATAATAAATAATAGTAAAATAATAACATCTTTGTTGGAAATATTTGCGTTTATTATAAACAACTGACTAACGTTAACAGTCTGTCAATGTTTATATGGTAAATGCCGAAAATAATTTAGTTGAGAATACAGCAGGCCATGACAGCAATCAGGGATAAAATGGCGGCAAGCACGAATGTATTCTTTTATATTGTTTCAAATGAAATTAAGTTCATTTAAAATGCAGTGATTTGTTTCGTATAAGCACTTACTCACTGGCACTATCGAACCCGTAGGTTCATGGCCGCGCGGACATAAGTTCTCCATACTTCCCTATTCTGAGCTAATGCTTTCCAAACATTTTCCGTATAATCTACTTCCCTCAAATCATAGTTAATTTTATTCTCCCACCTCATTCTTGGTCTACCAACTGAGCGTTTTCCTTCTCGCTTTCCTACAAGAAGCTTCCATGCACGTCTTTCATTCCCCATACGTGCCACATGTCCTGCCCATCGCAGTCTATGAGACTTAACTGTTCTTATTATATCTGCCTTCCTATAAAGACCATGTAGTTCATTGTTATGTAGTCTTCTCCATTCATCTGTCTGTTCATCTCTCGTTGGTCCAAAAATTTTCCTAAGAACTTTATTCTCAAATACTCGTAATCTCCTTCCCCCCCTTAAAGTAAGAGTCCATGTTTCGCACCCATATAATATAACTGGTAGAATAATAGTTTTATATATTTTCAGTTTGTTTTTTGAAAGGAGTTGGGACGTCAAGAGTCTCTGCAATGCATAATAGCAAGCATTTCCAGAATTGAGCCTATGTTTAATTTCTTTGTGCATCTCATTCCTATTTGTGATTACTGTTCCTAGGTATTTGAATTCAGCCACTTCCTCAAAATTTCCCTCATTTGTTATTAGCTGTCCATTTCCATTATATAATGTATTTCTACGTGTGAACTCCAACATAAATGTATACTCTGTATTTTTATGAATGTGATCTAATACAATTTAAAACTAACAATGTATAATATAATATGAAGTGACGGGTTATTTATGGTCGTCTTTCGACCACTTGGCGAACACTAGTTAAATTGATCACTATATTACAGGGCCGCCCAAACTTTTTAATGGGTCGGGCCAATAACTGACTGTGCAATTGATGGCGGACAGGAACATAAATATCGTTACTATTATTGTTGCTACTGCGGCTTCTATTATTATTATTATTATTATTATTATTATTATTATTATTATTATTATTATTATTATTATTATTATTATTATTATTATTATTATTATTATTATTAGTATTATTATTATTATTATTATTATTAATTATTATCATCATCATAAAAAAGGGAGACTTTTGGGGGGGAGGGAATCTGAAAAAATGGGAAAAAAAATCCACAAAAAAATTAAAAATTTTCTTTTTCTTTTTTTTGCTTTTTTGTCTCTTTTTTTTCTCTTTTTTCATTAAAAATCTGAAAAAAAACAAAATATATATATTTTTTAGAATATTTGTATGAATAAAAAAACTTAAAAAAATATATAGCCTATAGGCATATATAGGCCTATATATATTTCACTTTTTTTAAACTTAATTTTTTTTCAAAAATTTCATTTTTTTTAATTTCATTTTTTTTTCAAAAATTTAATATTTTTTGTTTCAAAAAATTTTGTTCAAGCATTTTATTTTTATCAAAAATTTTATATTTTTCAAAATGTTTTATACGTTTTTTCTTTTCTTCAAGTTTTTTTTGAAAAATTATAAAAATTTTGAAAAAAGTATAAAAATTTTGACGTAAAATGTAAAAATTTTGAAAAAATGTAGAAATTTTGAAAAAATGTAGAAATTTTGAAAAAATGTAGAAATTTTGAAAAAATGTAGAAATTTTGAAAAAATGTAAAAATTTTGAAAAAATGTAAAAATTTTGAAAAAATTTAGAAATTCTGAAAAAATGTAGAAATTTTAAAAAAAATGTAGAAATTTTGAAAAAATGTAGAATTTTAAAAAATGTAGAAATATTTGAAAAAAATGTAGAAATTTTGAAAAAATGTGTAAAAATTTTTGAAAAAATGTAAAAATTTTGAAAAAACGTAAAAATTTTGAAAAAACGTAAAAATTTTGAAAAAACGTAAAAATTTTGAAAAAACGTAAAAATTTTGAAAAAACGTAAAAATTTTGAAAAAACGTAAAAATTTTGAAAAAACGTAAAAATTTGAGAAAAAACGTAAAAATTTTGAAAAAACGTAAAAATTTTGAAAAAACGTAAAAATTTTGAAAAAAACGTAAAATTTTGAAAAAAACGTAAAAATTTTGAAAAAAACGTAAAAATTTTGAAAAAACGTAAAAATTTTGAAAAAACGTAAAAATTTTGAAAAAAAACGTTAAAAATTTTGAAAAAAAAAAGTAAAAATTTTGAAAAAAACGTAAAAAATTTTGAAAAAAACGTAAAAATTTTGAAAAAAACTTAAAATTTTGAAAAAAAACGTAGAAATTTTGAAAAAAACGTAAAAATTTTGAAAAAAAACGTAAAAATTTTGAAAAAAACGTAAAAATTTTGAAAAAACGTAAATTTTGAAAAAAGGTAAAAATTTTGAAAAATGTTAAAAATTTTGAAAAATGTAAAAAATTTGAAAATATGTTAAAATTTTGAAAATATGTAAAAATTTGAAAATATGTAAAAATTTTGAAAAACGTAAAAATTTTGAAAAAAACGTAAAAATTTGAAAAAACTTAAACATTTTGAAAAAACGTAAAAATTTTGAAAAAACGTAAAAAATTTTGAAAAAACGTAAAATTTTGAAAAATGTAATTTTGAAATAGAAATTTGAAAAAAACGTAAAGATTTTGAAAAACATCGTAAAAATTTTGAAAAACGTTAAAATTTTGAAAAATTGTAACGAGAAATTTTAAAAACATGTAGAAATTTTGAAAAAATGTAAAAATTTTGAAAAATGTAAAAATTTTGAAAAATGTAAAAATTTTGAAAAAATGTAAAAATTTTGAAAATATGTAAAAATTTGAAAATATGTAAAAATTTTGAAAAATGTAAAAATTTTGAGAAAATGTAAAAATTTTGAGAAAAATGTAAAAATTTGAAAAAATGTAAAAATTTCGAAAAAATGTTAAAAATTTCGAAAAAATTTAAAATTTCGAAAAAATGTAAAAATTTCGAAAAAACGTAAAAATTTCGAAAAAACGTAAAAATTTCGAAAAAATCTAAAAATTTTGAAAAATCTAAAAATTTTGAAAAAATCTAAAAGTTTTGAAAAAATCTAAAAATTTTGATAAAATGTAGAAATTTTGAAAAAATGTAGAAATTTTGAAAAAATGTAGAAATTTTGAAAAAATGTAGAAATTTTGAAAAATGTAGAAATTTTGAAAAAATGTAGAAATTTTGAGAAAATGTAAAAATTTTGAAAAAATGTAAAAATTTAGAAAAAATGTAAAAATTTAGAAAAAATGTAAAAATTTAGAAAAAAATGTAAAAATTTTGAAAAAATGTAAAAATTTAAAAAATATATAAAAATTTTGAAAAAAACAAACATTTTGAAAAATGCAGTTTTTGAAATTTCGAAAATGTTGACGTAAAATATAAAACTTTTGAAAAGATATGAAAAAAATTGAAAAAAATTCCTTGTTCATCTCATTCCTGTTTGTAATTATTGTTCGTAGGTATTTGAATTCAACCACTTCCTCAAAATTTTCCTAATTTGTCATTAGCTGTTCATTTATATGGGTGACCATATATTAGTTTTACTGATATTTACTTCCAGTCCCAATTTCTTAGTGTTACTCAATAGTGTGTGCGTGTTGTCCTTTAGTATCTCCTCGCTATCGGCCAGTAATACTACATCATCAGCATAAACTAACAGCTTATTAATACCATTCAGTTGTAAGCCTTCCTCATTCCCTAAAGATTTAATGGCATGCTCTAGTACAAAATTAAATAGTAGAGGAGATAAGTGCATCTCCTTGCTTCAACCCATTCTGGATTTCAAAAGTAGGTCTTCCTCTGCCTTAAAATCTGAATTTAAAATTAATTTGTTCATTTCAGTGCTTACGCGGACCATACGAAAAGCCATGTCGGGCCGCCGTAGCTCTGCTATATTATGTTGAAATCTTATCTTTTAGAACGTACAAATGTTCTCCCTACTCGAAGTTATTTCCTCTTGTTTTTTTCAAATTAATTATGTTTTCATTTATTGCTTCCCAGTTTGTGATATATCTCTTATATTTCTTCTTGATAAGTACTGAAACCCCTCTTTTAGCCCTTTCAATCTTTATAACACCTCTGTAAATATGAACATACGATCCTAAAGTTTCTATTCCTTCTCCTTTCTTCTTTGTTTCTGTCAGTACGATTATGTCCTGCTTCAAATCCTCCACCTGTTTAAGGACCTCCTGCATTTTATTCCTTATGCCTTGTACGTTCCATGTTCCAATTAGCAGAGTTCGTTTCCATAGCTTGATTAGTCTTCCTTTTAATCTGACCGGCTTAACTCTATTAGGTTTTTTAGCATTGCAATTTTTTTCTGATGGAAGGGAGCTGGCCTACCGCATCAACCCCCAACCTGGAGGACCAGGGATTTTTCAGGTGTCCATCCTTAGATCAGTTGCTTTCACTACAGCTAAGAGCCTGATCTGCCCTTTACGAAGAATTTGACAGAAAAGATAAGATGAAATGATCCCCTCGGCCTCGAATACTCTAATACCATCGGGGTCGGAAAACAACAAGTGTTCAGTCCAGAGAGACTGGATAGGAAAGATAAAAAGAGATATGTTAGCATATAAATTTAAATTAATATGCCAATAGATATAATTGTAAAATATCAATAAATAAGTCAAAAGCAATGGCATTTATTGGTAAATGTGGAATTAGATCAAAAATTGTACTGGATAACAAAATAATAGAACAAGTATCACATTTCCAATATTTAGGATGTGATATAACTTATAGAGAAAATAAAGATATAGAAAATAAAGTAAATAAATTTCAGGCTATTTGTGGAACCATAAAAAGAACCTTAGGTCGGAAAACAAGGAAAGATACGAAACTTAAATTATATAAAACAATGGCTGTTCCTGTGTTGTTGTATGGAAGTGAAAACTGGATAATGAAATCAAGGGATAAAAGCAGGATACAGACTGCGGAAATGCTGTTTTTACGTAATGTGAAAGGATGCACAAGAGCGGATAGAATAAGGAATGAAACTATACGAGAAGAATTAAATATATATAAAATTGAAGATAAAATCAGCGAAAATAATAAGAAATGGACAGAACACTTAATGAGAATGAACAACGAAAGAATACCAAAAAGAACCTTCCTGTATAATCCCAGAGGAACAAGAGATGTTGGCCGACCACGTAGAAGATGGACTCCACTTTTAACTTCGCCGGAACAGGCTGCATAGCCTAAACCTTGTAGTAGAAGAAGAGAAGAAGAAAAAGAGATATGGTATGGAAGAGGAAGTAATACCATATTGGTCAATATCTCACAATGCTCATCATCCCGTCCGTTCACCACATAAGTTATACGTTATATGGTTAGTACAGCTGCACCACGTGAAGGTGGGATTGGACACTAGGAAGATGTGCAAGTCTTAGACTTTAAAGCAATTAGAGGCTCTCCTTCCTCTTAGCATCTTCCCTTAGCATCTTTGAATGGAAACCTGAGGGAAGACGAAGCAGAGGAAGACCTAAAACCTCCTGGAGTCAGGGAATATGTTTATACATGAAGGAGAAACATCTACAACCAGGAGATTGGATGGACCGACAAAATTGGCTATTAGGAATCGGACGATCAAAGACATTAATCAATCGATGATCTATCTATCTATTTTCAAATTAAACCTCTGTGTTTTTTCCCTATAAAAGTTGAATGTATGCTACCATCTGAGCTAGTGTATAGACTTATATAGTTTTAATATCTTTGCAGGTTGACTCAGTACAAGAAGATGTCAGAAGAAGGGTTTCTACCACAAGATCCAGAATTTGCATCGAAGGCCATCCATGTGGGACAGGATCCTAACAGATGGAATTCAGCAGCAGTGGTGCCTCCTATCACTCTATCCACTACATTTAAGTACGATGAACTGGGCAAACATAGAGGTTATTATTATGGCCGCAGTGGCAATCCTTCTCGGGACGTGCTGCAAGAATGCCTCGCTTCTCTAGACAATGCTAAATATGGAATCTGCTTTTCTTCTGGTCTGGGGGCTACTACAGCAGTGGTACACCTCCTTAATGCAGGTATTGCTCATGTCCATCATTTAAAAAAAGGAAATTTTCTATTAAAAAAGTCTGTCACTTAAGAAATCCAGGGGATTTTTTTACAACATTCATCCATCTATCCACCGCTGTGGTCTCGAGGTAGCGTGCTGTCTTGTCACGCAGCGGGCCCGGGTTCGATCCCAGGTCGGGACAGTTTTTCTGGGTGAGGTTTTCATCGGGGTTTTCCCTCACCTGTAAGATAAATGTCAGGAAAACTTTAAGGCTCAAACGGTCCCCGAAATCATATGGCCATCATCATCCTTATCATTATCATCATCCTTCACCGGTTTGGAAAGCAACGTGAAGCTACCACACCTACAATTCCCTAGTAAAGCAGCAAGCATAGCATGAAAATGCTATGATTGCAGCGAAGGACCTGTCTTCGGGCAGAATTACTATGGGATGGATCCATCTATCCATAGTAATTCTGCCTGAGGGCAGGTCTTCCACTGCAAACATAGCATTTTCATGCTATGCTTGCTGCTTTACTAGGGAATTGTAGGTGTGGTAGCTTCCCGTTGCTTTCCAAACCGGTGAAGGATGATAATGATAAGGATGATGATGATGGCCGGATAATTTTCGGGGACCGTTTGGCTCTCTTCCTGACACTTGTCTTGCAAGTAAGGAAAACCCCCGATAAAAACCTCACCCAGGAGCCTGTCCCGACCGGGAATCGAACCTGGGCCCGCTGCGTGCCAAGGCAGCACGCTACCTCCAGACCACAGGGGTGGACCTTTACAATATGTGACGCGAAAACATTTTCTAAGTTCCAATCATCACCTTGCGCATGCGCCAACAAACGCGATGCGGTTTACACTATGGAATCAAGGGATGCAGCCAACATATGCACGATATTTAACGAACCTAATGCAATTGAAGTATTCTAACCTGAGAAAGACCAACCTAAAAGCTAACCTAACGAATTTAGGCACTCTAATCCGTGAAAGAATGCAACGCCCGAAAATAAATAGAAAGTTCTGAAATTCTGAAGTATGTGTACGGTTAATTAGTACATACTCTATGTTGACTGCACTGGAACAGTGTTGTTATATACAATTTTCGTTAAAATCAATATGGCTGCCACGTCTTCGTGTTACATATGTAGTTAAAAATCAAACATTATACGGCCATCATAATTATCATTCATATTTGCCTTAGATTAAGTTTCGAACTAAGGACTCCCCTAAAAAAACTCTAAGCGCGACAGGCCTAGAAGGCCCTTGGTCTACCAGCCGGCTGCTGGCCTCACATCCACAGGTGTTAATCACGGAGGTAGACGATCATCTAGCCAGTGTAGGGGTGACATGAGGTCAGCATGTCGGGTCCCGCAGCCATTATAGCTGGTCTTCTCAACCTGAAGTTGCTACTTATAGTTGCTACCCAAATGCCTCATGATGCTGGGTCCCATACTGGTTGAAATTCCATGAGGAAATTTCTTCTCCTTATGGGGACTCAAATCAGCGCAAGTCCCATAGCTCTGTGCCAATGCTTCTTGCCTTAACCACTCGGCTACAGAGCAGGACAAGGACTCTCCTGGCACACCATATCATCGTCACCCGTCATATCATTTGGGCAGCGTAACCGTGCCTTACAGGATTCCCACCTCAGAAGCGGGTTACAATTATGCCAATTCCAGGAGAGAACACCAGAAATGTCAAAATGACAACCCGGAGCATTGAATAAAAACAAATTAAAAATCTAAAGAGCCCACAGGTTGGGAAATAAATCTACGTTAAAAAAATACAATAAGGAATGGTCAAAGTGGACAGAGGAAGTGATAGATTTGGGTCGTATCTATGAACGCATTAGACCGTAAAAGTCGTTCTCTGCTGAGAAAGTTGCATCCAAAGACTTTTTGCGTACTCAAAAATCCGTTCATGCGATACTAATTGTCGGAATTCCTAAGCTACCTGGTGAGGTGACTTTGTTGAGAACGAATCGTGAGCAACCCGATGGGAACCGATGTACTTTGAAACCTTGGTGCTTTATCCAAGATGTTGGACCTTGAAGACTTCGATCATGTTTTCGGTATACGCGGAGAAGAGGAATTTGATAAGAGTCTACCAAAGAATTCAACTGGAAGAACAGGAGAATCGGCGTAATATCGCGCGACGCAGACGTCGTCGTATACGGTTTTATTTGCGGGACGCAAGCGTAAATGCGTTCCTCTAGCAGACTAAAATAACGGAAGTGGTTTTATCGCTGAGAATTCTGGGTAATTTCTGGTCAGTATTGCTTTCATGCATGACTAGTCAGCGACTCGCTAATTCAAACTTTGCACGTTCTCACGGAAAACTCAGCTCACCAGAGACTAATGTATTTGCATGAGGCCCTAATCTAATCTCATTATCATTGCAGCACTAAAATAGCGCAAGAACAGCCCTCGTAAAGAAAGTAAAGTTATCCCACTAAAGGCCTTAGGAGGCCCTTGGGCTAGTAGATGATTAAGGCTCCTACTTTTTGTAGACTTGACAATTGATGTTATCAGCCCTGAGTGACGGCCGTCTTTTCCCCTATAACAAGCGTCTGGTACTCATTTCCATTAGAGGCTAAGGGTCGCATGTTTGGACGCATTAGACAGTAAAATGCCTTCTCTGCTGAGCAAGTTGTATGCTAATACGATTTTGCTTACTCAGAAATCTGTTCATGCGATAATAATTGGTTAAATTTGTAAGCTACCTGCGGAGGTACCTTACATGAGCAACTCAAATTAAAATCCCGAAGGGAACCGATGGTAATCGATGTACTTTGCTGCTTTATCCAACATTTATCCAAGATGTCGGACCTTGAAGACTTCGATCATGTTTTCGGTATACACGGAGAAGAGGAATTTGATAGAGTCTACCAAAGAATTCAACTGGAAGAACAGGAGAATCGGCATAATATTGCGTGTCGCAGACGTGTTTGTATACGGTATTATTTGCGGGATGCAAGCATAAATGCATTCCTCTATAGCAGACGAAAATAACGGAAGTGGTTTTATCGCTGAGAATTCTGGGTAATTCGTTGCCAATATTACGAAAACGTCGACTCTCATGCATTACCGATAAGTCGGCCGTTAATTCGTTCTCAGCAATTGCTCACGGCGAATCAGCTCACTAGTGATTGGAAGTAATTTGAGTAGAGAGTAATGTTCTAACATACGACCCTAAGTCATAGTGCTGCCAGGTTTGGGTCAATTAAAAAATCATGACCCACTGGGACTCGAACCCTCGACTTTCCAGTTCGTAGCACACTGCCTTAACCCATTTGCCTCAAAAGACGAGGCAGACTCGCCGGCAGTTAAATTGCATTCAACTCAGAAGACGAGGTACACTTGCTTAACTCTGTTACTATATATTTTGTACACCCCTTGGCAGAGTAATGGTTTCTTAACATTTATGAATAGTAGAGGAATGTGTTTTGGCCTTCACTCTTACTGTGATCTCAAGTACCGTTATCTTTTGTTAGTTTTGAATGCCTAAAAATAAAGAATATTATTTACAGTAACTTAAATTCGGTTTCTGGGGAAATGCATTGAGCATTTAAACCTGAAGCGAATGGGTTAAACACTTGTTATGGCATACCCCAGAACAGCCCTCTATCTCTAATTTTTTTAGCCGAATTTCCTTATTACAGTTTGACATTAATTTCATTTTTTGCAGGTGATCATATTATCTCTGTTGACGATTTGTACGGTGGTACACATCGCTATTTCTGCAAGATAGCAGCTAAAATGAACATAGAAACAACTTTTGTTGATGCAATTGATCCAAAGAACGTGGAGAAAGCAATCAGACCTAATACAAAACTCATGTGGGTAGAAACTCCCACAAACCCTTTGCTCAAAGTTATAGACATCAAGAAGATTGCACAAATTGTTCACAAACACAACATCCTGCTCGCTGTGGACAACACATTCCTCACGTCCTACTTCCAACGTCCTCTCGAATTAGGAGCCGACATCACTGTATACTCATTAACTAAATACATGAATGGTCATTCAGATGTCATCATGGGAGCCGTTACAACCAACAACGAAGAAGTTAATACTAATCTTCGCTTTCTCCAAAAATCAATGGGTGTCGTACCATCGCCCTTTGATTGCTTTCTTGTCAACAGAAGTCTGAAGACGCTGCATCTTCGCATGGAAGGCCACATGAGAAACAGTTTGGCAGTAGCTAGATATTTAGAAAAACATCCATTGGTTGAAAAGGTTTTGCATCCAGGATTACCTTCGCATCCGCAGCACGAGTTGGCAAAAAGTCAGTGCTATGGGCACAGTGGCATCCTGTCTTTCTACATTAAAGGTGGCCTTGAAGAATCTTCAAAATTCCTCTCTTCTCTCAAAGTTTTCACACTTGCAGAAAGTCTTGGTGGATTTGAAAGTTTGGCTGAACTTCCATCAGTCATGACTCATGCATCAATTCCTCTTGAAGAACGAGAGAAGGTTGGGGTAAAAGACTCTTTGCTGAGATTGTCTGTTGGGTTAGAATCAGAGAAAGATCTCATCGCTGATTTGGATCAAGCATTCAAAGCTATCGAAATGAAATGAGAGATCTTTATGGATGGATAATGCTCTGAGCAGTGCAACATTGTTGGTACTAAGGGAGAAAATTGTAATCCATTTTTGTTTTTTTTTTCTTCTGCCTATCAAGTATTAGGCTGTTACACTGGTCATTCTATCTCCTGTAAATAATTACCAAAGTAAATCAGTGTGAAGTTAATAAAAACATTCTATTTAATTTTAGGAAGTGATATTTTGAGGTTAATTTAATTATATTATTTTTAGTCTGATCATCTTACCTCAATATTAATAATTAATATTGAGGTAAGATGATCAGACTAAAAATAATATAAAAACATACTACCTGTTCCAACTAGTGACAATGGCAATACAGTAATTCTATAACACAGAAGTGAAGAAAATCTAGTAAAGTAAAAATTGAGAACATGCAAATAAGAGAAAATAAAAAAAATGAGTCATAAATATCTAAGATAAAATCAAATGTTTCATACCTCTTTTCATATTAATCTTCTAAGTAGATCGTGATTTCGGGTTCGGCAAACCCATTGTCAGTACCATCTTGCCGGCTGATGTCATATCAATCGGAATAACCACTTCGTCTTCTTCCCTCTGTTGATGGATCGATAAACCTCTGGATCAGGTCAGAATTCGCAGGAATTTCGAAGTACATAAGTTTTTCTTTGTTTTTCTGAATGTGGATTTTTTCCCAAACCGTGAGTTCCTTTTCTTTATCTATTTGTTTAATTAAACTAGCTTTTGATTCAATTAGATTTTTTTTTGGACCAAGCATGAAATTTGAAAACAAGGGGTGAAAGAACATTTTAGAAATGTCAAAAATGGAGAAGTGGAAGTCAGCAGTAGCTGTTCATGTTTGGACTGAAAAACATCTGATTGAATCAAAAGCTAATTAATTAGACAAATAGATAAACAAAAGGAACTCACAGTTTGGGAAAAAATCCACATTCAGAAAAACAAGGAAAAACTCATGAACTTTGAAATTCCTGCAAATTCTGACCTGATCCAGAGGTTTATCGGTCCACCAACAGAGAGAAGAAGAAGAAGTGGTTCTTCCGATCAACATGACATCGGTTGGCAAGATGGTACTGATGATGGGTTTGCCATGAAAACGATCTACTTAGAAGATTAATATGAGGAGAGGTGTGAAACATTTGATTTTATCTTAAATTAATCCTCATAGTGATTGTTCATATAAAAGTTCAAAATAAATATCCCATTTTAAAATCATTAGGAAGTAACATTATGAGGTTTAATTTAATAATTGAGTTTATATTTTTTAACATTCTTACCTCATACAATCATATGAGGTTCCGATTGAGGGTCTTTCCACTTTTCAGCGGTTGCCCTTTTACCAGCTGGCTGCTGGCCCTTCACATCCACATGTGTCAATCACAGAGGTAGATGATCAACAGCCAGTGTAGGGGTGACATGTGGTTAGCATGTCGAGTCCCCCAGCCGTTATAGCTGGTTCCTCAACCTGGAGCCACTACTTATTGTAGCTACCCAATTGCCTACGATGCTGGGTGGGCACCGGTCCCATACTGGCCGAAATACCATGAGAAAATTTCTTCCCCCATGGAGACCTGAATCAGCGCAAGTCCCGTAGCTCTGTGCCAAGGCTTCCTACCTTAACCGCTCGGCTATGGCGCGGGTAAGAATGTAAAAAAATACAAACTCAATTAATAAATATCTCACCTCACACACTCAGGGCTTAAAAGCACAGATCTTCAGCCATCTTAAATAATTTTAGTTTTTACTTGGACATAAAGACGGCTGAAGATAGGAAAAATGTTTCCTGAAATAGGTTTGAAGAACAGTGAATGTATGAGGTGAGATATTCATGACTAATTTTATTTATTTACTTATAATATAATAATAATAATAATATTATTATTATTATTGGAAGGAAAACCAGTAATGTAAGCAAGAGGGCTAAGCATTGAAGATGCCCAAGATCGTAGGCTTTGGAGGTTTGGCACGGGAAGATGACAGCAGCTGTAAAAACCTAAAGATAGATAGAATAGAACTTATAATATTATTTCCCATAAAAAAGTTATAAAACAATTAAGAAATACCTTGAATCTTGATAGAATACAGAATGAAACAGACTTAAATAACTCATTGGCACTATCGAACCCGTAGATTAATGACCACGCAGATATAAGCTCTCCACACATCTCTCCCAGAGCTCATTTTTTACAATCATCGCTTGTATAATTTACTTCCCTCAAACCATGGTTTAACGTTATTGTTTCATCTAATTATTGGCCTACCTACAAGGAATTTCCATGCCCCTCTTTCATTCCCCATTCATGTCACATGTCCTGTACATCACAGTTTATGAGACTTAACTGTTCATACAATATTGGCTTCCTATAAAGATCATGTAGTCCACCTATCTGTTTATCTCTCTTTGGTTCAAAAATTTTCCTAAGATTTTTTAATCTCTAACTCTCATAATCTTTTCTCCTCTCTTAAACAAAGAGTACATATAGACGATTTTTATTATTAATTTAACACTTCTCATAGAAGGATAAATTATATTTGAAGAGAAAAATTTTCGCCTAGACCGGGACTCGAACCCGGGACCCTTGGCTTTCCGGGCCAAGTGCTCTACCAACTGAGCTACCGAGGCGAGTTACGATCTAGACGCAAATTTTTCTCTTATGTATGTTGTAATTCCCTCGCACCAAATGCTTGAAACCATAGCTTCTATCTTTGCAAATGGCGGCTTCTTAGTTAAGAAGACATTTATTATATAGGCCCTACTGGCTATAAAGTAGTGTTAAATTCCCAATAAATGTCTTCTTAACTAAGAAGCCGCCATTTGCAAAGATAGAAGCTATGGTTTCAAGCATTTGGCACGAGGGAATTACAACATACATAAGAGAAAAATTTGCGTCTAGATCGTAACTCGCCTCGGTAGCTCAGTTGGTAGAGCACTTGGCCCGGAAAGCCAAGGGTCCCGGGTTCGAGTCCCGGTCTAGGCGAAAATTTTTCTCTTCAAATATAAAGAGTACATATTTTTATATAGGGCTATTCAGAAAGAAGGAACAGACTTCAAACATTCATTTCTTCCAAACTACAAAAAATAGAAACACAATTCCAACGTTCCTGAAAAGAGAAAAGTCTGAAGTTGCAATCATGGCCACATTGTCTTAAAGTTATACATACATGCATATGGACGGATGAATAGATAGGATAGACAGTGATGTAAAGTGTTCCCCTTAGAAGGTCTTAGACCTCCCAGGTCACCAGATCTAACCCCATGTGATTTTATCTGAGGGGTTAGGTAAAAGATCATGTTTTTATCCCCCCTATGCCTGACACTCTTCAAAATCTGTGAAATCAAATTGTTGAAGCTGTAAATTCGATAACTAGAGACCAGCTGATTCATGTGTGGTCAGAAATGAGCTATCGTTTTGATATTTGTCGTGTAACACATGGTACTCATATTGAATGCATAAAATACTCAAATTTGAACTTTTCTCTTTCCAGGAATGTTGGAATGTGCATTTATTTTTTTGTAATTTGGAAGAAATAAATGTTTGAAGTCTGTCCCTTCTTTCTGAATAGCCCTGTATAACTGGGAGAATAACAGTTTTGGATGAAATAGAAGACCGTAGAATAGGATGGTACGGCCATGGTAAAAAGATGGATACTGAGAGATTACCAAGACTATTTAACTCATGCCCCAAATGGGAGTCAATGACCAATCACGTTTCAATGAATTTTGATTTATAACCAATCACAGTCGTGTTTCACCTGGAATTTATCAAATAAATTTATCATATTAAAGAAAGCTCCTCCTTTTTAACATTCTGAATAGGACAGAGCATTATTTTGCAGTGACTGACTCTCTAAGAAATACAGCTACCAGACTGTATATACAGTGCACAAATGTAAATAGATAGTGCTTACAGGATATAATATAAAAACATTTGTAGCAATTGATTATACCACAAAAAAAAAAGATACCACTGTTTGCACTTTCTCAAATGTATTATTTTCCAGGTAATAATGTTTCAGGTAAATATAATTGACATATTTACATCATACGACATCAGAAATTAATTAATATACAGTTTGATGTGTTTAATTTTTTCTCCACTAGGGTGTATTCTTACAATATTGTGATCCTTTTGCAATAAATAATATGATCTGGTTGCAGTGATAAACAAGTGAAACATACATTTCTCATTTGTTTTCAAACATCACTGTTTACATTAAATATATAAATATTTTAAACTAACTATATTTAAATAGTGATTTGTGAGTAAGCAGCTTAATTTTATTCGTTAAATAGTCCTAACAAATGTCACTCATGATTTCCAAATTGTCTAGATAAATTGGAAATCACTCGTGGCATTACATATGACAACACAAAATACAAGGGAAGAAACACAGAGGTCAGCCGAGATATATATGGGAGGAACATGTTATGAAGATTTTGAAAGAAAGAGAATAGTTTGGAGTGAAGGGGAGGAGAAAATGATGAGGATAGCTCCAAAAGGAGACAAAGGAAGACTCAAGGCTTCATTTCCTTTCCAAATGAAGCACTTTAACCCCAGCTGGTTATCAACTTGTGAACTGTGGTGTAGGAAGGAGGTGAGAAGTAAAACACTTGTTAAAGTCAGATTGTGATTTATTAAAGCTCGATATGTTTCCTTGAGTGCTAATGGAACTCGGTACTGGCAGTTGTTGTATTGGAAATGTTAAGATATAAACCTGCCGACTTCCTATCATGAGGTAATAGAAACAAACAGTGCTTAAGTGCAAAGATACTATATATATAAATATGTATACTTAATAATACATTAATTGAGCCTATGGTAATAATTAATTAATATAATATAAATACTAAAGTACCTTTCAAACAATAATGTTTTGTTCTTCACAACATCGCTCTATAAAAAACTAAACTCTCTGAGTCAACATCCATTCACAATTAAACACAACCATATTCATCGTTATCTTATGTACACAATACAAGGGAAATCAAATTTTAATAAATAGAGGTGTAGTTTATCACGTAACGTAAAAGTAAAGTAAAGTGATCCCACAACAGGCCCGGAGGCCCTTGGGGTAGTAGGAGATTAAGGCTCCCACTTTTTCTAGACAATCGGCACTTTATGTCAGCTGGGTTGTCAGCCCTGCATGACGGCCGCCTTTACCCCAGAACAAGCGTCTGGTACTCATTTCCGTTAGAGACTGAGTCGACCCCAGGGTCATAGTGCCGCCAGAGGGTTTGGGTCAGTTTAAAAATCCTGACCCCAACGGGACTTGAACCACTTAACCACTGTGCCTTAACCACTACGCTACGGCGTGTCCCCAGTTTATCACGTACCCTTTTTAATTTATATATTAATGACATCATCCAAAATTGGAAAAGTAATGTTAATGTAGGTATAAGAATGGACCATTTTAAAATGTTAAATGTTTTAATGTATGCTGACGATGTGCTTATTATTCAAGAAAAGGAAAATAATTTGCAGTACTCTTTACATCAATTAAATCAGTTATGCCAAGAATATAATTTTAAAATATCAAAGGAATCATCATCATCTTCAAGATATGGGCCTGTTGGCCCGTTCCGCTCCCCAGCGCACTACATGCCGCAGGTGCAGGTCGTCCTTCCAACAATGTTTTGGTCTTCCTAGTTTTCTTTGGCCTAGAGGCCTATAATGAAGAAGCTGTTTTGATAAACGATTATTTGGCATTCTTTGTATATGCTCAAACCAATTACGTTTATTTGTGTGTATTCTCTCGTTTATATTATATATTTGTAATTCATCTCTGATATCTTGGCTTCTCTTTTGATCTCCTAGAGATACACCTGCAACTGATCTGAGAAATCTCAGATCAAAGGAAAATATCAAAGGAAAAAAAACGAAAATAATGGCATTTTGGGGAAACAAACATATAAGATCAAAAATCATAATAGACAACAAACCTCTGGAACAAGTAACAAATTTTAATTATTTGGGTTGTAATTTTACTATAAACACAAAAACTGAAAGAGACGTAAATGTGAAACTGTCAAGATTTCAAATGATATGCAGAACTATACATAAAAAATTAAAGAATAAAACAAGAAGAGATACTAGATTAAAGTTTTATAAAACATTGGCAGTTCCTGCATTACTTTATGGGAGCGAAACTTGGGTAATGACAAAAAAATTACAAAGTAGAATATAGAGCGCAGAAATGAACTTCCTTAGAAGAAAAAACGGCTGCACAAGATTGGATTGGATAAAGAATGAAGATATAAGAACAGAGTTAAATATATATCCATTAAATGATAAAATCAAAGGATATAGAGAAAAATGGTTTAGACATGTAGAAAGAATGAATGTAACAAGATTACCAAGAGCAGCATTCAACTACAAGCCAAGAGATTCAAGGAATGTAGGAAGGCCAGTGAAAAGATGGACAGAACAACTGTCATTTTGCCTAGTCCATGAAGTGAAGAAGAAGAAGAAGAAGAAGAAGAAGAAGAAGAAGAAGAAGAAGAAGAAGAAGAAGAAGAAGAAAAAGAAGAAGAAGAAGAAGAAGAAGAAGAAGAAAAGGGAAATCACTCTCTAGAGTTAGCTCATCTGAGGAGTACCGTATTTACTTGAGTAATTTTCCCTCTTTTTTCAAGATTTAAGAGTGAAAATTTGAGGGGGAAATTAGGGTGATGGCTATGCAAATATCAATACACTTTCACAATGTAGAACATCAATTAGACATCTACAGTAATTCCATTGTTGTCACTGAAATTAATTTCTCAAAGACTTTTGAGAAATTGTAAAGAAAGAGTTTATTTAATGGTTATATTATTTTTAGTCTGATCATCTTACCTCAATATTAATGTTGATTTGTTCTTGAACATGTTTCAAAACAATTCTGTTTTATCGTCAGCTTGTCCAGACTGGTTAGATTTATATAGCACACCCTGGATGTAGATGTCAGCTCCATCCTGTGGTTGGCCAAAGAACCTCCAAACAAGGTCACGTTCTGTCGGTATTTCAAAATTAATAACTCTGTTTTTGTTCTTCTGAATATAGATTTTTTCCCAAATAGTCAGCTCTTTTGTATTTTCTAACTGTTTTAATAATTTAGTATCCAAATTTATGTTTTTCAGACCGAACATGAGCAGCAACTGCAGATTTTTTTATTTCCCCATTTTTAATATTTCTTATGTGTTCTTTCATTCTAATTTTTAGGTTTCTTTTTGTTTTTCCTATATATATCTTTTCACAACCCGTACATTCAAATTGATATATTCCAGATTTTTTTATTTTTATCAGTTTTTTTTTATTTTTGTTGGTTTTTATTAGTTTATTTAAACTGTAGTTATTTTTCAGTGCTAATTTAATATTAAACTTCTCAAATATCTTCTGTACAGAAGTACTCTTGAAAAAAGAAATACCACCTATGAAAAAATATAGGAAATAGGGTACACAATAAATTCCAAAATTCATCTGGGTTAGTTAGATTTTGCTCAGAGGTCTCTTTTTAGGCTTAGGTTCTTTTATCCGATCCGATTGAGGGTCTTTCCACTTTTCAGCGGTTGCCCTTTTACCAGCCGGCTGCTGGCCCTTCACATCCACATGTATCAATCACAGAGGTAGATGATCAACAGCCAGTGTAGGGGTGACATGTGGTTAGCATGTCGAGTCCCCCAGCCGTTAGAGCTGGTTCCTCAACCTGGAGCCGCTACTTATTGTAGCTACCCAATTGCCTCACGATGCTGGGTGGGCACCGGTCCCATACTGGCCGAAATACCATGAGAAAATTTCTTCCCCCATGGAGACTCGAACCAGCGCAAGTCCCGTAGCTGCGCCAAGGCTTCCTACCTTAACCGCTCGGCTACAGCGCGGGACAGGTTCTTTTATGAGCCTGAAAATCCACAGATCCTGGACCCATGAATTAAAGTTCCTCCTGGAAGACTTGTCCCTTACATTTTTCCATCATAAAAATCCATTAACCCCAGCTGGGTTTGAACCTGTGATCCTCAGGACTAGAGGACGTTAAAATGAGTCATCACATCCAAGATTTTAGCTTCCATATTGAAAAAAAGTTGCATGTGGTAAAAGGTTTGAGAACTCTTATAATTTTAATAATATAAATATGTAATGTCAACATACAATGAAATCTTCTTGTATCTTGTAAGCCCATGTTTCCCTTAACAGAGATTTAGGCGCTCTCCCCCTACAGGGAAGAATTTGAATCATTATATTTGAAAAGAAAAATATATGCCTAGACTGGGGTTTGAACACAGGACCTTTGACTTTCTATGTCAATGCTCTTCCATCTGAGCAACCTAGGCCTTCAATCTAAACGTAGGTGGCTCAGATGGAAGAGCATTGACATAGAAAGTCAAAGGTCCTGGGTTCAAACCCCAGTCTAGCTGTACATTTTTCTTTTCAAATATAATTTGTCCATCATTAAAATGTTTAAAAATGAATAATATTAAAATTTGAACCATACTAATTTAGTTACACTTGTTTTCGTATAGATGTCATTTGAGTGGTCCGTGGTCAGCGTTCTGCCTCATACTGACATCTAGGAAACCAAGGTAGTAGTAGGATGGGAAAATTCGGTAAATTCTGCTTAGAGGCCTTTTCATTCAGGCTTAAGGATCTTTTACGAGCCTGAAAATCTTCAGACTCGGGACACACAGCTTAAAGTCCCTCCCAGAGGACTTGCTCCTTGGATTTTTCCATCCTAAAAAAATATCCATCAACTCCGGCCGGGTTTGAACCCGCGACCCTCAAGACCAGAGGCAAGGAGCATAACCATAAAATAAAAAAATATATAATTAAGACCATCCTGTTGTAGTGTGAGCTTTCGATGCATAATGTTTATGGTTGTATTTGAAGAGAAAAATTATATGCTCAGACTGAGGTTTCAACCCAGGACCTTTGGCTTTCTAGGCCAATGCTCTACCACTGAGCTACTTGAGAAACTTCAATCTAAACGCAAATTTTTCTCATATACACTGTTAATTCCCGAGCGCCGAATGCCATGAGCAATTACTCGATCACATAAATGGCAGTTTCTTTTGCAAGGCATTTACTGGGAATTTAAATACTACTTTATGAAAAGAGTATGGAAGAGAAAAATGTGCGTTTAGATTGGCATTTTTCAGGTAGCTCAGTGGTAGAGCATTGGCCTAGAAAGCTAAAGGTCCTGTGTTCAAGCCCTAGTCTGAGTATATATTTTTTTCTCTTCAAATATAATTTACCCTTGAGTTAGAAGTGTTAAATTAATAATAAAAACATTTATGGTTGTGTTTTCATTGTGAACAGGCCTTGACTGTGTAAAGAACAAAACAACATCATGCTGTGTACAATGTAAACTTATTTTCGTCAAGTAGATAAATGTTGTGAATTTTTACAACTTTTACATTTACAGATGTGCCTTACAGTTAATATTGTATTTATTAGCATATGTCACCTCTTTTACCATATTTTAATGATTTAAAAGGTGGTTACTTTAAGAAACATTTTGCTCCGTTGAGGATATTGTTAAATATTTAAAAAGCAATAAAATTTGTACCTGTTGTGTCAGTCGTTAATTTTTTGAGGACAAGTGCCACAACAGGTACAAATTTTATTCAAAATTAAATAGGGGAAATAACAATATGAAGTACTTAATTCAATGAATGAATGAATGAATGAATGAGTCACTTCTTATCTTACCTCATAGTTTATGTTTTCTTTTTAAACATAGGAACTGCAGTTTTCAAGAGGATGTCCCTCTCATTTTCAACAGATATTATGACTGGATTTTCATTGTAAACTTCATCTGTAATTTGTGTTGAGTTGTTTTTGACTCACCTCATACTTCTTAACTCCCTCGCAGACTCAAGTTAAGAAGTATGAAGTGAGTCAAAAACAACTCAACACAAATTAAAATAAATTTCATAGTGTTATTTCCTACCTACATAACTTAATTTATGAAATTTGTTCGACACGCCTAACATAGAGTAACACCAAGTAGACATATCTTCTCCCCCCCCCTCTCTATTTTAAGTTCAACATAGTTATTTTATGTTTGACAACATTGGACAAAACACTAGAGTCTCAGAAACTCTTATTTAATGACAATTTTCTTCAATATTTACAGTTATTTGCACAACAATTCAAATCTGAGCATGGAAGGGTTGACAAATATTGTCCAGAGGTTTTCTATTTCAGGACTGAAGTTTTTTTTTAAGTCTGCTGCACAAATAAAAACACAGAGACTGATGGCAAGAATCAGAGATTCCAGATGCAATATCACATTTAGGTACAGTACGGGACCCAGCTCCGTGTGTCTGAAAGGAATTTGCTGTCTCAGCTGTTACTACTGCGATTTACCTCCTCTCACTCCCCACACTTACCCCCGCAAACACATGGAGCTTGGACTCGAGCAGTGAGTAAGGATTATATAATAAATATGGGAATTCGTGAAAACAACTGAGGATTGTGACAATGATCGCTGATACTGCAGTGCTGTGTTTAAAAAAACAGAGGTATGAGGTAAGAAGAAATCACGATTCATTTAATTCTTATGAAGTAAGGATTAAATCACTGAAAGGAAAAATTATGATTCTTCAAATTAAAGTCAGTTTTTTTTTTTCAATTTTGTTTTTACTTAAATACTCTTAATTTAGTTGCAATAGTCTGGTTTGACAGTCCCTGTACATATGCACTTTTTTTGTGTATTTTATTATGCCTATTATTTTTTCAAAACTCCATGGTGATCCATGCCTAGAAAAGCTTTGACCTTGTTCATAAAACCAACATCAAACAGTGGTGGTAACAACAAAATTTCAAAAATTGGAATTTGGCTGAAGATGAAGGCAAATGGTTTTTGAAACTAGTATCATGAAAAAAACAGAACTTTATAAGATGAGACTTAAAAAAATTATATCCAACCGATTTATAAATTAAAAATTACCTTAGAGTTGTTTATTTTTTTATTATTTCACTCACCTCATACTTCATAATTCATAGCAGACCCTGGGTTTCAGGGTCTCAGTTCAGTTGTGAACGTGACACAGCATTGAGAATGTCACAAAAGGTGTGAAGAAACCCAGGGTCTGCTATGAATTATGAAGTATGAGGTGAGTGAAATAATAAAAAATAAACAATATTAAAAAACCTCATAGTGTTATTTCCTATCTACATAACTTACCTTAGAGTATTACTTTGCACTGTAATTTTGATTACCCTTAATTACTTGCATGGGGTAATTTTTTTTTCCATTCGGTTGAAAGACGCTATTATATAGTGACAATTACATTTATGAGATTCCCTGGAACTCACCTATTTTCAAATGGACTCGTCCAGCACGTATTTTAGTTGTATTTAGTTTCTTGGAATGGCTAATGATGCAATTATATTTATTTTATGTCATTGTTGCAGCCTGTGGAAAATTTTTACCCCATGCGCGCCCAGCATCTGTAGAGAGTTATTTTCTATTCTCGTGCTTACAATTTGAAGTCTAAGAGTAAATATGAGTAGAAAGAGGAAAATATTGACATAAGATGAAATTATGGTTGGTTGGTTGGTTGGTATCTAATGTCGAGCACTTGATAATGAAATCATTCTGTTGGAAGCATCAGATGATGCAATTGTTGGCAGATTTTCTTCTTCATCAGACCAAGACGGTTAGAAGACCGTGATCATGATTCTAACTCTATACAGAGCGCTGAAAGTATTGGCCACTGACCACTGACTATTTTTTACTGAATGTTGGCAGCATCAATGCACATATAATTTTATATATTAAATAGTTTATTAGAGCATCATAGGATTGAAAAAGAAGCAAAACTTTTTAAACATCTATCTAAACCTTTAGATTTAACAGTTTGGGAAAAAATATATATTCAAAAAAACCATACTAGAACTATGAACTTCGAAATTCCAGATGAACCTAGCTTGATTACAAAGTTCTTCAAAAATACAACAGATGGCAGTTTAGAAAATGATTCATTATAAAGAACACCAGATGGCAGTTTAGAAAATAATTCCTTAAAAAGAACATCAGATGGCAGTTTGGATAATTATCAACAAAAGAAAAAAAATTGACAATTGTGAAAACAGCTGACGATGGTGACAAGGAGTCACTGATACTGCAGTGCTGTGTTTAAAGGAACATAGAGGTATGAGGTAAGAAATAATCACGATTTATTTAATTCTTATGCACATATAATTATACAAGAAAATGTGGGAAGAAAGATTGCTTGCCACAACTTCCTGAAACACCTTGGTCGGAGTCTACTGGACAGCTATCTGAAGAAAAGGGCAACCATAAACACTTTGCCAAAACCTCTTCAGGCGAAAATAAAACATCTCACAGGACCTGTGGAGGAAGCTGAACCACTGATCAACAGAAAAGGATGGTGGCGCCACTTCTGTCCCAGGGCCGAAAACCAGAAGACAACAAAGTGTTGCGCTAATTGCGGCAAGCTGATCTGCAAAGATCATGTGGTGGGGTCTTGTCCAGACTGCTTTTCTGTTGACTGAGATGTGTCCATATGCTATTATTTTTTAAAAAAAATCATTAAACTTTGTAATAATGTGATACAGTGTTATTAACTGACTATTTAACTCACGCCCCAAATGGGAGTCAATGGCAATCACATTTCAATGATTCTTTATTTACAACCAATCACAGTCATGTTTCGCCTAGAATTTACCAACTAAAGTTTATCATAAGTAATGCCACGAGTGATTTCCAAATTATCGATAAATTCACGACTCACGAAGTGAGGAGTGAATTTATCTAGAGAATTTGGAAATCAAGAGTGGCATTTGTTAGGACTATTTAACGAATAAAATTAAGCTGTTTACTCACAAATCATTATTTAACTATAGTTATTTTAAAATATTTATATATTTAATGTAAACGGCGATGTTTGAAAACAAATGAGAAACGATAGGTGCGCTTCTACTGCTTCTTTTGTTTATCACTGCAACCAGATCATACTATTTATTGCCAAAGGAACGCAATATTGTAAGAATGCTCTCTAGTGGAGAAAAAATGAAACACATCAATCTGTATATTAATTCATTTTTGATGTCGTATGATGTAAATATGACAATTATATTTTTCTCGATTATTACCTGGGAAAAAATACATTTAAGAAAGTGCAAACAGTGGTTTCTTTTTTTTGGTGGTATAATCAATTGCTACAAATGTTGACATGTAAGCACTATTATATACAATCTGGTAGCCGTATTTGTTATAGGCTCAGTCACTGCAAAATAACGGTCAGACCTGTTCAGAATATTAAAAAGGAGGAGCTTTGTTTAATATATGATAATCCTAACACTGATAAATATTTCGTGAAACACGACTCTGATTGGTTGTAAAACAGAAATCATTGAAACGTGATTGGTCATTGACTCCCATTTGGGGCATGAGTTAAATAGTCATAATAAAGAAAGCCCCTCCTTTTTAACATTCTGAATAGGTCATAGCATTATACTGCAGTGACTGACCCTCTAAGGAATACGGCTACGAGATTGTATATATAGTGCATGAATGTCAGCAGAAAGCGCATGCGATAGATAATATAAAAACATTTGTAACAATTGATTATACCAAAAAAAAAAAAAAAAGAAACCATTGTTTGCATTTTCATAAACAAATTATTTTCCAGGAAATGATATTGCAGAAAAATATAATTGACATATTTACATCATAGGACATCAAATTAATTAATACCTATAATGTTGGTTATAAATTTCTCCACTAGAGTGCATTCTTACAATATTGCGATCCTTTGGCAATAAATAATATTATGATCTGGTTGCATTGATGAACAAAAGAAGCAAACCAATCGTTTCTCATTTGTTTTCAAACATTGCCGTTTACATTAAATATATAAATATTTTAAAATAACTATAGTTAAATAATGATTTGTGAGTAAACAGCTTAATTTTATTCGTTAAATAGTCCTAACAAATGTCACTCTTGATTTCCAAATTCTCTAAATAAATTCTCTCCTCACTTCGTGAGTCGTGAATTTATCGGTAATTTGGAAATCACTCGTGGCATTACTTATGATAAAGACTTGAAGGCAAAAAAAATACCCCGCGCGAGTCCTCATGTAGGTTATGTGTGTGCGAGTAATTAAGGGGTTAAAATTTGTGCCTGGTTATTTACCATGGGTATGTTTTTATCAGTTACAATATTGTGTTTCCCCTTCCATCCTAGACTTATAGGTTATGTCATAAATTTCTTAGCGATATTCTAATTCAAATTTAGGACCAAAAAAAGTGATTAAAACCCTGTATAAGTTTACACTGTACACGCAGCAATCAAATGTACATAAGTGAAAAAAGAAAAAGCTTCATTCTAACATTTATACTTATGTAAATGTTAAGTTGGCGCCCCTCTCTTCGTTTGTTAATACTGTCTTGTTGGGGTGAGTACTACACTTCTCGCATCACAATTTAGTCCTTTTCGATCACTATTTGTTAGGAATATTGTGTATTACTTCTATTTTATTTTAATACTATTCACAACAAATTCTTTTTCAAAATGGTTTCTCTCATTTCAAGATTCAATCAATGTAGGTATAATTATGTAGAAAGGTACAATTTCTGAACTTGGTTCAGCAGAGTGAATTAACTAAACTCACTGCCACTATCAAACCCATAGGTTCATGGCCACTCGGATATAAGCTCTCCACTACATCCCTATCCTGAGCTAATGTTTTCCAATCATCCCCTGCATAATCTACTTCATAGTTATATAATATAATGTAACAATCTCAAATCATGGTTAATGTTATTCTCCCACCTCATTCTTGGTCTACCAGTTCGGTGTTTTCCCTCTGGTTTTGCTACAAGAAGTTTTCAGGCCCCTCTTTCATTCCCAATTCGTGCCACATGTTCTGTCCATTGCAGTCTATGAGACTTAACAATTCTTATTATATCTGGTTTCCTATAAAAAATCATGTAGATCTCTTTTATGAAGTCTTCTCCATTTGTCTGTCTGTTCATTTCTCTTTGGTCCAAAAATTTTTCTAAGAATAGTAGAGTGAACTACAATTTGAAAATTATTTACGCTTTTCTAGTGAAGTTGCTCATTGTTATAAGTAATCTTAAAGTTTTAATAAGTTGCAATTTTTTTTTAAAACAATATGGGTCAAATGTTTGAACGGATTAGACAGTAAAAGGCGTTCTCTGCTGAGAAAGTTTTATCCAAATACATTTTGCTCACTCAGAAATCTATTCATGCGATAATAATTGTAAGCTACCTGACGAGGTACCTTAAGATCATAGCTCAAGATAGAAACTTATCGTGAAAATCCCGAAGGGAACCGATGTAGTTTGAAATCTTTGCAGCTTTATCCAAGATGTCGGACCTTGAAGACTTCGATCATGTTTTCGGTATACGCGGAGAAGAGGAATTTGATAGAGTCTACCAAAGAATTCAACTGGAAGAACAGGAGAATCGGTGTAATATTGCACGACGCAGACGTCGTTGTAAACGGTATTATTTGCAGGATGCAAGCGTAAATGCATTCCTCTATAGCAGACGAAAATAACAGAAGTGGTTTTATCGCTGAGAATTCTGGGTAATTCGTTGCCAATATTACGAAAACATCAACTTTCATGTATGACCGGTAAGTCAGCCGTTAATTCGATCTCAGCAATTGCTCACGGTGAGTCAGCTCACCAGTGATTGGAAGTAATTTGAGTAGAGACCCTGTGGCCCTACATCTTGAAAGCTAATTATAAGGCTTTATTCAAGGCAACTATTTTTTTACTTCTCAAAAATGTGCGAATGCAGAAAATTTAGTAAGTTTGAAAGTATGTTATATGAACTTTTTAATGTTATCACCAGATGGGGTATAAGAGCACCAATTTGGACCCTATATCAGCCACCCATTGAGCGTATTCTTGAGCGCATTTGTACTATGGAAGGTTTCGTAACCAACTCACAATCATGGCTGCTTGGACATAACCTCTCCACAAGAAGCTTCCATTTCCGTCTTTCATTCCCCATTCATGCCACATGGCCTGCACATCGCAGTCTATGACTGTTCTTATTACATGTGGTTTCCATGCAGCTCACTGTTATGAACTCTTCTCCATTAATAATATTGAGTTTGTATTTTTCAAACATTCTTACCTAATATGATATTTTTGTCAGACATATGTTTCAAGGCTGTTGTCCCGTCTTCAGCGTTTCACAAAGTAGATGGTGCAACAGCCTTGAAACACATGTCCAACAAAACAGTCATATGATGTAAGAATGTTTAAAAAATACAAACTCAATTATTAAATTAAACCTCATTATGTTACTTCCTAATGATTTTAAAATCTTCTCCATTAGCCTGTCTGTTTGTGTCTCTTTGGCCAAAAAATTTTCCCAAGAACTTTGTTTTCAAAAACATGTAATCTTTCCTTTTCCCTTAAAATATAAGTCTATGTTTTGCATCCATATAATATGATGGGAAAATAACAATTTTATACATAATTTTGTTAATTTTTTCCATTGTTTTATTGAACTTACGGATTTATTCAATGATATCTCTTTCATTAAATAGAGGACAATTTATAGCCGATTTGGTCTTTCATAAAATTTTTAAACAAATTTAACTTAAGACAGAGTATTTTCCATGAAAGACCATCTAACTAACTCACTGGCACTATCGAAGCCATAGGTTCATGGCCATGCAGAACATAAGCTCTCCATACATCCCTATCCTGAGCTAATGTTTTCCAATCATTCCCTGAATAATCTACTTCCCTCAAATCATAGTTAATGTAATTCTCCCACCTCATTCTTGGTCTACCAACTAGCACTACCGAATCCGTAGGTTCATGGCATGCAGACATAAGCTCTCCATACATCCCTATCCTGAGCTAATGTTTTCCAATCATCCCCTGTATAATCTACTTCTGTCAAATCTTAGTTTATGTTATTCTCCCACCTCATTCTTGGTCTACCAACTGAGCGTTTTCCCTCTGGTTTTTCTACACGAAGTTTCCATGCACGTCTTTCATTCCCCATACTCGCTACATGTCCTGTCCATCGCAGTCTACGAGACTTAACTGTTATTATATTTGGCTTCCTATAAAAACCATGTAGTTCACTGTTATGCAGTCTTCTCCATTCACCTGTCTGTCCATCTCTCTTTGGTCCAAAAATTTTCCTAAGAACTTTATTCTCAAATACTCGTAATCTCCTTTCCTCCCTTTAAGTAAGAGTCCAAGTTTCGCATCCATATAATATAACTGGTAGAATAACTGTTTTATACATTGTCAGTTTAATATTTTTTGAAAGGAGTTGGGACATCAAGAGTCTCTGCAATGCATAATAGCACGCATTTCCAGAATTGAGCCTATGTTTAATTTCTTTGTGCATCTCATTCCTGTTTGTGATTATTGTTCCTAGGTATTTGAATTCAGCCAATTCCTCAAAATTTCCCTCATTTATCATTAGCTGGCCATTTCCATTATATAATGTATTTCTACGTGTGACCATATATTTAGTTTTACTGATATTTACTGCCAGTCCTAATTTCTTAGTGTTACACAGTAGTGTGTGCGTGTTGGCCTTTAGTACCTCCTCGCTATTGGCCAATAGTACTACATCATCAGCATAAACTAACACCCTATTAATACCATTGAGTTGTAGGCCTTCTTCACCCTCTAAAGATTTGATGGCATGCTCTAGTACAAAATTGAATAGTAGAGTTGATAGTGCATCTCATTGCTTTAATCCATTGTGAATTTCAGAAGTATCCGAAAACTGTTTGCCTACACGCACCCTACTCCTTGTGCCATTTAGACATTCGTATAAGTCTAACTAACTTTTTAGGAATTCCGAACTCCAGCAGGATACTATATAACTTCTCCCTCTTAATTGAATCATGAATCATATGCTTTTTTGTCATATTCATTTAACTGAACAAAAAATATATATGTGGATTATTGAATTTAAAATATTCTTGAAAAAAAAAATTCTTAGAACTAAGAGAAAACCATTTTGAAATATTTTTTTATTATAATGTTAATAATAAGAGAAAAAACTTAAATACAAGTAATGCATAATATCCTATAACATTGTAGCACAAAAGGATATGAATGTATTGTGCTAAATCTATGCAGGGAACAATTACATCCCCTTTATGTTCATATCTGCACTCTTTGGTATTCCGGCTCTCTGAGAACCGTGACTAGGTTAGGGACATGTGCACATGTTCATGGGTAACCGGGGTTGAACACGTTGAACAGTACTGCAAATATGGTACACGCTGCGTAAACCCCGAGGGCTACCCACCACATCAATTGTTCGTGTAGCTTCTGTTCAAAGTTTTTTAAAACTAGTAGGCCTATTGTGAGACCAGCCAGGGCCCCTGTCAGGTGTGCCACGTATGAGACAGAAGGACCCATTTGTTCGGCTGCGTACCTGTCATATACTGCAAAACCCACATCCGCACTCGCTGGAATGAAACAAACCTCTCATCAATACTCTTCAACAGAGAACAACAATAACAACAACAAAAAAATAACAACAACAAAAAATAACAACAAAAAATAACAACAAAAAATAACAACAAAAAAGTAACAAAAAATAACAACAACAAAAAAGTAACAAAAAATAACAACAACAAAAAAATAAAAAAAATAACAAAAAACAAAAAAAATAACAACAAAAAAACAAAAAAAATAACAACAAAAATAACAACAAAAAACAACAAAAATAACAACAACTACAACAAAAATAACAACTACAACAAAAATAACAACTACAACAAAAATAACAACTACAACAAAAATAACAACTACAACAAAAAACAACAAAAATAACAAAAAACAACAACAAAAATAACAACAAAAATAACAACAGCAATAAAAACAAGAACCAAAACAAAAAACAACAAAAAAAAAAAAATAAAAACAACAACCAAAACAAAAAACAACCAAAACAAAAAACAACAAAAACGAAAGAAATAAAAACAATCAACAAAAACAATATTAATAATAATAATAATAATAATAATAATAATAATAATTTGTTTTATGTGATGAATTAAAGGCTGTAAGATCTCTTCTACTTTACTAGAGTTAAATGACACATAATAAATAATATAGAGTTTATAAAGAAAGAACAAAATATATTAAATTTGCGAATTTTTAACATTATGAGGCTCAATTAATAATAATTAAATGAATCGTGATTTCTTCCTACCTCATACTTCTATGTTTTTTTAAACACATAGAAGTATGAGGTAAGAAGAAATCACGATTCATTTAATTCTTAGAACAAAATACATTAAATAATAATTTATTTTAGATGATGAACTTAATAATTTTTATGACCAGCCTTCATGAAAATATAGAAATTATAATATTAAGCAAAGATGGGTCAAGCCCAATAATCTGTTTTTCTAAGAAAGTTTACATTCTGAAATTTTAATAGAAATAAAATAATAACTTACCAACAACAAATATCCCAATTAATCTAACAATGCCAAACTCCATGTTATTGTAATTCTGGAAAACAAAATAAAATCAAGTTTTAATGATTGACTGTGACAATTTTTTAGTAGGAAATCAGGAATGTTCACTTTTTCCATTTTAAATCAACTTTAATGTCATTGACAATTTTTAATATAATTTTTTGCATGATAATGTGTTCTGTCGTGCTTACAGGAATAGCAACCATGATTGAAAGTTCAATTTCCTAAATTTCAGGTTGCCAACCTAAATAACTATACTGTAATATTACAAATTACCTATCTAGGGCGGGAAGTAAAACCACTGCCCTTTATGTACACTATGTACAATGTATATACAAAAATATATCTAAAAGGTAGTGTTAACATATATCATATGAAAATCACTGCATTTTAAATTAACTGAACTTTATTTGAAACAATATACGTAAAACAATAATTATATTATATTATTTTTGGTCTGGACATCTTACCTCAATATTAATGTTGATTTGTTCTTGCAAGATGTCCAGACCAAAAATAATATAATTAAAATAACCTCAAAATATAACTTCCTAAAATTAAATATTAAAAAAAAATAATAATTATATTATTTTAGTCTGATCATCTTACCTCAACATTAATATTGAGGTAAGATGATCAGACTAAAAATAATATAATTAAAATAACCTCAAAATATCACTTCCTAAAATTAAATATAAAACAATAAATTTGTACTTCATTGTACATCATCTAATTTTTTGCTATACGACCATTGTCTGTGTTAAAATACAGCCTCTAGTAATGATGAGAACTCACCAGGAGCACGTTGGCAAGGTGTGCTGCTAAGAGAGCATACACACCACCTGATGCACCCACAAGGTACACCTCCGTGTCAAACACAGACGTACCAAGTGACCCAGCTAACACACCAGCCATGTACACTACACCTATCCTGAGAGAGCCATGCACCATCTCAAGTGGCAGACCCACCAACACTTGTACTAGTAGATTGAACAGTAGATGTAGCCACCTGCAACACATTCAATACATTTATTTTAAATTCAGTACAGCCTACAAGGGAACTTATTACAAGGATGGAAGCTACAAGGAAAGTGAAGATTGTCTTCAACAACAATTCAGATGGAATTAATATTTAATTTTAGGAAGTGATATTTTGAGGTTATTTTAATTATATTATTTTTAGTCTGATCATCTTACCTCAATATTAATGTTGATTTGTTCTTGAACATGTTTCAAAACAATTATTTTATCGTCAGCTTGTCCAGACTGGTTTTATTTATGTTGCACAACCTGGATGTCGATGTCAGCTCCATCCTGTGGTGGGCCAAAGAACCTCCAAACAAGGTCATGCTCCATCGGTATTTCAAAATTCATAACTCTGTTTTTGTTCTTCTGAATATAATTTTTTTTCCCAAATAGTCAGCTCTTTTGTATTTTCTAACTATTTTAATAATTTAGTGTCTGAATTTATATTGTGTTTTTCAGACCAAACATGAGCAGCAACTGCAGATTTTTCTATTTCTACATTTTTAATATTTCTTATGTGTTCTTTGGTTCTAATTTTTAGGTTTCTTTTTGTTTTCCCTATATATATCTTTTCACAACCCATGCATTCAATTTGATATATTCCTGACTTTTTATTTTTATCAGTTTTTTCATTTTTGTTGGTTTTTATTAGTTTATTTAAACTGTAGTTATTTTTTGGTGCTAATTTAATATTAAACTTCTCAAATATATTTTGAAATTTATTATGTACCCAGGGGTGATATGTGAATTTCTTATATTTTTTCATAGAAAATATGAGAAGAAATGTTTAATTCTTCTCTTATAGTTTTACCATGTAATAGAATTTCATTTATTCATTCTTCATTATGTGTATCCAGCTGTAGCTGATCACACGAATCCATTGCATACTTCTTTTGCTTTAGAAGAATTCGCATTGTATATACGTAGCAATGGGGCTGCATTGATGTACAGCAGCTTATGAGGGCATTTTAAATTAATGTTGGGAAGTAAACATTATGAGGTATAATCATTAAAATTCATCGGAGAACATTTTGTTTAAACAACTCACCTCATAGGATTCATGCTTCCATGATACCACGGTTTCAAACACAGTTGTGTTCATCCCAGACAGTAAGAAATCTGGAATTTATCAAATAAGTTGTGAAGAATGCAATAAAGTTTATATAGGAAAAACAAAAAGGAATTTAGAAACTCTGACAAAATAACATTTTAGAAATATTAAAAATTGTGAAATTGAAAAATCTGCAATTGCTGCACATAGTTTATTAGAACATCATAAAATTGGAAGAGAAGCTAAACTTTTAAAACAAGTAGAGAAGCCTTTGGAATTGACAGTTTGGGAGAAAATATACATTCAGAAAAATAAAGATAGATCAATGAATTTTGATATCCCTAACAAAATTACTTTGATTTCGAAGTTCATAAATTCAACCATAGATGGCAGCACTGAAGATGGCGACAATAGAACAGTTGACGGCCGAAGAATTTCGTCACTCGAAGTTATGGCTGAGGATGAACATGACTGTGTTTGAAACCGCGGTATCATGGAAGCATGAATCCTATGAGGTGAGTTGTTTAAACAAAATGTTCTCAATGAATTTTATGTGAGCGTATTTTAGTTCTTGTTTACCTAATATGTCAATAACAAGGTGAACCCTTCTCACCCAACAAGGTGACTGGGCATTGTGTTGTGAGAATTAGATAGATCAATAGAGAGGAATGAAAGTAGGAAAAGATCTCCTAGGCCTCAAATGCTCTAACACCATCAGAGTAAAATAAATTATAGTTTTAAAAAACTAAAACAACACGCTTTATTAGAAAACCGAACTAAAATGAAAAATAATTTTAATTTCCAACACGCTTGGGATAAATAATCTTACCATCAACAGCGTGGGGTGCTCTTTATCAATTAATATATTTGATAATAAACAGATATTGGTAAAAGTAAAGTCTCAGAAGAAAATGTAAAAATCATAAAAAGCACCCCACGCTTTTGATGGTAAAATTATTTATCCCAAGCATGTTGGAAATTAAAATTATTTTTCATTTTTTTAGTTTGGTTTTCTAATAAAGCGTGTTGTTTTAGTTTTTTAAAACTATTATTTATTTTTTAGTTTTAATATTTTACAGAATAAGATAAAAATGTAAATATCTTTAAATTCGATAGGCTACTATTGTAGTATGGGCTAAAAGTAATACTCTTCTAAAAAACACCCTCCCAGCCGGATTTGAACCAGCGACCTATGGATTACTGAAATTATATACCACCAGAGTTCAGCGCTCTACCAGCTGAGCTCTTACAACGATTGACTAGAAAGTCGATAAGTCCGCAACCTATTATACCAGTTTTCATTTTTTTTTATTTCCTGATGATTCTGGCCAGGATTTTAGAAACAAAATATGAAATTATTGTATTGTCACGGGTACTTTACAAGTATACAAAGTTTCAAGTCGAAGCAATGTTTATAAGTGGGTGAAAACCGTGTTCAAAAATTCCGTTACATATATACAAAGACACTTTTTTTGATTTTCTGATGATTCTGGCCAGAATTTTAGAAAATAAATACGAAATTATTGTATTGTCATGGGTCCTTTACACGTATAGAAAGTTTCAAGTCGATCCAATGTTTCTAAGTGGGTGAAAATCGTGTTAAAAAATTCCGTTACATAGATACAAATACACTTTTTTTACACGCTTTATATTAGCTTGACCTGTATCTATCTATCTATCTATGTAACTGAATCTTTCATCGCGTTTTTCACCCACTTAAAATAATTGGATCGACTTGAAATTTTGTATACTTGTAAAGGACCCGTGACAATACAATAATTTCATATTTATTTTCTAAAATTCTGACCAGAATCATCAGAAAATCAAAAAAAGTGTTTTTGTATCTATGTAACGGAATTTTTGAACCCGATTTTCACCCACTTAGAAACATAGGCTAGACTTGAAACTTTGTATACTTGTAAAGGACCCGTGACAATTCAATAATTTCATATTCATTTTCTAAAATCCTGGCCAGAATCATCAGAAAATCAAAAAAAGTGTTTTTGTATTTATGTAACGGAATTTTTGAACCCGATTTTCACCCACTTAGAGACATTGGACCGACTTGAAACTTTGTATACTTGTAAAGAACCCGAGACAATACAATAATTTCATATTTATTTTCTAAAATCCTGGCCAGAATCATCATAAAATCAAAAAAAGTGTTTTTGTATTTATGTAACGGAATCTTTGAACACGATTTTCACCCACTTAGAAGCATTGGATCGACTTGCAACTTTGTATACTTCTAAAGGAGCCGTGACACTACAATAATTTCATATTTTATTTCTAAATTCCTGGCCAGAATCATCAGAAAATCAAAAACATTAAAACTGGTATAAAAGGTTACGAACTTGTCGACATTTTAGTCAATCGTTGTCAGAGCTCAGTTGGTAGAGCGGTGAACTAGTGGTATATAATTTCAGTAATCCATAGGTCTCTGGTTCGAATCCGGCTGGGGAGGATTTTTTTAGAAGAGTAATAATTTTAGCTCATACTACAATAGTATGGAATTTAAATATATTTACATTCTTATTTTATTCTGTAAAATATTAAAACTAAAAAATAAATAATAAATAATAGTTTTAAAAAACTAAAACAACACGCTTTATTAGAAAACCGAACTTAAAAAATGAAAAATAATTTTAATTTCCAACACCCTTGGGATAAATTTAAAGTGGTCAACAAAAAAATCTTCTCCAACACATATAGAATAAAACTAGAATTATCAACAAAAAGAAAATAATTTTACCATCAAAAGCGTGGGGTGCCTTTTATGATTTTTACATGTTCTTCTTAGAGACTTTACTTTTACCAATATCTGTTTATTATCAAATATATTAATTGATATAGAGCACCCCACGCTTTTGATGGTAAAATTATTTTCTTTTTGTTGATAATTCTAGTTTTATTCTATATGTGTTGGAGAAGATTCTTTTGTTGACCACTTTAAATTTATCCCAAGCGTGTTGGAAATTAAAATTATTTTTCATTTTTTAAGTTCGGTTTTCTAATAAAGCGTGCTGTTTTAGTTTTTTAAAACTATTATTTATTATTATTATTATTATTACTTTCTAAATGCATATGCCTATTTGTGACTGTAGATTAATCCACTTTTCAAAGTACAGTATCTCGCAAATAAATTGTGTTTGTTAAATTAGTCATAACTCATAACGAATATTTTGCACATAACAATTAAAGGCCCCCGCATCAAATGTGCAGACCCAGATTTTTTTTTACTCTTAAAATTGTTAATCTTACAAATGTGGATTGATTTGTAGCCCAAATAGTGACTTCCAGATTTTTGCCGATTTTTTTTCGCATTCTGGATCACTGTGCAATGTGTTGAATAGTGACAGGGATGTAGAAATCAGGACATTCTAAAATGAAGATTAAAATAATATTTGCAGAAAACCAGAAAGCTTTGGAACGATAATGACAGTATTAAAGAATAGCTTAATTACAAATTAGATAAATTTATGGTTGTGTTATACTGTCTAGGATTATGGAATAAATGAAACAAATCATTGTCATGGAAGTTGCGAAATAAATTACTTTTTGTTCTACAGTACAACATGATTTTAACGTAGTTAATTCGGTTAGAGTTGATGATTTTTTTTCAAGTGAAAAAATCTTGTGTATAGCTTCCCTCAGATGAGAAGTAAAGTTATCAGACCCGAGTTTCAGTTTTACGACACGCGAAAGAACCTCAAGCTGGAGTAAGAAGCCTCTGATAAGTATTTGTCGCTTTTAGTCGATAGTATTACTGCCTGTTTGAATAATAAAATGTTCAGTCGCCATTTTATGGAATTGTAGAATTTAACTTTTCTTCTGAGAAATTACATTTCTGGTTTAACTATTACGAATTTTACGTTAAATGTTGGTTTATATATAGTGTTCTGACCTAGGGCAGGTCTTTCGCTCCAACAATAGCATTTTCATGCTATGCTTTGCAGCTTTACTAGGGAATTACATGTGTGATAGCTTCCCGTTACTTTCCACACCGGGGATGATGATGATATTGATGATGGTGGCCAGATGATGTTCGGGGACCATTTGGGCCTCAAAGCTATTTGACATTTGTCTTACAGGTGAGGAAAAAAAACAGGAAGCTTGTCCCGACCGGGAATCGAACCCGGGCCCGTTGCGTGGTAAGGCAGCACGCTACCTCGAAATCACAGCGACACACACACACACGTGTATATATATATATATATATATATATATTTATTTATTTGTAATCTGTGTCATTGGAGAGGCCCGATCAGGGCGCAATAATGAAAATTTAGTTACTTAGAAACAGATGCGTATCAAATGCAGCCCACACTTAACTCCTCTCAGCCGGATTCTGCAGTCGTTGTTAAGACAACTTATTATTATTTCTTCGTAACAATAAAATGTAATAATCAAGTGAAATCCTGGAAACTGTTAGTTATGAATGTGTTTATTTAAAACGACAAATTATTTCAAGAGGATTAAAGAAGAATGAAGAAGGTAAGTAATCTACTGTGGGGATAACAACCTTTAGTTTCAATAAACGCCTGACTGCCGTGTCAGGCGAGACTAGTAAAATCATGGACTATATATTACATGTAGCCCCACAATACATAATTATTATTGTAATATAAGATCGTTGGGTAAATATCGGTCTCGTATAGAGTCGCTAGATGACTCCAGCAGGGGGGGGGCGGTAGGCTGAATTGTCCGTGGCGGTCCCGTTTTATTGAGTGGAGTAAACTTGTTTCCAAAGAGGGAAGTTAAACATGCTATTGATGTTATTTTACGTTCGTGGATTGGGTTATGTGATTAGCACATGTTAGGCTTTAGTTCGAGTATCTAGCACCTGTCATGTGGTCAGGATACAGTCAGTGATCTTGTGGCCATTTCGACACGATACCGTAGCCCAACTTACGTATTGAGAGACTCGTGGAAAACAGTTGGCAGATGGGCATTGTTGGGTCACGGATAATTTCCCGGATTCCCACAGGCGAGGAGTTTATATGGTCAGTTGAGTTACAGCCAGTTAGGATGTGGAGAGGGTGGGTGGGTGTGTTTTAGGGCTTCCTCAGAGGGCTGGAGAAGGAAAGGATAGACCCCGGGTCCTTCCTCTCCGCACTCAGGACAGGGAATAGCCTGGACTGGGACCCATCTGGATTCAGGTTGGGTGGCAGGCTGATGCACCCGAGAGGGGCTCAGCTTTACCACGGACCTGGACTCGGGGGAGGAGCAGGAATGGATACATAAAGGGAGGATTCTGCCTTTCCGATCAAAGGACAGACCCGGGTCATTCCCCCTCCGCACTCAGGACAGGGAATAGCCTGGACTGGGACCCATCTGGGTTCAGGTTGGGTGGCAGGCTGATGAACCCGAAAGGGGCTCAGCTTTTCCACGGACCTGGATTCGGGGGAGGAGGAGGAATGGATACATAAAAGGAGGATTCTGCCTTTGGGATCAAAGGACAGACCCCGTTGTCCTTCCTCTCCTGCACTCAGCACAGGGAATAGCCTGGACTGGGACCCATCTGGATTCAGGTTGGGTGGCAGGCTGATGACCTCGAGAGGGGCTCAGCTTTCCACGGACCTGGATTCGGGGGAAGGAGAGGATGGATACATAAAGGGGGATTCTGCCTTTACGATCCCTACTCCAGCCAGGAAAGGACAGACCTCGGGTCCTTTCTCTTCTGCACTCAATACAGGGGATAGCCTGGACTGGGACCCATCTGGATTCAGGTTGGGTGGCAGGCTGATGACCTCGAGAGGGGCTCAGCTTTCCACGGACCTGGATTCGGGGGAAGGAGAGGAACGGATACATAAAGGGAGGATTCTGCCTTTCCAATGGACAGACCCCGGGTCCTTCCCCTCCTGCACTCAGTACAGGGAATAGCCTGGACTGGGACCCATCTGGATTCAGGTTGGGTGGCAGGCTGAGAACCCAAGAGGGGCTCAGCTTTTCCACGGACCTGGATTCGGGGGAAGGAGAGGAACGGATACATAAAGGGGGGATTCTGCCATTCCGATGGACAGACCTCGGGTCCTTCTCTCCTGCACTCAGCACAGGGAATAGCCTGGACTGGGACCCATCTGGATTCAGGTTGGGTGGCAGGCTGATGAACCCGAGAGGGGCACAGCTTTTCCACGGACCTGGATTCGGGGGAAGGAGAGGAACGGGGGATTCTGCCATCTTCCCACACAGCTACACACACACACACACACACACAAAACACACACAGACACAAAAAAACACACAGACACAAAAAAAACACACACACAGACACCAAAAAAAGAAACACCCACAGACACCGAAAAAAAAGAAACTTACACAGACACCAAAAAAGAAATACACACAGACACCAAAAAAGAAACATACACAGACACCAAAAAAAAAAAGAAACTTACACAGACACCGAAAAAAAGAAACTTACACAGACACCAAAAAAGAAACATACACAGACACCGAAAAAAAAGAAACTTACACAGACACCAAAAAAAAAAAAAAGAAACTTACACAGACACCGAAAAAAAAAGAAATACACACAGACACCAAAAAAGAAACATACACAGACACCAAAAAAAAAAAAAGAAACTTACACAGACACCGAAAAAAAGAAACTTACACAGACACCAAAAAAAAAAGAACACACACACAGACACCAAAAAAAAAGGAACACATACACAGACATCGAAAAAAAAAGAAACTTACACAGACACCAAAAAAGAAACTTACACAGACACCAAAAAAGAAACATACACAGACACCGAAAAAAAAGAAACTTACACAGACACCGAAAAAAAAGAAACTTACACAGACACCGAAAAAAAAGAACACACACACAGACACCAAAAAAGGAACACATACACAGACATCGAAAAAAAAAGAAACTTACACAGACACCGAAAAAAAAGAAACTTACACAGACACCAAAAAAGAAACATACACAGACACCGAAAAAAAAAGAAACTTACAGACACCAAAAAAAAGAAACTTACACAGACACCGAAAAAAAAAGAAACTTACACAGACACCAAAAAAGAAACATACACAGACACCGAAAAAAAAAGAAACTTACACAGACACCGAAAAAAAAAGAAACTTACACAGGCACCGAAAAAAAGAACACACACAGACACCAAAAAAAAGGAACACATACACAGACATCGAAAAAAAAAGAAACTTACACAGACACCGAAAAAAAAGAAACTTACACAGACACCAAAAAAGAAACATACACAGACACCGAAAAAAAAGAAACTTACACAGACACCAAAAAAAAGAAACTTACACAGACACCGAAAAAAAAAGAAATACACACAGACACCAAAAAAGAAACATACACAGACACCAAAAAAAAAAGAAACTTACACAGACACCGAAAAAAAAAATAAACTTACACAGACACCAAAAAAAAAGAACACACACACAGACACCAAAAAAAAGGAACACATACACAGACATCGAAAAAAAAGAAACTTACACAGACACCGAAAAAAAAAGAAACTTACACAGACACCAAAAAAGAAACATACACAGACACCGAAAAAAAGAAACTTACACAGACACCGAAAAAAAAGAAACTTACACAGACACCGAAAAAAAGAACACACACACAGACACCAAAAAAAAAGGAACACATACACAGACATCGAAAAAAAAAGAAACTTACACAGACACCGAAAAAAAGAAACTTACACAGACACCAAAAAAGAAACATACACAGACACCGAAAAAAAAAGAAACTTACACAGACACCAAAAAAAAAGAAACTTACACAGACACCAAAAAAAAAGAAACTTACACAGACACCGAAAAAAAAAGAAATACACACAGACTCCAAAAAAGAAACATACACAGACACCAAAAAAAAAGAAACTTACACAGACACCGAAAAAAAAAGAAACACACACAGACACCAAAAAAAAAAGAAACACACAAACCCATAAAAAAAACACACGCAGACACCAAAAAAAAAAAAGAAACACACACAGACACAAAAAAAGAACCACACAGACACCAAAAAAAAGAAACACACAAACCCATAAAAAAACACACACAGACAACAAAAAAAAAGAAACACACACCCACAAAAAAGAAACAAGCAGACGCCAAAAAAAAAAACAAAGACACACCCACAAAAAAAATCACACATCCTACTCCAGCCAGGAAAGGACAGACCCCGGGTCCTTCCTCTTCTGCACTCAGCACAGGGAATATCCTGGACTGGGACCCATCTGGATTCAGGTTGGGTGGCAGGCTGATGAACTCAAGAGGGCTCAGCTTTTCCACGGACCTGGATTTGGGGGAAGGAGAGGAACGATACATAAAAGGGTGATTCTGCCATCTTCACACACACAGACACAAAAAAACATACACAGACACCAAAAAAAAAAAAGAAACACACACAGACACAAAAAAAAGAACCACACAGACACCAAAAAAAAAAAGAAACACACAAACCCATAAAAAAAACACATGCAGACACCAAAAAAAGAAAAAAGAAACACACACCCACAAAAAAGAAACAAGCAGACGCCAAACTAAAAAAACAAAGACACACCCACAAAAAAAAATCACACATCCTACTCCAGCCAGGAAAGGACAGACCCCGGGTCCTTCCTCTTCTGCACTCAGCACAGGGAATATCCTGGACTGGGACCCATCTGGATTCAGGTTGGGTGGCAGGCTGATGAACTCAAGAGGGCTCAGCTTTTCCACGGACCTGGATTCGGGGGAAGGAGAGGAACGATACATAAAAGGGTGATTCTGCCATCTTCACACACACAGACACAAAAAAAACATACACAGACACCAAAAAAAAAGAAACACACACAGACACAAAAAAAGAACCACATAGACACCAAAAAAAAAAAAGAAACACACAAACCCATAAAAAAACACACGCAGACACCAAAAAAAAAAAAAGAAACACACACCCACAAAAAAGAAACAAGCAGACGATAAAAAAAAAACAAAGACACACCCACAAAAAAAAATCACACATCCTACTCCAGCCAGGAAAGGACAGACCCCGGGTCCTTCCTCTTCTGCACTCAGCACAGGGAATATCCTGGACTGGGACCCATCTGGATTCAGGTTGGGAGGCAGGCTGATGAACTCAAGAGGGCTCAGCTTTTCCACGGACCTGGATTCGGGGGAAGGAGAGGAACGATACATAAAAGGGTGATTCTGCCATCTTCACACACACGCGCGCACACACACCACACACACACACACACACACACACACACACACACACACACACACACACACACACACACACTCTCCACATCCTAACTGGCTGTAGCTCAACTGTCCATATAAATTCCTCGACTTGTGGGGATACGGGAAATTATTCGTGGCCTGGCGGTGCCCAACTGCCACTGTTTTCCACGAGTCTGTCAATAAGTTGGGCTGCACTAACGTGCTGACATGACCACAAGATCCGGTGGGCCAGATAGGGGTTCAGGTTGTTATCTTTACAGGTTTTTTTATATTTTCAAATTATTTTGGCTTAATTAAATAAAGGTAATGTTATTTATGATTACCATTTTTTTCTCCAAATTTTACGCTGATATCGCTGAAGACAAGAATTACCAGCGACAATGACCAACCGGCGGGTTGGGACACCCCTCCAATGTGCAAGAACAACGGAGTAATACGGTTTATTTCTTGATACTTGAAATACATATCAAGAAATAAACCGGGGGACTGGGCGCACTCTTGTCTTCAGAAAAACATGGATTCCCACACCATGTTACATCAAATGTCCATCACGCAGAAATTACGTAAAGAAATTAATTTCTCAGCAAGTAGAATTCATGGTTCGATTTTACTGGTTGACGTAATGTAAGATATTTATCTCTGATGAAGCTATAACCAAGACCGTCTGTTCGAGGTGAAGAACCACATTCTGCTTTAACTGAATACGGTGAATCGAGACATGGCTATCGATAAAAGGCCCCAACGCACTGAGTATTGGTAAGGGTATAAGAGAAGGAGAAACTTCGAAAATAAACCCAGAACGAGGACTCTCGTCAGCCTAGGAGAAACCAACCTTCTAAGGGAAAGGGACCCAACAGAAAACCTCCGGTCCTCCAGGTTGGGTTTGTGAATCGGGCTGGAAAATCCACCACGTAAAACAGTCTTTCTCAAAAGTCTCACTCGAATAAGCCGGATGTATAATTCTGAAGGACGAAGATTGGTGGGAAGACCAAGAAAGCGCTGGGCTGAACAGATGTGAGATCGGAACAGTCAAAGACCTAATCCGTGGAGGATGATGATGATGATGACTTTACAACATGTGACAAGATTTTTTTTTCCCCCCAAGTTCCAACCATACACCGAGGGCATGCGTCAACAGACTTGAAGCGGTTTACACTTTGGAATAACGGGATGCAGCCAACATACACATGATATTTGAACTCACTTTTGCCAATGAATTAACAGAAAGAAGGTATCTACAAATAAATAATAGTTTTAAAAAACTAAAAAAAGACACGCTTTATTAGAAATCCTAACTAAAAAATTGAAAAATAATTTTAATTTCCAACACGCTTGGGATAAATAGTTTTACCATCAAAAGCGTGGGGTGCTGTTTACCAATTAATATATCTGATTTTTCATTTTTGAGTTCAGTTTTCTAATAAAGCGTGCTGTTTTAGTTTTTTAAAACTATTCTTTATTTATTTTCTGATGATTCTGGCCATGATTTTAGAAACAAAATATGAAATTATTGTATTGTCACGGGTCTTTTACAAGTATACAAAGTTTCCAGTCGATCCAATGATTTTAAGTGGGTGGAAATCGCGTTGAAAGATTTCGTTACATAGATAGATAGGTCAGGCTAATATAAAGCGTGTAAAAAGCAAGAATTAGTCAAGAGAGGCTATATATAGAGTAGATAAAAGTAGGAGCAAAGCACAAGTAAGTGGAAGCAATGTTTTGCTCAGCTTGGGCACCTTGTGGTCACCATCCACATATCCCGTAGATGGGGACCTCTGAGGGGATGTAATAGAATTTGTAAAATATTGAAATAATGGAACCCTTTTAGGAGGGGGAAAAAAAAAACCAATGTCAATAGTTGAGCATAAATGCTGATGGAAGAGTAAGTTACACACCCAGCATGCAGCACCATGTAGAAGAGGAACCTCCAGACTTCGAGACGTTTGTCGGGTCGATATATGAACACACTGTCGATGGGAACAGGTCCGGACGGGTTCACGCCACCCATCGCCACTGTGTAGTATGTGAAGAACCCCAGCTGTAACATAATCCAAAGTCTCATATAAAATGAGTACCAGTAGTACATAAGATACGTACATATTCACTAAGGAACAGAGTGGAGTGAGGCGGGATGAGGCACAGGCAGGTGGTTGAGAAGGTTATCCAATCTACCAATTTACTACTTCCTTGTAATATAAATGAGAGATTTGGGTCTGGATTTTAGTGCCTTGCAGTTAAAAACGACAGACAATTGTTTGGACGGGCCTCAGTACGTCAGAATGTTTTTCTGTGAGAAGTTTCAAGACAGGTTTTGGAATACAATTTGTTGAAAGTTCCTTCTCAGATAAACTTTGTTTATTAAAAACATCATCATCATCATCATAGTACATTCACGAATTTAGGCCGGTTGTTGACCTGTTTCGGCCTCAAGAGAAACACCATCCAAAAGTCTTTTGAGTGGACGTCCTGGTCTTCTTCTTCCTGCAGGTTGATATCTTAACATTTGTTTGGGTATTCTGTGATCTTCCATTCGATGAACATGTTGCATCCATCTTGACTTATGATCAGAAATTTTGTTTTCTAAAGATTCCATGTGTAATTCTTCTAAGATGTCTTCATTTTTTTTTGTGATCTAGTAGTGTGTATCCTGCAGTCCTCCGAAGGTATCTCATTTCAGCAGATCTAAGTCTCTGTATATCCTTCTGTTTCAACGTCCATACTTCACTACCATACAAAAGAGTTGGAAGAGCCAGTGTTTTATACACTTTTAATCTTGAATGCTTTTGGACTAACTGTGGCTTGAAGATAGAATTTATTAACCCTAAAATTCTTAAAAATTTAGATATTTTTGCATTTACATCTTTTTCTTGTTCATATGAGATATTAAAAACCAACACTGAAAATGTTTATCATCTTTCGATAGCAAATTAAAAACAAATTGTAGCTTTTGAGATTGTACCCATGAACATATCAATGTACATACATTCACGTTAATGCTCTAGTGACTACAATTTTTGTTCTTTTTTGGAATCAAACTCGCCATATAGCAAATAATTAAGAAAAGTAAGGTCGTGTTCGTCAGACACAGTAGTCTGACCTGAGGGTTGCGGGTTCAAACCCGGCCTGGGTCGATGGATTTTTTAGATGAGAAAATTCGAGGGACAAGGACTTTATGCATAGGTCCCAAGTCTAAAGATTTTCTGGTTTCCGGATCTAAAAGAACCTTAAATCTGAATACAAAGATCTCTGATCACATTTCATCAATCTCTTCTTCCATCAGAGTAATATCTTAGTTTTCTACTTGATGTCTCATCGAGACTACATTAAACATGTCACTCACTGATATTTGTAGGGAAATAAATTCGTCTGGTTAAGAAACTCCCCACTAGGGAAGTAGCCATATCCCCGCGCGAGATGAATGGGATTCAATCAATCAAAGTCCGGGCAGTTTAAGGCATGGTACCTTGGCGAAGAATTACACTCTAATTCAACCCAGGAAGTTACTACAGACCTTACGGGCTACGCCAGTGTCCCTCTAAGTACAGGGGTAAATGTTGCCGAACTCATAATAACGGTATTTGTTTGTTAAGGAGGGGTGGAGCGGCAAGGTTAGCAGTATTTTTCCAAATCTATGTACTATACATAAAAAAGAAAGTCCACCGCTGTGGTCTCGAGATAGCATCTTGCCTTGTCACGCAGCGGGTCCGGGTTCGATCCCCGATCGGGATAGTTTTTCTGGGTGAGGTTTTTATCGGGGATTTTCCTCGCCTGTAAGACAAATGTCAGGAAATCTTTAAGGCCCAAACGGTCCCCGAAATCATATGGCCATCGCAATCATCATAATTCATATTCATCTTAGATTAAGCTTAGGATTAGGGACTCTCCTGGTGCACCACTATCACCCATCATATCATCGGGGCAACGCAACCCTGCCTTCCAGGTGCCCCAACCTCAGAAGTGGGTTGCAATTACGCCATTGCCAGGAGAGAACACCAGAAATGTCTAAGGACAAAAACTGGGGGCATTAAAAAATAAAAAACAGTTTTTCTTTTACGGCATGCAAACAAGTTTTATAGTAAATATGAGAGTCGACATGCAGGCTTTCACGGCCGGTAATCATAATGTCAGAAGATTCCGGGTGGTCTATAGTTGGTGTTTCTTCCAGACGTTTCTCCCTCAACTGCGGAGGACATCTTCAGTGGCTAGTGCTTCTAGATGATGTTACCTTGTAGTAGACTCGGCTGGAATCACTCGCCACTGAAGATGCCCTCCGCAGTTGAGGGAGAAATGTCTGGAAGAAACACCGGTTATAGACCACGGCCACATAACCCGGAATCTATTAACAATATGAGAGTCGACACTTTCACACGATAGTACAGATCCATACGAGCTCAGTGACAAGTGGTAACTGGTTTTTTTTCTTTAAGAGGGGGTGGCTTGGACGGCTACAACTTACAACTATGTATTAAAATTAATGTTGGGAAGTAAACATTATGAGGTTATATCATTAATATTGAGTGAACATATTTTTAATAACTTGCCTCATACAAATTCAAATTTATTTGATTTAAGACCATTGGTTTCAAATGAATTTTTCATTCATCTTCAGTTGGAGTCATGAAAATAAACTGCTGTGTTGCAATCTTCAGTTTTATATAAGGATTTCTCTCAATAAAATAGTGTTAAAATGGCAACCCAGTTCCCTATTCCAAATACATTGTAACTTCCTGGGTTGAATCTGTCTGTAGTAGACTTGTGCTGGGTCGATTCCCCACGGGAAATTTTTTTCTTGAAATTTCGACCATTATTGGTCGGTGCTCTGGAAATGGACAGCTAATGACAAAAGAGAGAAATTTTGAGGAAGTGGCTGAATTCAAATACCTAGGAACAATAATCACAAACAGGAATGAGACGCACAAGGAAATTAAACATAGGCTCAATTCAGGAAATGCGTGCTATTATGTATTACAGAGACTTTTGATGTCCCAACTCCTTTCAAAAAACGTTAAAGTGAAAATATATAAAACTTATTCTACCAGTTATATTATATGGATGCGAAACATGGACTCTTACTTTAAGGGAGGAAAAGAGATTACCAGTTTTTGAGAATAAAGTTCTTAGGAAAATTTTTTGGGCCAAAGAGAGATGAACAGACAGGTGAATGGAGAAGACTGCATAAGAATGAACTACATGGTCTTTATAGGAAGCCAGATATAACGAGAACAGTTAAGTCTCGTAGACTGCAATGGGCAGGACATGTGGCATGAATGGAGAATGAAAGACGTGCATGGAAGCTTCTTGTAGGAAAACCAGAGGGAAAACGCCCAGTTGGTAGACCAAGAATGAGGTGGGAGAATAGCATTAACTATGATTTGAGAGGAAATAGATTATACAGGAGATAATTGGAAAACATTAGCTCAGGATAGGGATGTATGGAGAGGTTATGACCGCGCGGCCATGAGCCTACGGGTTCGATAGTGCCAGTGAATTAGTTATTTAGTTAATCATTGGTCGGTGTTCACCCAGCATCATGAAGATTTTGGGTAGCTACAATAAGTAGCATCTCCAGGTTAAGAAAACCAGCTGTAATGGCTGGGGGACCCGATATGTTGTCACCCTTACACTGGCTACATGATCTCTGTAATTAAGACATGTGAATGTGACGACAGAAGCCTTTTGGTAGGCCAAGGACCTGACACGCTATGGAGTTGGAATTAAGCTTGGGTTCGTTAACTACCAAAATCGGATCAAAAGAAGTCGAGGTTCACATTTAAAATCGTTCTAGCGACAACAAATTTTGATTTTTCGCAAAAAAAAAAAGTAAGAAACTCGGTTTCGGCCGCGGTGGATTTTATGCTCCTTGCCTCTGGTCCCGAGGGTCGCGGGTTCAAACCCGACCGGGGTCGATGGATTTTTTAGGATGGAAAAATCCAAGGAACAAGTCCTCCGTGAGGGACTTTAAGCCATGGGTCCCGAGTCTGAAGATTTTCAGCCTCGTAAAAGATCCTTAAGCCTCTAAGCAAAATTTACCGAATTTTCCCGTCCTAGTACTACCTTGGTTTCGTAGATGTCAGTATGAGGAGGAACGCTGACCATGGACCACTGAAATGACATCTATACGAAAACAAGTCTAACTAAATTAGTATGGTTCAAATTCTTCCCTGTAGGGGGGAAACATGGGCTTACATACATTACAATGAATATATTAAAGCTTTCCAAAGTATCTTTTCGGGCTTCTTAGCCGTGTTTTGCAGTGTTGCCTTGATCCTAGCCGGCAACTGTTCTGCATCCGCTGATCTCAGCCCTTCGTTCTGCTTCTCAACGTTTCATGATCTGAAAATCTTCAGACTCGGGACCCACGGCTTAAAGTTCCTCCCGGAGGACTTGCACCTTGGATTTTTCCGTCCTAAAAAAATCCATCGACCCCAGCGGGTTTGAACCCGCGACCCACGGAACCAGAGGCAAGGAGCAACAGAACAACTCCCCATTCTCATGCCATATATGAACCTAAAAAGGAAACACTAACAGAAGATGCCACATTACTCTTTCTGCAGAAAGCAACACGCAATAAAAATGTGCGACATATCAGAATTAAAAGATTATCGAGTTACCACATTTCTCGTAAAATTGAAGGTCTTTGATATTATGTTCACTAAGTAACTCACTGGCTCTATCGAACCCGTAGGTTCATGGCCGCGCGGACATAAGCTCTTCATATACCCCTATCTTGAGCTAATGTTTTCCAATCATCCCCTGTATAATCTACATCCCTCAAATCATAGTTAATGTTATTCTGCCTCCTCATTCTTGGTCTACCAACTGGGCATTTTCCCTCTGGTTTTCCTACAAGAAGCTTCCATGCACGTCTTTCATTCCCCATACGTGACACATGTCCTGCCCATCGCAGTCTACGAGACTTAACTGTATTTATTATATCTGGCTTCCTATAAAGACCATGTAGTTCAATGTTATGTAGTCTTCTCCATTCACCTGTCTGTTCATCTCTCTTTGGTCCAAAAATGTTCGTAAGTACTTTATTCTCAAATACTTGTAATCTCCTTTCCTCCCTTAAAGTAAAAGTCCATGTTTCGCATCCATATAATATAACTGGATAATAGTTTTATATATTTTCAGTTTAACGTTTTTTGGAAGGAGTTGGGATGTCAAGAGTCTCTTTGATATTCTGTTAGTTGAAACAATAAGTGTTTATTTTTATTTGTGAATTTTTTAGTGACATTTAACTGTGATTGCATTTCTCCCAGTTGAGTAATCCTTTGGTTCTTTTTGCAGAATGCTGTGGAATTGTTTGGAACCTACGAATTGTGTCATGGATGTCCATAAAGCCTAAAATATCTCTCCGACTCTTGATGCCTTATTTTCACTGTTTGAAAGGTGGCAACAATGATATATCCCTAACGAAGTAAACTTTGCAACTGTTAACTTACGTTGGCAAGATGAGTGCGGTTTGCACTCCATGTGGGGGTGTCGATATCCGCAGTCACGCAACGTTATCGATCAGACAGGCAGCGCAGCCAACTCCCCCCCCCAAAACAGAAATATGTAGCTTTAAAGAATACTGACTGGCTTCTTCAAAACAACATTCAAGAATAATAATAGTCTCATGGTAACTAACTAACTCACTGGCACTATCGAACTCGCAGGTTCATGGCCGCGCGGACATAAGCTCTACATACATCCCTATCCTGAGCTAATGTTTTTCAACCATCTCCTGTATATTATACTTGCCTCAAATCATAATTAATGTTATTCTCCCACCTCATTCTTGGTCTACCAACTGGGTGTTTTCCTACAAGAAGCTTCCATGCACCTCTTTAATTCCCCATTCGTGCAACATGTCCTGCTCATCGCAGTCTACGAGACTTAACTGTTCTTATTATATCTGACTTCCTACATAAAGACCATGTAGTCCACTGTTATGTAGTCTTCTCCATTCACCTGTCTGTTAATATCATGGTAATTAAAAAAATCCTTTTTGCGAAAACCGAAAGAACGTAACCATTGTTTATATCGAATGAAGCTATTGAGGTTGTTCTCATGAAAATATATAAAAAAAAGTACACATCTTCACCGATTTATTTAGTAGACACCGAAAATAACCAAGACTATATACAGTAAAACTTGTTCAAACCGGAATGTGTCCAATGTGAACAAATGTATTGGTCCCAGCGGCGAAATAATAGTAATTTTACGTGTATTTATTTTGCATAAAACGGAACTTGTCCAACGCGGAAACGGAAGAATATTTAAATACTATTCATAAAAAATATAAAGCGGAATGGCAGAGAGATAAATTAGTTTCTACTTCATTGAATTCCCGTTAGGCAAAAAAAAAAAAAAACAATAAGGAATTATTCCTGCCGCCGGGTGAATTATATATATATATATATATATGTGTGTGTGTGTGTGTGTGTTTTATTTAACGCTTTACAGCCGGCAGTCTTTGTTTCTTCGAAATCAAACTTGGCATATAACAATTAATTTATATAGGCTATGTCTATGTTTCATTCTCTAGATATATATAGAGAATGAAACATGGACTCTTACTATAAGGGCAGAGAAAAGTTACGAGTATTTGAGGTAAGTTCTTAAGACAATTTTTGAACTAAAGAGAGACGAACTGACAGGTGAATGGAGAAGACTACATAACAGTTATCTGCATGATCTTTATAGGAAACCAGATATAATAAAAATAATAAAACCTTGTAGATTGCGATGGGCAGGACATGTGGCACGAATGGGGAATCGACGAGGCACATAGAAGCTCATTGTCTAGTAGGAAGGCGAAAAGCGGGTTAATTTGACAAGGGACTGTTGAGGATAGGGATGTTAACTTACCTCTATGAGGGTTATGAAGACGATGAAGAGCGGCGGTGGGCAGCACGTGTAGTGATCCGCATAGTACTTGCGGTCGCGCTCTTCCGTCAGGAACTCGTCCGCTATGATCCTCACCATCCTGCGGAACACGGGCGGCTCCTGCACCAGGATGTGGAAGTCGTTTTCGCTGCACACCTCTCGGTCCCTGTGGTGAACTGCACATTTAAAGCTGCGGGTTCTCTTTCCAGTCATCTGAAACAACACAATTACTGTCGTCATCACAGTTCTCTATGTCTCGGTGGACAAGTAATTCTGCGGTTCAAGAGTTCAAAACCAGCCTGGGTCAATGCCTTTTCAAAACTACACAGCATGAAAGGGCCTAAAAGGCCTTGGTTCATCAGCTGGGTGCAAGCCTCAATTCCACTTGATAATAATAATAATAATAATAATAATATAATATATTATTATATAATATTATATAACAATAATAATAATAATAATAATAATAATATAATAATATATTATTATATAATATTATATAATAATAATAATAGTAATAATAATAATAATAATAATAATAATAATAATAATATACTACAAGAATAGACTAATAGCTCTAGAAATGGATTATTTACGCAGAAGTACCAGAAAGTCTAAATTAAAACAAGTCACAAATAAGATAATTAGAAACATAATGGAAGCAGAAGAAAGCATAATTGAAAGAATTGAGGAGAAGGAATTAAAGTGGTTAGGACATGTTTTAAGAATGGAGAGCAATGGCCGAAGCAACTACATGAATGGCAACCGAACAGAAAGAACAAAAGAGGGAGACCAAAGTTAACATGGAAGGAAAACCTGAAGACATTAATGCAAGCAAGAGGGCTAAGCATCGAAGATGCCCAAGATCGTAGGCTTTGGAGGTTTGGCACGGGAAGACGGCAGCAGCTGTAAAAACCCGAAGATAGATAGACAGGTAATATAATAATAATAATAATAATAATAATAATAATAATAATAATAATAATAATAATAATAGTAATAATAATAACAATAATAATAGCAATAATAATAATAATAATAAATAGATCGACCACATCAATAGAATGGATAACAATAGAATTCCGAAACAGATTCTCCATTACAAACCACTAGGATGAAGAAATGTTGGAAGACCCAGTAAAAGATGGATAAACCAATTCTAATATGAGATCGGAACAGACCGCGGGCCTAATCCTTGATGCTGAATAATAATAATAATAATAATAATAATAATAATAATAATAATAATAATAATAATAATAATAATAATAATAATAATAATAAGTTATCCCACAAGAGGCCATAGGAAATTCTTGGGGTAGTGTAGGAGGTTAAGTCTCCCACTTTTTCTAGACATCGGCACTTAATGCCAGCTGGCTTGTCAGCCCTCCGTCACGGCCACCTTTACCCCCAGAACAAGCGTCTGGTACTCATTTCCGTTAGAGGCTGAGTCGACCCCAGGGCTATGATGCCACCAGAAAGTTTGGGTCAATTTAAAAATCATGATCCAACCGGAATAATAATAATAATAACAATAATAATAACAACAACAACAACAATAATAATAATAATAATAATAATAATAATAATAAATAATAATAATAATAATAATAATAATAGCTTTATTTTACCTGGCTGAGTTAATGCCTTAATGCGTGTCTACCACCAAACCAGGTTAGAAATAAATAATAGTTTTAAAAAACTAAAACAACACGCTTTATTAGAAAACCTAACTAAAAAATGAAAAATAATCTTAATTTCCAACACGCTTGGGATAAAATTAAATGGTCAACAAAAAAAAATCATCTCCAACACATATAGAATAAAACTAGAGTTATCTACAAAAAGAAAATAATTTTACCATCAAAAGCGTGGGGTGCTCTATATCAATTAATATATTTGATAATAAACAGATATTGGTAAAAGTAAAGTCTCTAAGAAGAAAATGTAAAAATCATAGAAGCACCCCACGGTTTTGATGGTAAAATTATTTTCTTTTTGTTGATAACTCTAGTTTTATTCTATATGTGTTGGAGATGATTTTTTGTTGACCACTTTAATTTTATCCCAAGCGTGTTGGAAATTAAAATTATTTTCCACTTTTTTAGTTCGGTTTTCTAATAAAGCGTGTTGTTTTAGTTTTTTAAAACTATTATTTATTTTTTATTTTTTAGTTTTAATATTTTACAGAATAAGATAAAAATGTAAATATCTTTAAATTCGATACTATTGTAGTATGAGCTAAAAGTAATACTCTTCTAAAAAAAAATCCTCCCAGCCGGATTTGAACCAGCGACCTATGGATTACTGAGATTATATACCACTAGAGTTCACCGCTTTACCAACTGAGCTCTTACAACGATTGACTAAAAAGTCGACAAGTCCGCAACCTATTATACCAGTTTTCATTTTTTTTATTTTCTGATGATTCTGGCCAGGATTTTAGTAAACAAAATATGAAATTATTGTATTGTCACGGGTCCTTTACAAGTATACAAAATTTCAAGTCGACCCAATGTTTCTAAGTGGGTGAAATCTTGTTCAAAGATTCCGTTACATAGATACAAAACAGACATTTTTTTTTTGATTTTCTGACGATTCTGGCCAGGATTTTAGAAACAAATATGAAATTATTGTATTGTCACGGGTCCTTTACAAGTATACAAAGTTTCAAGTCGATCCAATGATTTTAAGTGGGTGAAAATTGCGTTGAAAGATTCCGTTACATAGATAGATAGATACAGGTCAAGATAATATAAAGCGTGTAAAATAGGGAAAGCACCCAGTAGGTAGGCCAAGGATGAGGTGGAAGAATAACATTAACCGTAATCTGCTGAGGGAAGTTAACTATATAGGGGATGATTGGAAAAACTAGCTCAGGATATGGATGCATAGAGCGCTTATGTCAATGCGGCGATGAACCTCCCAGTTCGATAATAGAGTCAGTGAGTTATTTACGGAAGCAATAAAAATTGTAACGCCGTTGTCGTGGCTCGCTCTTTGTTTCTGCAAACAATTTATAAAGTCTACGAACCATCGTTACCTTTATATATTTTCTTCTTATTTTGTGGAATATTTGCTTTCTCTTTACTTACTTACTTACTCACTGGCACTATCGAACCCGTAGGTTCATGGCCGCGCGGACATAAGCTCTCCATACATCCCTATCCCGAGCTAATGCTTTCCAATCATTCCCTGTTTAATATACTTCCCTCAAATCATAGTTAATGTCATTCTCCCACCTCATTCTTGGTCTACCAACTGGGCGTTTTCCTTCTGGCTTTCCTACAAGAAGTTTCCATGCACGTATTTCATTCCCCATACGCGCAACATGTCCTGCCCATCGTAGTCTACGAGACTTAACTGTTCTTATTATATCTGGCTTCCTATAAAGACCATGTAGTTCATTGTTATGTAGTCTTCTCCATTCACCTGTATGTTCATCTCTCTTTGGTCCAAAAATGTTCCTAAGAACTTTATTCTCAAATACTCGTAATCTCCTTTCCTACCTTAAAGTAAGAGTCCATGTTTCGCACCCATATAATATAACTGGTAGAATAATAGTTTTATATATTTTCAGTTTAACGTTTTTTGAAAGGAGTTCGGACATCAAAAGTCTCTGCAATGCATAATAGCACGCATTTCCAGAATTGAGCCTATGTTTAATTTCTTTGTGCATCTCATTCCTATTAGTGATTATTGTTCCTAGGTATTTGAATTCAGCCACTTCCTCAAAATTTCCCTCATTTGCCATTAGCTGTCCATTTCCATCATATAATATATTTCTACGTGTGACCATATATTTAGTTTTATTGATATTTACTTCCAGTCCTAATTTCTTAGCGGTACTCAATAGTGTGTGCGTGTTGGCCTTTAGTATCTCCTCGCTATCGGTCAGTAGTACTACATCATCAGCATAAACTAACAGCTTATTAATACTATTCAGATGTAAGCCTTCCTCATTCTCTAAAGATTTAATGGCATGCTCTAGTACAAAATTAAATAGCAGAGGAGATAGTGCATCTCCTTTCTTCAACCCATTCTGAATTTCAAAAGTGTCTGAAAACTGTTTGCCTACACGCACCCTACTCTTTGAGCCATCTTTAAATTTTAAAATTTTCTTCACTACATCATATATCTCGAGGTAGCGTGCTGCCTTATCACGCAGCGGGCCCGGGTTCGATTCCCGGTCGGGACACGCTCCTAGGTGAGGTTTTTTTTTCGGGATTTTTCCTCACCCGTAAGACAAATGTCAGGACGCTTAGGGCCCATACGGTCACCGAAAATCATCCGGCCATCATCACCATCCTTATCATTATCATCATAATCCTTAACCGGTGTGAAGCAACGGGAAGCTACCACACCTATAATTCCCTAGTAAATCTGCAAAGGATAGCATGAAAATGCTTTGATTGCAGTGAAGGACCTGCCCTAGGGCAGAATTACTATGGAAGGATGATTAATCATCATTAATCACACACCACACACACACACACACACACACCCACACATATATATATATATATATATATATATATGTGTGTGTGTGTGTGTGTGTGGTGTGATATATATATATATATATATATATATATATATATATATATATATAGCATGGAAGCTTCTTGTAGGAAGGCCAGAGGGAAAACGCCAAGTAGGTAGACCAAGAATGAGCTGGGAGAATAACATTAACTATGATTTGAGGGAAGTAGATTATACAGGGAATGATTGGAAAACATTAGCTCAGGATAGGGATGTATGGAGAGCTTATGTCCGTGCGGCCATGAACCTATGGGTTCGGTAGTGCCAGTGAGTAAGTATATATATATATATATATATATCGCTTGTTAATAACTGGGTTGTTTTAATTTCAGTAAAAAAGAAACTTTTTTTTAATCCATGGTATCTATCCCATATTTTAGAACCACGTTGTTGTAACTCAACAGTTAAAAATCGTAGACTGCGATGGACAGGACAAGTGGCACGAATGGGGAATGAAAGACGTGCATGGAAGCTTCTTGTAGGAAAACGCCCAGTTGGTAGATAAAGAATGAGATGAGAGAAAATAGCATTAACCACGAATTGAGGGAAGTAGATTATACAGGATATGTTTGAAAAAAAAATTAACTCAGGATATGGATGTATGGAGAGCTTATGTCCGCGCGGCCATGAGCCTACGTGTTCGATAGTGTCAGTGAATTAGTTAGTTTTTAGTTGTTCTAACTCCAATTTTTTATTTCTTCAAACAAGAAACGTGTGTGTGTATTAACAAACTGGCACTATCGAATCACGGTCGCGCAGACATAAGCTCTTTATACATCCCTATCCTAAGCTAACATTTTCCAATAATTTGCTTTACAATTGTAGAACTTGGACAACACTCACACACTATTGAGTAACACTAACGAATTATGACTGGAAGTAAATATCAATAAAACGAAATATATAGTCACACATAGAAATACATTATATAATGCAAATGGACAGCTAATGACAAATAAGAGAAATTTTGAGGAAGTGGCTAAATTCAAATACCTAGGAACAATAAACACAAACAGGAATGAGATGCACAAAGAAATTAAACATAGCCTCAATTCTGGAAATGCGTGCTATTATGTATTACAGTGTCCACCGCTGTGGTCTCGAGGTAGCGTGCTGCCTTGTCACGCAGCGGGCCCGGGTTCGATCTCCTTGCTTCAACCCATTCTGGATTTCAAAAGTGTCCGAAAACTGTTTGCCTACACGCACCCTACTCTTTGTGCCATTTAGACACATTCGTATAAGTCTAACTTTTTAGGAATTCCGAACTCCAGCAGGATACTATATCTTCTCCCTCTTAATTGAATCATATGCTTTTTTGAAGTCTACATACAGTTGATGTACAGTACCATTACATTCCCATTTCTTTTCTAAAATCTGTCTTATACTAAAAATCTGATCTGTTGTAGACCTGTTTCTTCTAAATGCACATTGATGTTAATTTTTGTCATAAAAATTATAATATAACGTAAACATGAGAAATTACGTAATTTCATTGTTGTCACCATAAAACTTGAGTTCTGCAACAAACGACATTACGATAATTTTATTAGCTTTTTTATTTATGGCAATTTCTTATTGGCAGCATTGGTCTAGGACACGGCGTACTTACAAATTAAGTTGAAGATTTACATAAATAATAGCGAATATTGTATTCCTTTTAGAACTATAACATTTCTTTCATGGAAATCTCAGGTTAAATCATTTTTCGAGGAGCTGTTCAACAATAATCGATCAGTTTGATAACATGATATGGTAATGGAATACAATTAAAAAATGCTATCCTCAATGGGGACTGTGACAGTTAACAGGTTAAAAAATATGAATGGCACAATATTATGTTTCCTATGGAGATCTATAGAGGAACTCAATGCTGTGCAGCTACACAGGTAACCACACAAATATCTGCATTCAGTCTGTAGTTTCCAAATACGAGACGTGTCCACGTGCACAAAATACAAGTCAGTACGTAAACGATTGCAGTACAATGCCACGTGTCTCTAATACATTGTCCACGTGTTCCAGTACAATATACACGTGTATAAATAGATAGTAAACGCATTTGAAGTAAAATATCCACAAGTATACAAAACAAAATCTAAGAATATCCCCTATATTGTCCCTGGAATACGTCCGTATATTTCCATAACAACGATCCATCCATCCACAGTAATTCTGCCCGAGGGCAGGTCCTTCACTGCAATCAGAGCATTTTCATGAGCGCTTTGCAGCTTTACTAGGGAATTGTACGTGTGGTAGCTTTCCGTTGCTTTCCACACCGGTGAAGGATGATAAGGATGATGATGATGATGGCTATATGATTTCGAGGACCGTTTGGGCCTTACATTTTTCCTGATATTTGTCTTACAGGTGAGGAAAACCCCCGATAAAAACCTCACCCAGAAAAACAGTCCCGACCGGGGATCGAACCCGGGCCCGCTGCGTGACAAGGTAGCACGCTGCCTCGAGATCACAGCGGTGGACTATAACAACGATAATGACCCTCCAATGCAATTGTAATGGAGTTCTAAATACTAACAAGCCTTTATCAAATTGTCCATTGTTATTAAAACGATATTCACGTGTCCCTACAACCAGGTCCGCGTGCCATCGGAAAAATGACCGCGTGCCATCGGAAAAATGACCGCGTGTCATCGGAAAAACGACCGCGTGTCATCGGAAAAACGACCGCGTGTCATCAGAAAAACGACCGCGTGTCATCAGAAAAACGACCGCGTGTCATCAGAAAAACGACCGCGTGTCATCAGAAAAACGACCGCGTGTCATCAGAAAAACGACCGCGTGTCATCAGAAAAACGACCGCGTGTCATCAGAAAAACGACCGCGTGTCATCAGAAAAACGACCGCGTGTCATCAGAAAAACGACCGCGTGTCATCAGAAAAACGACCGCGTGTCATCAGAAAAACGACCGCGTGTCATCAGAAAAACGACCGCGTGTCATCAGAAAAACGACCGCGTGTCATCAGAAAAACGACCGCGTGTCATCAGAAAAACGACCGCGTGTCATCAGAAAAAAACGACCGCGTGTCATCAGAAAAACGACCGCGTGTCATCAGAAAAACGACCGCGTGTCATCAGAAAAATGACCGCGTGTCATCAGAAAATCAGAAAAATGACCGCGTGTCATCAGAAAAATGACCGCGTGTCATCAGAAAAAATGACCGCGTGTCATCAGAAAAATGACCGCGTGTCATCAGAAAAATGACCGCGTGTCATCAGAAAAATGACCGCGTGTCATCAGAAAAATGACCGCGTGTCATCAGAAAAATGACCGCGTGTCATCAGAAAAATGACCGCGTGTCATCAGAAAAATGACCGCGTGTCATCAGAAAAATGACCGAGTGTCATCAGAAAATGACCGCGTGTCATCAGTTATAAGTGCATGAGTCTTAAGTAAAACGTGCACGTGTCTCCGGAATTATGACCATACGTCATCACTGTCATGTCCGCAAGACTCTAAACTTTTCACCGTGTCATTAGTAAAATATTAAGGTAAGACGGCAGAACATTTTTTTTTCATAATTTAATAGTCTGTTCTTTTCTGAACATTTCTCTATATGATTTTTTACTGAACGCCAATTATACATGCGTTAATTTTTTTAAACAATTGACAGTTGTCAGAGTGTAATATCATTATAAGTTACCTAAAAACTAGTTTTCTCGAAAGTGAAAATTTTTGAACATTTGCCCTATTATCTCAGGAACTATTAGAAATATTTACATGAGATTTTTACAGGCGGTAAATCTAGTTATACTAAAGATGTGGAACCACAATCATGGTAAACTCTTAAACAGATCCTCACTTTTGATTTTTAGAAGTATTTTTTTAAATAAAAAGAGACTCGTGGCAAACAAAATTATATATAACATCAATATTTAGATACAAGTTTGACTGAGGTTCGATAGTCTTTACAAACCTCATTTAATGTGCTGTAAAAATGTCATTACAATCCATCTGGTAGTTCCTGAGATAATGGGTTTCAAATTCCCATGTTTTAACATTGATGGGATAGGGTCTACCGTCTCAATTTAAATGTAATCTTCGCAATGTCCACTTGTCTTCAAAAAATATATAACCACATCACCATGCAATGACACATGTCTCCAAAACTATGATAAAATATCACGTAATGACCACGTGTCTCAAGGACTATGACAACATTCCATTAGGTAATTACCACGTGTCTCAAGGACTATGACAAAATGTCATTATGTAATGACCACGTGTCTCAACTGACATGCCACCCTGTAATGACCACGTGCCTCCAGAATTATGACTACATGTCACCACGCAATGATAACATATCTACATAACTATAATCAAATGTTATAATGTAATGACCACCTGACATATAATGACCAGTGTCTCCAGAACCATGACCTCATGTCATCGTGTTTTCAGAACTATGGCCACATGTCATATAATGCTCAGTGTCTCCAGAACTATGGCCTCATGTCATGGTGTAATGGCCACGTGTTTTTAGAACTATGACTACATGTCATATAATGCCCAGAGTCTCCATCCATAGTAATTGTGCCCGAAGGCAGGTCCTTCACTGCAATAATAGCATTTTCATGCTATGCTTGCAGCTTTACTAGGGAATTGTAGGTGTGGTAGCTTCCCGTTGCTTTCCACACCGGTGAAGGATGGTGGTAAAGATAAGGATGATGATGAAGGCCGTATGATTTCGGCGACCGTTTGGGCTTTAAAGTTTTCCTGGCATTTGTCTTACAGGTGAGGAAAAACCCCGATAAAAACCTCACCCAGAAAAACTGCCCCGACCGGGGATCGAACCCGGACCCACTGCGTAACAAGGCAGCACGCTAGCTCGAGACCACAGCGGTGGACTCCAGAACCATGAACATGTGTAATAATGTAATGACCACCTGTCTGTAGAAATATGGCGAATTATCATTTAATGACCACGTGTCTCCAGAACTATGACCTCATGTCACCATGTAACGACAACATATCTACAGAACTATAATCAAATGTCATAATTTAATGACCACGTGTCTCCAGAACTATGACCTCATGTCACCATGTAACGACAACATATCTACAGAACTATAATCAAATGTCATAATTTAATGACCACGTGTCTCCAGAACTATGACCTCATGTCACCGTGTAACGACAACATATCTACAGAACTATAATCAAATGTTATCATTTAATGAATACGTGTCTCCAGAATTATGACCTCATGTCCCCGTGTAACGACAAGATATCTACAGAACTATAATCAAATGTCATAATTTAATGACGTGTCTCCAGAACTATGACCTCATGTCACCATGTAACGACAACATATCTACAGAACTATAATCAAATGTCATAATTTAATGACCACGTGTCTCCAGAACTATGACCTCATGTCACCGTGTAACGACAATATATCTACAGAACTATAATCAAATGTTATCATTTAATGAATACGTGTCTCCAGAATTATGACCTCATGTCCCCGTGTAACGACAAGATATCTACAGAACTATAATCAAATGTCATCATTTAATGACCACGTGTCTCCAGAACTATGACCTCATGTCACCATGTAATGACAACATATCTACAGACTTATAATCAAATGTCATTTAATGACCACGTGTCTCCAGAACTATGACCTCATGTCACCATGTAATGACAACATATCTACAGACTTATAATCAAATGTCATCATTTAATGACCACGTGTCTCCAGAACTATGACCTCATGTCACCGTGTAACGACAACATATCTACAGAACTATAATCAAATGTCATAATTTAATGACCACGTGTCTCCAGAGCTATGAAATAATGTCACCATGTAACGACAACATATCTACAGAACTATAATCAAATGTTATCATTCAATGACCACGTGTCTCCAGAGCTATGACCTCATGTCACCATGTAACGACAACATATCTACAGACTTATAATCAAATGTCATAATTTAATGACCACGTGTCTCCAGAATTATGACCTCATGTCCCCGTGTAACGACAAGATATCTACAGAACTGTAATCAAATGTCATCATTTAATGACCACGTGTCTCCAGAACTATGACCTCATGTCACCATGTAACGACAACATATCTACAGAACTATAATCAAATGTTATAATTTAATGACCACGTGTCTCCAGAACTACGACCTCATGTCACCATGTAACGACAAGATATCTACAGAACTATAATCAAATGTTATAATTTAATGACCACGTGTCTCCAGAACTATGACCTCATATCACCATGTAATGACAACATATCTACAGACTTATAATCAAATGTCATTATTTAATGACCACGTGTCTCCAGAGCTATGACCTCATGTCACCGGGTAACGACCACCCATCTACCAGAAATATAATCAAATGTTATCATTTAATTTTTGAGCACGTGGCTCCAGAAACTATGACCCTTCATGTACTTATGTAATGACAACATATCTGAGCGACTTATAATCAAATGTCATAATTTAATGTCCAGAACTATGACCTTCATGTCACCATGTTAATGGACAACATATCTAACCGGACTTATAATCAAAATGACATCATTTTAATGACCACGTGTCTCAGGAAGTATGGACCTCATGTACCCGTCGTAACGGACAAGATAGCTACAGAACTATAATAAAATGTCATACATTTAATTGACCACGTGGGTCCAGAACTATGACCTCATGTCACCATGTAACGACAACATATCTACAGAACTATAATCAAATGTTATCATTTAATGAATACGTGTCTCCAGAATAATGACCTCATGTCCCCGTGTAACGACAAGATATCTACAGAACTATAATCAAATGTCATCATTTAATGACCACGTGTCTCATGTCATCATATAATGACCAGAACTATGACCACGTGTCAGGAGTACAAGTGCACGTGTGTAGGAGCATCAGACGGAGGACAGTAACTCGGTGCTGCCCACGCTGTGTCTGGCTGGCAGGGCGCCCACAACCCAACAAATAATGCTAATAATTCGCATCAAGGTAAATTCCCAGGCGGGTCACAACTTCCTGCGGGGTCAAACTACGACCTCGACGCTGACCTTGACGCGACCCCGGGTCGATAACTAGTAGCGTCTCATAAACAAGATGCCAACATTAGAACTGGCAACGAAACTGATCGTCTGTTATTCACAGCAGTTTGGTAATTTTGTATCGACATTTAGCTGCTTGTATTTTCTAACATCACAAGCCTCGAAATTAAATACGTTTAAATGTATCGTACTAGTTCAGTATTAACTGTAATTGGCTGACCGTAAACTGGAAATGAATTTCGTAACACTCTGTATTCTTTAGTTAAATGTATTGCAGTTGTATTTATTATTCAATGATAACAAACATTTTAGGCAGACGTAAACAGGGATGGTTTACCAACATTAGGAAAATTTCTTAGCTGAAGTGATCTTAAGCAGCAAATTTCTTTCTTTCAATACTTTCTCACAATCATATTAGAAATCCAGTTAAAAGGGAGGAAATGAAGATTGAAGACACTATTTTAAAACTCAGCAATTAAGGTGGTACGGACATGTCCAGCGAATGGAAGATGATCGCTACCAAAATGTGTTTTTGAATGGAAACCTGAAGGAAGACGAGGCAGAGGAAGACCTAAAACTTCCTGGTGTCAGGGAATATATTTATACGTGATGGAGAAACATTTACAACCAGGAGATTGAATGGACCGACGAAATTGCCTATTAGGAATCGGATGATGTCAAAGACATTAATCAACCGATGATCCATCTATCTACACAATTTATTGATGAATTAACATAGCCTTCAACACTTAGCCTAATCTATTTTTTATTGCTTTCATTACGTGAATGTACGGCAATTACTATTTAGTTTTCTAGCGCTGGGCTGACCAGAAGTGAGATCGGAACAGTTGTTGATGATGATTATGAACTGTTAAAAGACAACTATCAGTGAGGTGTATAGGTTAGTTTGTTATTAAATAATTATTTAGTTTGTTTTTGAACGATGTTATAGTTTTTCATAGTTGCATGCCTGATTTGAATTTTCCCACCCAAATCTTTGACTTTTCACATCCAACATTTTCCCCACTCTATGAATTTATCTACCGTATTTTGTAGTCTTTGAAATTATTTACTTGTTTTATTCTACATAAATAATGTCTGGAATTTTGAAAAGAAAAAAGAGTTAAATTTGTATGAAACATGCAGAAGGACGCTGAATGAGAATGCAGCAGCCTGCTCGTGTGGGAAGCAATGCATTAAGAGGTTATTTTGTTTCATCTACATTTCATTCCATTCCACACAACAGCCTGCCCCTCTCTTCTGCCTGCTCAATTATAACGCCTCTAACAAGTATCCAACACAAAGGAAATGAGAATAAATACACCAACAACTCAACTTTTAACACAAATGGACAGGAATTTGCCGGTTTTACGAATATTTAAAGTACATCGTGTCAACTAATATAGTATCATACTTTAAACTGGGGGCACGCCGTAGCGTAGTGGTTAAGGCACTGCACTACAAGCCGGAAGGTCGATGGTTCGAGTCCCTAGAGTCAGGATCTTTAAACTGACCCAAAACTTCTGGCGGCACTGAGGTCGACTCAGCCTCTAACGGAAATGAGTACCAGACGCTTGTTCTGGAGTAAAGACGGCCGTCAAGCAGGGCTGACAACCCAGCTGACATCAAGCGCCGATTGTCCAGAAAAGTGGGAGCCTTAACCTCCCACTATTCCAAGGGCCTCCTGAGGCCTGTAGTGGGATACCTTTACTTTACTTTAAATTACTACTACGTTGCTTTGGATAACCGTATCTAAATGAAATTGGTGAGAAACTTAAAAAGTTTTGTGCATGTTAACAATGGAGAATATCATCATCATCATGAACAAATTCGTTTTAGGCCATGTGGCCTGTACGGTAAACCTAGCGAAGATGGTCTTGATCTTTCCACCGATGTTTTGGTCTTCCTTGGTCCTTATGTCCAGTTGGGGTATATTGGAATGCCAATTTTGGAAGCCTATTTCTTGCCATTCTCCTCAGATGATTTTTCCATTCTTGTTGGTATCTTTGTATATCTTCATTTAAACGTGTTACTCCAAGTTTTCCTCTGATAATAGTGTTCCTTTGGTGATCCAGTCTATTAACTCCTAACAATGATCGTAAGAAGCGCATTTGGCTTACTTGAAGTTTATGAGAGTTTCTTTTATTTAAAATCCAAATTTTAGAGCAGCTTTTGATGTGATGTTATGTAATCTTAGTTTTGTCTCTGTCCTCATCTGTTTACCAAAATGTCTTCGTATTACCCCATTCATTTTATTATATTTTTGTAATTTTGAATCAATGTCACTCTTATACTCTGCAAATACACTTCCTAAATAACAGAAATCTGACACTTGTTCTATAATTTTTCCATCAATCTCAATTTTCACCCGTTGTATGTTTTTTTCAATGGAGAATAATGGACAACAATACAGAAACTATCAACATCACCATAGTACATTCACGAATTTATGTCATTTGTTGACCTGTTTTGGCCTCAAGAGAAACACCATCCAAAAGTATTTTGAGTGGACGTCCTGGTCTTCTTCTTCCTGCAGGTTGATATCTTAACATTTGTTTGGATATCCTGTGACCTTCCATTCGATGAACATGTAGCATCCATCTTGACTCATAATCAGAAATTTTGTTTTCTAAAGATTCCATGTGTAATTCTACTAAGATGTCTTCATTTTTTTGTGATCTAGTAGTGTGTATCCTGCAGTCCTCCGAAGGTATCTCATTTCAGCAGATCTAAGTCTTTGTATATCCTTCTGTTTTAACGTCCATACTTCGCTACCATACAAAAGAGTTGAAAGAGCCAGTGTTTTATACACTTTTAGTCTTGAATGTTTTTGGACTAACTGTGGCTTGAAGATAGGATTTATTAATTCTAAGATTCTTAAAAATTTTGATATTTTTGCATTTACATCCTTTTCTTCTTCTTATGAGATATTGCATTCTAGGTACGTAGAATTATTTACCTGCTCCAAAATTTGATTGTCAAGTAGAATTTTAAACGTAATCATGATTTTTTTTGTGGTCGATATGGTTCATTGTTGGGTTAAATTTGAATTCAGGAGATGAAAATACTATCAGAATCACATATTTTTGTTTCCGAGACAAAAAAAAAAGTTTATTTTTTGTTGCTCAGTGTACTTAAACATAACAGAGGAATTCAGTTAAACTGGACCGTCCACGAGGCAGTTAAAGTGAACCCGGGTTTACTTCACATGAATACGTATATTTTATCAATGAGGATGCCTATCTGTAATGAGGATGCCTATCTGTAATGAGGATGCACTTAATTATTTTTATTTAATATATTTGTAATTTTACTAAACCCAAAGACCACGTGTGAATGTTATAATCAACAATAATTTTTCAAAACATTAAATAAATATTAACGCTTTTTAATTATGATCAGTCATAAATATGTTCAGATTAATCTGTGCCTGTCTCTATAAATTAATAGAGTAAATGAACTTAAAAATAGACTAAAAGCTAGGACGGACTCTGGGGTCCACTTTATCCGAATAAGGAGGTTAAAGTGGAACTTTCTTGTAGTTTAAAAAAGTTTACAAATTATGAAGATGTTTCCATATTTGAATAAAATAACAATGCTATTTCATTGTTACAACACTAATGATAATCACTGTAATTAAACACAATTAAGTCCCTTCATTAAAGTTGAAGTAAAGTTATCCCACTATAGGCCTCAGGAGGCCCTTGGGGTAGTAGGAGGTTAAGGCTCCCACATTTTTCTGGACAATCGGCACTTGATGTCAGCCGGGTTGTCAGTCCTGCATGACGGCCGCCTTTACCCCCAGAACAAGCGTCTGGTACTCATTTCCGTTAGAGGCTGAGTCAACTCCAGGGCCATAGTGCCGCCAGAAGGTTTGGGCCAGTTTAAAACCCCTGACCCCAACGGGACTTGAACCCTCGACCTTCCGGTTTGTAGCGTAGTGCCTTAACCACTATGGCGTGCCTCCCCTTAATTAAAATAAGAAAAATAAATTCAAAATAGGGGTCCACATTACCCAAAGTTCCTATATTTATTTATTTAGCAGGTTTCACAACATCTTCCTAAGCCCAATTAATCTACTGCCATTCTCCTCCAGATCTGTGTCATTCCAATCTCCATCGTCCAATCCTTTTTTCTCTCAAGCTCCTCAAAACAACATCAATCTATGTTTTTTTGGACGCCCTCTTATTTATCTACCAAGTGGCATCCATCCTAGCATTCTTCTTAGGAATATGTCTTCTGCCATTCTTTTTACATGACTATACCATTTTAATCGTTTGTCATCATCATCCTTCACGGATTAGGTCTTTGCCTGTTCCGATCTCACATCTGTTCAGCCCAGCGCTTTCTTGGTCTTCCTACCGATCTTCGTCCTCCTGGATTATACATCAGTGCCGTCTTTGGTATCCTATCCTCTGTCATTCTTTGCATATGTTCTATCCAATTGTTGCTGTGTTCTTCTATTTGTTGAAGAAGTGGTTGTACTTTTAGTTCCTCTCTAATATTCTCATTTATAATATGTTCTCTTGTACAACCTTTCACAGCCCGTTGGAATCTCATTTCCGCTGCCTGAATTTTACTTTGTTTCCATTTTCCTTCAGGACCCAGGTCTCACTTCCATACATCGCCACTGGTAGCGCCATCGTTGAGTAAAATCTTAGCTGCGTATCCTTTCTTACTTTGTTCCTCAGTGTTCGGTTGCTTGTTTTCTATGAAATCCGCAACTGAAGCTTAAACTATCATATTTTGTTTAATTACGCTGTTTCTTCTAGAAATTCCAGCTGAATGTCTCCGAATGAAACCAGGGTTCAGTATGCCTGGCTAGGGCTACAGGTACTGCTGCCTTCCAGTTAGGTGTTGGTTTGTCGAGTGCTAAAGGAAGAGAAATTTGATTAAAAATCTCCTGGTCCTCCAGGTTGGAGGTTGATGCTTCAGGCTAGCTCCCAGTTAGTTTGAAACATGTACTGTGCTAAAAAGCCTAAGAATGAAATTCCGGACGGATTTAATAAGCGACGAAAGAACTAAGGAAGGACGAAAGGTGCCTTTTCGTACCGCTAAGTTCCTTTTGGTACCACTTGGTACCTAATGGTACAGCTAGGTATCTTTTGGGCCGATGGGCTCCTTTAGGTATCGCTGGTTTATTTTTGGTCTTTTTTGGTACAGCTAGGTACTTAAGGTACCTTATGTTACCGCAAGGTACTTTTGGAATCTTCATGTACATTTTGGTACCGCAAGGTATTTCTGGTATCTTTTGGTACCGCTAGTTAGTTTTGGTAACTTTTGGTACCGCTAGTTACCTTTGGTACAGTTAGGTTAGGTTAGGTTCGGTTCGATTAGTTAACTTACGTTAGGTCAGGTTAGGTTAAGTTATGGTAGGGTAGGATAGTTAGGTTAGGTTCGGTAAGTTTCGTTTGTTTTTTATACTGCTAGGTACCTTCTATTACAGTTAGGCATCTTTTTTACTGTACCGAAAGGTAGTTTTGGTACCGCTAGGTTTCTTTTTGTACCGCTTGGTACTTAATGGTACAGCTACGAAACTTGTGGTACTTTTAGGGCCGTTGGGCACCCTTTGGTACCACTAATTTACTTTTGTATATTTTATTACCACTAGGTACTTTTGGGCTGCTGGATACCTTTTGGTACAGCTTAGGTACTTTTGAGAAATTTTGGTACCATTTGTTAGCGCTAGCTACTTTTGGTACCAATTGGTACCTTTTGTTACCGCTGGGTACTTTTGGTACCAATTGGTACCTTTTGGTATAGCTAGGTTTTTCTGTATCAATTGATACCATTTGGTACCACTAGGCACTTTCGGTACCAATTGGTACCACTAGTCACATTCGGTACCAATTGGTACCACTAGTCACATTCGGTACCAATTGGTACCACTAGGCGCTTTCGGTACCAATTGGTACCACTAGGCGCTTTCGGTACCAATTGGTACCACTAGGCGCTTTCGGTACCAATTGGTACCACTAGGCACTTTCGGTACCAATTGGTACCACTAGTCACATTCGGTACCAATTGGTACCACTAGTCACATTCGGTACCAATTGGTACCACTAGGCGCTTTCGGTACCAATTGGTACCACTAGGCGCTTTCGGTACCAATTGGTACCACTAGGCACTTTCGGTACCAATTGGTACCACTAGGCACTTTCGGTACCAATTGGTACCTTTTGATACCGCTAGGTATATTCGGCACCAATTGGTACCTTTCGGTTCAGTTTATGTTCAAGTTACGTTAGGTTCGGTCAGTATAGGGCATTTTCGGTCAGGTTTCAGTTTAGGTCAGTATAGTATAGTATAGGTCAGGTCAGGTCATTCATTCCTTAAATTGGCAAGACACTAATATTTTGTGTCAGTTAATTAAATGTGGCGGACCGCACTGAAAACTGAATTAACCATAAGTGTTATTATTATGGTATGTTGTGAAATTCACACACGTTTAAGTTATTTATATTAGTTTATTTTCTTCTGATTTATTTAAAATATTGAATAAAATTAACCAATTCTTGTATCCTGTAGGGTACATTGCCAATTTAAGGGTTAAGTGTCCAAAAAGCTAATTTTTTTAACGTTTCTCGCTACAAAGGGTCGTGTGGGAGTTGAATAACACAACTTTCTTATAGCCTATGTTCATCCCGGGAAACTCCTCGACATTTTGCAAAAAGCTCCATCACAATCGGACGACCGGTATGGCAGCGCTTAAAATACAAATAAACAAACAAACAAAATATATAAAGAAAATTATTATTATTATTATTAGTATTATTATTATTATTATTATTATTATTATTATTATTATTATTATTATTATTATTATTATTATTATTATTATTATTATTATTATTAAAATCAAATAGCCAGAGAATATGGATACCACGTTCAGGAGTTGGTCTACTACGAAATACTGCATTCTCGGTTCACCAGTACAGAAGAACATACGTAGAAATTTTCACAAATTTTATGCACACAATTATCATAACAAGAAAAAGACACATTCTTCTCCAGGGCTTTTGTAAATCTTATTATGTTTACTATCCCGATGCGATGGCTCAGTGAGTGGTTTCCATACTTGCCTCTATTCTACGTCTGGAGTTCAAACCAGCCCGAAGTACGTGGATTTCCTTCGGGATGTAAAAATCCTGGGTGTAACTTTGAGGTGCACCGAACAGTAGTTAGTTAAGGTAATAAGGTAAAGTCGGAAGGTCGGGGGTTCGAGTTCGCGTGTGTCACGAATTTTAAACTCGCCCAACCTTTCGGCAGCACCGGGTCGATTCAGCTTCTAACGGAAATGAGTACCATCATGCTTGTTCTGGGAGTAAAGGTGGCCGTTGCGCAGGGCTGTTTTCTGGGATTAGAGTTGTGAAATGTTTTAAATAAATTAGGCTCAATTCTGGAAATGCAAACTATTATGCATTTCAGGGACTATTGTCGTCCCAACTTCTCTCAAAAAACGTTAAAGTGAAAATATATAAAACTATTATTCTACCGGATGTGAAACATGGACTCTTACTATAAGGGAGGAAAGGAGATTGCGAGTATTTGAGAATAAAGTTATTAGTAAAATGTTTGGACCAAAGAGAGATGAACAGACAGGTGAATGGAGAAGACTATATAACAGTGAACTACATGGTCTTTATAGGAAGCCAGATATAATGAGAACAGTTAAGTCTCGTAGACTGCAATGGGCAGGTCATGTTACACGTATGGGGAATGAAAGAGGTGCACTGAAACCTCTTGTACCAGAGGGAAAACGTCCAGTTGGTAGATCAAGAATGAGGTGGGAGAATAACATTATCCATGATCTGAGGATAACTTACCACTGTTCCTAGATATTTGAATTCAGTCAGTTCTTCAAAATTTACCTAATTTGTCATTACTTGTCCATTTCCATTATATAATGTATTTCTAAGTGTAAACATATATTTAGTTTTATTGGTGTACTTCTAGTCCCAATTTCTTAGTGTTACACAGTAGAGTGTGCGTGTTGTCCTTTAGTATCTCCTCGCTATCCCCCAATAGCACTACATCATCAGCATAAACTAATATCTTATTAATACCATTCAGTTGTAAGCCTTCCTCATTCTCTAAAGATTTAATGGCATGCTCTAGTACAAAATTAAATAGTAGAGGAGATAGTGCATCTCCTTGCTTCAACCCATTCTGGATTTCAAAAGTGTCCGAAAACTGTTTGCCTACACGCACCCTACTCTTTGTGCCATTCAGACACATTCGTATAAGTCTAACTAACATTTTAGGAATTCCGAACTCCAGCAGGATACTATATAATTTCTCCCACTTAATTGAATCATATAGTTGATGTACAGTACATTATATTCCCATTTATTTTCTAAAATCTGTCTTATACCATACATCTGATCTATTGTAGACCTGTTTCTTCTAAATCCACATTGATTACTTTACAATGTTTTAAGAATTCTACAGAAAATTTATTAATTTAAAATAATTGAAATTCAAAGTAGTCTGCATCACGTATGCGTAAAAAATTAAGCAATGCTTACTTAATGTGTAAAGATTGTAATTACATATCTTAAGATTCTCCTATATAACTTATACAGACATAGGCTAGGTAATAAAGAATGCAAACTCGGCTAATTTCGTGACACGGATAATTTTGTTGTAATTTTTCTTTCGTTTGTAACGAAGTTGTACTGGCATGAAAAACAAATTATTTTCCTTTCTCGTAGATGGGAGAAAGTCTACTTTCTGGCTGTGTTTTCATATTTGTGATAACAGCGTTCATTGGGCGTATTTTATGTTAACTTGTAGAGGAAGTGTTTTCATTCACGTTAGCAGTTGTTAGATGTAATACTTGTCTGTGTTTGTACAACATTCTTGAGTAGATATCCTTCGATACTAAAGGCGAAAATTCGATCTGTGGTTCCATGAAAAGCGTCAAGGGTTTGATCTTTTATAAATAGATTTCAAAAACATTGGATGTAACATGGAAAGCAATTAAAATGTGTGTTATGAATTTACTCTAATACAATCATGAAATTACCAGCGCTTTTCAAACCTCCAGATAAAATAGACATTCCTCTAACCAATCTCTAATCTCAAATAGGAATGAGATGCACAAAGAAATTAAACATAGGCTCAATATCTGGAAATGCGTGCTATTATGCATTGCAGAGACTCTTGTCGTCCCAATTCCTTTAAAAAACGTTAAAATGAAAATATATAAAACTATTATTCTACCAGTTATATTATATGGGTGCGAAACATGGACTCTTACTTTAAGGGAGGAAAGAAGATTACGAATATTTGAGAATAAAATCTTAGGAAAATGTTTCGGTCAAAGAGAGATGAACAGACAGGTGAATGGAGAAGACTACCTAACAATGAACTACATGGTCTTTATAGGAAGCCAGATATAATAAGAACAGTTAAGTCTCGTAGACTGCGATGGGCAGGGCATGTTGCACGAAGGTGAATGAAAGACGTGCATGGAGGCTTCTTGTAAGAAAACCAAAGGGAAAACGTCCACTTGGTAGACCGAGAATGAGGTGAGAGAATAACATTAACTATGATTTGAGGGAAGTAGATTGTATAGGAAATAATTAGAAAATATTAGCTCAGGATAAGGATATATGGAGAGCTTATGTCCCCACGGCCATGTAGCTAGGGGTTCGATAGTGCCAGTGAGTTAGTAATAGAAATGTTCATAATATTAAGGTATAAAACTTTACTTACTTACTTACTTACTTACTTACTTACTCACTGGCACTATCGAACCCGTAGGTTCGTGGCCGCACGGACATACGCTCTCCATACATCCCTATCCTGAGCTAATGCTTTCCAATCATTCCCTGTATAATCTACTTCCCTCAAATCATAGTTAATGTTATTTTCCCACCTCATTCTTGGTCTACCAACTGGGCGTCTTCCCTCTGGAGGTATAAAACTTTAGTATCACGAAATCAGCCGAGTTTGCTATATTTATTTCCTTTAGCCTATTTCGAGTGTTAGCAAACTACATTTTCTTACACGTTCTTATATTCGATCAATCAAAATGCAGTCATACATCTGGTTTGTTCACATTACAACTAAAGGACCATCCCCAGGGCTACATTTCATCGGAATATGTTAAAACCATTATAGGAAGTAAGTTCGCACAACATGTGATGCCACTGTGGGATACATCTCTACACAAAGGATGGGAAAATACATACACAGTGCATTGTATTCAAGATTTTCCCATAGCCACGTTCCCAGCAATCCCTCTGTCGCTTGCACAATCCAATAGTCAGCTCTAAAGAAGGGTAAAAGGTACTCGTAATAAAAAAAAATATTTCTAATTCTAATTTTAATACTGACTCACGGGTAATATCGAACCTGAAGGTTCATGGCCGAGTGGACATAATCTCTCCAAACATACCTATCCCGAGCCAATGTTTTCCAATCATCCCCTACATAATCTACCTCTCTCAAATCACGGCTAATGTTATTCTCCCATCTCATTCTTGATCTACCAACTGGGAGTTTTCCCTCTGGTTATTCTATAAGAAGCTTTCACGCACCTCTCATTACCCATTCGTGCCACATGTCCTGCCCATCGCAGTCTACGAGACTTTACTGTTCTTATTATATCTGGCTTCCTATAAAGACCATGTAGTTCACTGTTTTGTATTCATCTCCATTCACCTGTCTGTTCATATCTTTTTTGGCCCAAAATTTTTCGTAAGAACTTCATTCTCAAGTACTCCTAATCTTCTTTCCTCACTTAAAGTAAGAATCCTTGTTTGGCATCCATGTAATCCATTGGATAATAACAGCTTTATGCCGATTGTCCAGAAATAGTGGGAGCCTTAACCTCCTACTGCCCCAAGGGCCTCCTGAGGCCTGTCGTGGGATTACTTTACTTTACTGTATATTTTCAGTTTAACGTTTTTTTTAAAGGAGTTGGGACGTCAAGAGTCTCTGTAATGCATAATAGCACGCAATTTCCTGAATTGAGCCTATGTTTAATTTCTTTGTGTATCTCATTCTTATTCGTAATTATTGTTCCCTATTATTATTATTATTATTTATTATTATTATCATCATCATTATTAGCATCATCATCATTATTAGCATCATCATCATCATTATTAGCATCATCATCATCATTATTAGCATCATCATCATCATTATTAGCATCATCATCATCATCATTATTAGCATCATCATCATCATTATTAGCATCATCATCACCACCACCATCATCATCACCACCATCATGATTATCATCATCACCACCATCATGATTATCATCATCACCACCATCATGATTATCATCATCACCACCATCATGATAATCATCATCACCACCATCATGATAATCATCATCACCACCATCATGATAATCATCATCATCGTCATCATTATAATCATCATCATCGTCATCATTATAATCATCATCATCGTCATCATTATCATTATCGTCATCATTATCATTATCGTCATCATTATCATTATCGTCATCATTATCATTATCGTCATCATTATCATTATCGTCATCATTATCATTATCGTCATCATTATCATTATCGTCATCATTATCATTATCGTCATCATCATCATTATCGTCATCATCATCATTATCGTCATCATCATCATTATCGTCATCATCATCATTATCGTCATCATCATCATTATCGTCATCATCATCATTATCGTCATCATCATCATTATCATTATCATTATCATTATCATTATCATTATCATTATCATTATCATTATCATTATCATTATTATTATTATTATTATTATTATTATTATTATTATTATTATTATTATTATTATTTAAAAATAAAGTAATGATGGGGATTAAAGTTAGATAGACCGGACTATAGGCACAACAATTCGCATTGTTACTATGGACATGTTCGTCCTCGACGGGTTCCTGACTCTTAAAGTGGGCGATATCACTCTGTACTGCAGAAACGTTACATGCGCAAGCTTTAAGGTGTTCTGCCAAGAAACGCATTGGTATGGCACAGAACATTTACTTCGGTATAAAACTCGCTCGCGAGCCCACACAAGCCACGTGTCGCACACCCCAGTTTGGTGACCTCTTTACTTCAAGGTGAAGGTAAAAATTTACCACGCAAGAAGTTTTGTTATCTACAGGAAAATACTTCCTTATCGAACATGTATTTCACGTTATGCAACTGTCACACTGAGGTAAATTCCCGTATTTTAAGTCCCGTATCGTTCCCAAGTCAACGAAAAAATTGATATATGAAATCATTCGTTTTAATATCGCACCCACAAAGGCACAACACTTGGTCATTATCGCAAGTAATGTCACGAGTGATTTGCAGATTATCAATAAATTCACGAGTCACGAAATGACGAATGAATTTATTTAGAGAATTTGGAAATTAAGAGTGGCATTTGTTAGGACTATTTAACAATAAAATTAAGTTGTTTACTCACAAATGATTATTTAAATACAGTTATTTTAAATATTTATGTATTTAATGTTAACAGCAATGTTTGAAAACAAATTAGAAATGTTTGGTTATGTTCCATTTGTTCATTACTGCAACTTGATCATATTATTGTCAAATAGGATCGAAATACTGTAAGAATGTACCCTAGTGGAGAAAAAAATAAAAGATTCTATCGCTGAATTCACAACTAAATATCAATCTGAATTGAAATACCTTTTAAAAGCGGCAAAACAGGAAAAAAAATGACCTAGTTCTTTAAGCCCTTGTCTTCGGATTTCTTCATGAATCATTAACATTGAAACAGCGTGATATAGACGCAAACAACTCGCCAACGTGTAAACTGTCAACCATTTCTATTTTTACTTTAAGCGGCAACACTACTTTTTTCCGCTACAGAACTAATTTTATTTCATTTTACTCAACATTATAAATTAGCCACAAAGCAGAAGAGACACGTGTTATTCAATCAAAATTATTGCAACGTATGACAAGTTGAAACAATAAAACACCGATCGTGGCGAGGCCGGCATTTATAATGGACATAGCGGCTCGTGAGATACGATGGCGGTGGCTTTTAACAACGAACCCTAGGCTTAGTGACAATAAGATTCATTTTTTTAAATATTTATTTCTCCATTTGGTTTGAATCGCTCTTTGTAAAAGTCGTCTTGACACGTGCCTGCAGTAAAAAAAAAAAAAAATTGCGCTAATAAAGGATACAAATCCTTTTAATATATCGACTGGATCCGCGAATTAAGATTTTTTTTGCCGCGAATACAGGAACTGTGTCGGAAGTTTTTAACCAGCGGATAATGAAAACGCAAATAAGGAAACCGTATATTAACTTACTTACTTACTCACTCACTGGCACTATCGAACCCGTAGGTTCATGGCCGCGCGGACATACGCTCTCCATACATCCCTATCCTGAGCTAATACTTTCCAATCATTCCCTGTATAATCTACTTCCCTCAAATCATAGTTAATGTTATTTTCCCACCTCATTCTTGGTCTACCAACTGGGCGTTTTCCCTCTGGATTTCCTACAAGAACCTTCCATGCAAGTCTTTCATTCCCCATACGTGCAACATGTCCTGCCCATCGCAGTCTACGAGACTTAACTGTTCTTATTATATCTGGCTTCCTATAAAGACCATGTAGTTCATTGTTAGTAGTCTTCTCCATTCTCCTGTCTGTTCATCTCTCTTTGGTCCAAAACTTTCCTAAGTACTTTATTCTCAAATACTTGTAATCTCCTTTCCTCCCTTAAAGTAAGAGTCCATGTTTCGCATTCATATAATATAACTGGTAGAATAATAGTTTTATATACTCGTATTTTCAGTTTAACGTTTTTTGAAAGGAGTTGGGACATCAAGCGTCTCTGCAATGCATAATAGCACACATTTCCACAATTGAGCCTATGTTTAATTTCTTTGTGCATCTCATTCCTATTTGTGATTATTGTTCCTAGGTATTTGAATTCAGCCACTTCCTCAACATTTCCCTCAGTTGTCATTAACTGTCCATTTCCATTATATAATGAATTCCTACATTAATATTAAAACAAAGAAAATGTTTGTAAAACAACAGTGGAAAGTGAGACGCTTTATGGGATGGAAATTAAACAATAAATGCTCAATCGGAAGGAAAATTTACATCCACTCGATTGGACTTTTTTGTGGAAGAGCTAGGATATAAAGGAAACGCAGAATAAAGAATGCAAAAATAAGGGAATTAATACAGAAAAAGTAGATATATTAAAAGTGATAGATGATGTAAGTGTTTCGGAGATGTAATTAGAATGTGAAGATGGAAGGAGATGGGAGAAACAGAAAAGGAAGACCAACAGAAACTGGTTGTATGGAGGAAGAAGCTCTATGGAACTGAAATGAATAAACGCTAATTGTATCCTTCCGCCATTCGCGCCACAATTACTGTCAAATTGACGTGTGAAGTACATAAGACACGTGATCGTCGAAAGGGGTAGATTACAAGTAAGCCGGTAAAAATTTTGACATTTAAAATAACTGTTTTTTTTACCACTAATCAAAGGTTTGCCAGACTGCGTTTTAAAAATTTATATGGCGACACAGTAACAGAAGACTCTACAACTACAGCCATTTTGTTGCATCAAAATCGACTGAAGCATGACTCAAAGCATCGTCCATACACAACAAACTATTTTAAATTGTAAAATATTGATTGGGTATGTTTTGGAATATTTTCTATGTTCTGAAAACATTATTATTTTCATTCACGAAGAATAATAAGTATAGGCAGAGGACATATTTTAAATTTAAAGAAGGGAACTACTTTTTCGCATATTTACTGATTCTACATTGTACGTCGGTGTCCATAACCAATGAAAAGCGAGCAGATCACGTGGTTTTGTTTTGATGCGGATCACTTTAAAGGCGGATAGCGTTTACAATATACATATGCAGTGGATAGGAAACAATGGAGAAAGAAAAAAAAAATAGTGACATTTTTAAGTTCATATTGTTATTGTGTCCACCGCTGTGGTCTGTAGGTAGCGTGCTGCCTTGTCACGCAGCGGGCCCGGATTCGAATCCCGGTCGGGACAAGTTCCTGGGTGAGGTATTTTTTCGGATTTTTTCCTCACCTGTAAGACAAATGTCAGGAAGCTTAGGGCCCAACTGTCCCCGAAAATCATCCGACCATCATCATCCTTCACCGGCGTGGAAAGAAACGGGAAGCTACCACACCTTTGTAATTCCCTAGTAAAGCTGCAAAGCTTAGCATGAAAATGCTATGAATGCAGTGAAAGACCTGCCCTCGGGCAGAATCACTATGGAATGGATTATTATTGTTTGGTGGAGGTAAAGTACATCATAATATCACAATTGGCTCGACAGCCCCATATGGGCCTTGGCCGCCTTCAGAAGCTTATGCCAGACTTCCCTGTTCTGAGCTTCATTCTTCTAGTTTATTTTTAAAATCTTAATGTCCTGAATTATACCATCCTTCCATCTTAATTTAGGTCTTCCAACTTTTCTGACCAATAGAGGTTGTTCATAAGTAATGCCACGAGTGATTTCCAAATTATCGATAAATTCACGACTCACGAAGTGAGGAGTGAATTTATCTAGAGAATTTGGAAATCAAGAGTGGCATTTGTTAGGACTATTTAACGAATAAAATAAAGCTGTTTACTCACAAATCATTATTTAACAACAGTTATTTAAAAATATTTTTATATTTAAAGTAAACGGTGATGTTTGAAAACTAATGAGAAACGATAGGTAGCCTACGCTTCTACTGCTTCTTTTGTTTATCACTGCAACCAGATCATACTATTTATTGCCAAAGGAACGCAATATTGTAAGAATGCTCTCTAGTGGAGAAAAAATGAAACACATCAATCTGTATATTAATTCATTTTTGATGTATACATTTAAGAAAGTGCAAACAGTGGTTTCTTTTTTTGGTGGTATAATCAATTGCTACAAATGTTGACATGTAAGCACTATTATATACAATCTGGTAGCCGTATTTGTTATAGGCTCAGTCACTGCAAAATAACGGTCAGACCTGTTCAGAATATTAAAAAGGAGGAGCTTTGCTTAATATATGATAATCCTAACGTTGATAATTATTTCGTGAAACACGTCTCTGATTGGTTGTAATACAGAAATCATTGAAACGTGATTGGTCATTGACTCCCATTTGGGGCATGAGTTAAATAGTCATTGTAAATTCTTTTTGTAATCATTTTGTTGTCCATACGAATAATGTGTCCAGCCCAGGCCAATCTATTAACTTTAACAAAATTCAGAATATCTGGCTGATTGTACAATTTATACAATTCATTATTGTATCTCTTTCTCCATGCATTATTTTCTTTCACGGCACCAAAAATGGGTCTCAGTATTTTCCGTTGAAAATGTCCTAATAATTCCTCATCAGATTTCAACATGGTCCGGGTTTCTGATGCGTAACTTAACATTGGTCTAAGGAGAACTTTATACATGAGTATTTTTGTCTTTCTAGATATAAACTGAGATCTAAACATTGTCCTGAGTCCAAAAAAACATTTGTTTGCAGCCATGATCAGCAGATGAATTTCAGCCGAATCGTCATTTCTACAATTTACTTCACTAGATAAATAAAGCTATGAACCAGTTGAAATTTATATGCGCCAATGGGCAAGCTTCACATTTACCTTTAATCACAGGCATATATTTTGTCTTGGTCTGGTTAATTTTAAGATTGAGGTAAAGTACAGCATTGTAGAAAGTCCTAAATAATTTTTTTTTATTGCGGATGAGCCCATGTAGGACTACGCAAAGTACTTAGAGGCGTTTCCTTTGAGCCCAAATTTCTTTCATTCCTTTGCTATGAGCTTGTTTTCTATCATCTGTCCAAGTTGTTCCAGTTTTTTTCTTCGGTTTGTCCTCTTGGTCAACTTGCCACTTATTCACCTTAATTCTAAATATACACCTGTTTGGGATATCTTCTTTAGTAATTCCTGCCAATTTTAAGTCCTTTTTGACTTCATCAATCCACTTCATAGTATCCACTGGAGCTTTACTTCTGTTTTCGTAGAATTACATTATCTGTTTTGTAAGCCTATTTGAGTTCATTCGTTTAATATGGCCATAAAATTTTAACCTTCGTTTTCTAATATCACTATGAATGTCTGTATATATTTTTATTTCCTTTTTACTTCTGAGTCTAAATGCTTCACCTATGACTTGTGAACCTAAAACTTTTCTTATAATTTTGCATTATTTTTTCACTATATTTTCGATATCTTTTTTTTTTTTTTCTGTTCAAAATTAATGTTCCTGCTCCATAGAGGACTCTGGTTTAATTACAGTGTTATATTGTTGTAATTTTGTATGTAAAGATAGGCCTATGCATTTTTTATTATAAGTGTTGTGAGTAAGCCGAAATGCTGTTTCCATTTTTTTTGCATTATTATTATTATTATTATTATTACCAATATTATTATTATATCATTTGAAGTGTGGAAAAGATTGTTTTCACGTGTGACCACGTGTTTAGACATCCCTAGGAACTGATCATCGCACAAACACGACAGGAATGTGGGGAGGTACCTGTCGGCAGGTGGAGTCCACTTCCGCCGGTCCGACCGTCTAAAAAACTTTTCCCGGCACGTTCAAACTTCTCTGATAATTCATTCAAATTCGCACCACCAGGTGTTACTTTTAGCAAATTCCAAAGCTATGTGACTATTCCGGTTGTTCTCGTGATAATATTTTTTAAATAAAAAATATTAATCTTGATTGATCCTATTTGTTAGATACCAAATATAACCACGGCAAACAAATTATATGCATGTTTAATACAATATAATTCTCGACGTGAGCTGCTACGCCTAAGTAAGCTAGATGTTATGGGTTAATTAAATTATTACGTATGTATCCTGTTGTTCACATATTGAAATGCGGTATAAAATGGACAACTAATGGAAAATGAAGGACAATTTGAACAAGTGGCTGATTTCAAGTATCTAGGAACAATAATTAAAAATAGGAATGAGATGCAGAAAGGAATCAAACATAGGCTCAATTCTGGAAATGCGTGCTATTATGCATTGCAGAGACTCTTGATGTCCCAACTCCTTTCAAAAAACGTTAAACTGAAAATATGTAGAACTGTTATTCTCCCAGTTATATTATATGGATGCGAAACATGGACTCTTACTTTAAGGGAGGAAACAAGATTACGAGTACTTGAGAATAAAGTTCTTAGGAAAAATTATGGGCCAAAAAAGGGATGAACAGACAGGTGAATGGAGAAAACTACATAACAGCGAACTGTGCAGTTTTTATAGGAAGCCAGATACAATAAGAACAGTTAAGACCCGTAGACTGCGATGGGCAGGACATGTAGCACGTATGGGGAATGAAAGACGTGCATGAAAGCTTATTATAGGAAAGCCAGAGGGAAAACGCCCAGTTGGTAGACCAAGAATGAGGTGGGAGAATAACATTAACTATGATTTGAGGGAAGTATATTATACATGATTAGAAAGCATTATCTCAGGATAGGGATGTACGCGCGGCCATGAACCTACGGGTTCGATAGTGCCAATGAGTAAGTAAGTAAACCTATTAATTATGATAGGTAACTTACATGATGTTTGCGAACCATTTGGGTCTTAAGAAGAGTGTTCCTACAATTGTCTTACAGGTGAGGAATAATCATGAAAAAACCTCATTTCCAAAACTTGTCACGACCAGAGATAGAACCCGGGTCCGCAGCGCACATTACCGCACAAAGCGGTGGCACTAAATTATCTTTAACGAACTCACTGGCACTACGAACCCGTAGGTTCATGGCCGCGCGGAAATAAGCTCTCCATACATCCCTATCCTGGTCTAATGTTTCCTAATCATTTCCTATATAATCTACTTCTCCCAATCATGGTTAATGTTATTCTCCCAACTCATTCTTGGTCTACCAACTGGGCGTTTTCCCTCTGGTTTTCCAACAAGAAGCCTCCATGACCCGCTTTCATTCCCCATTAGTGCCAAATGCCCTGCACATAGTATTGTACGAGACTTAACTGTTCTTATTACATCCGGTTCCCTATAAAGACCAAGTTGTTCACTGTTATGTAGTATTCTCCATTCACCTGTCTGTTCATCTCTCTTTACTCCAAAGATTTTCCTAAGAACTTTATTCTCAAATACTCGTAATCTTCTCTTCTCCCTTAACTTAAAAACGAAATTTCACACACACACACACACACACACACACATACTTTAAAATATTCCATACGTGCCACATGTCCTGCCCATCGTAGTCTACGAGACTTAACTGTTCTTATTATATCTGGCTTCTTATAAAGACCATGTAATTCACTGTTACGTAATTTTCTCCATTCACCTGTCTGTTCATCTCTCTTTGGTCCAACAATTTTCCGGATAACTTTATTCTCAAATACTTGTAATCTCCTTTCCTCCCTTAAAGTAAGAGTCCATGTTTCGCATCCATATAATATAACTGGTAGAATAATAGTTTTATATATTTTCAGTTTAACGTTTTTTGAAAGGAGTTGGGACATCAAGAGTCTCTGCAATGCATAAAAGCACGCATTTCCAGAATTGAGCCTATGTTTAATTTCTTTGTGCATCTCATTCCTATTTGTGATTATTGTTCCTAGGTATTTGAATTCAGCCACTTCCTCAAAATTTCCCTCGTTTGTCATTCCATGTCCACACATACATACACACTTTGAAATATTCTCTCCGTATACCATATACATATTTACTTTAAGATGGTGAGTGCGTGTTACGCAACGCGTGACGTGAGCTACTTTCTAACGGATCTTTGCTTTCCCGGTAACGCTTGAGCGCTCAAGCCGGGATTTGAACCCCGCACATTACATTTTCAACCAATTGTACGCGTTAAAGAGGCACCTTGTAATTAAAGTATACAATGGTAATTACTTTCTTTTTAATTACGTTTGCTCGTCACTTCTCGCGTCGTCCCAACTTCTCTTAAAAATGTTGAACTGAAAATATGTAACACAGTTATTCTAACAGATACATTAAATGAATGCGAAACATGGACTCTTTCTTTAACCCTTAATTGGCATAAAACACATTTCTCCTATCAGTTATTTAAATGTGTTAGAGCGCAGTGAAAACGAAATCATGTGTAACTTATTATTAGGTATATTGTGTAATAATTACTTACTCACTGGCACTATCGAACCCGTAGGTTCATGGCCGCGCGGACATAAACTCTCCATACATCCCTATCCTGAGCTAATGTTTTCCAATCATTCCCTGTATAATCTATTTCCCTCAAATCGTAATTAATGTTATTCTCCCACCTCATTCTTGGTCTATCAACTGGGCGTTTTCCTTCTGGCTTTCCTACAAGAAACTTCCATGCAAGTCTTTCATTCCCCATACGTGCCACATGTCCTGCCCATCGCAGTCTACGAGACTTAACTGTTCTTATTATATCTGGCTTCCTATAAAGACCACGTAGTTCATTGTTATGTAGTCTTCTCCATTCACCTGTCTGTTCATCTCTCTTTGGTCCAAAATTTTCCTAAGAACTTTATTCAAGTTTGCATGCAGTTAAATTAGAATGTAGCATACATACCCTCCTGTCCCGCGCCGTAGCCGAGTGGTTAAGGCAGGAAGCCTTGGCGCAGAGCTACGGGACTTGCGCTGGTTCGAGTCTCCATGGGGGAAGAAATTTTCTCATGGTATTTCGGCCAGTATGGGACCGGTGCCCACCCAGCATCGTGATGCATTTGGATAGCTACAATAAGTAGCGGCTCCAGGTTGAGAAAACTAGCTATAACGGCTGGGGGACTCGACATGCTGACCACATGTCACCCCAACACTGGCTGATGATCATCTACCTCTGTGATTGACACATGTGGATATTAGGCCAGCAGCCGGCTGGTAGGCTAAGGGCCATCTAGGCCTGTCGCGCCTGGAGTTTTATACATGCCCTCCTACAGTCATCAGGGAGTTGAAAGCGCCATAGGACACTGAAACTTTGCCAACTTATACTTTAAAGGTACGTAGTAATTTTTAATACAAAAAAAAACAAAAAAATGCTAAATTTGACCGAAAATGTCGAAAATTTCACCCATCACCTTCCTTAAATAAATTAAACCAGTTGATGATTACCATAGGATAGAAAGAACCGCATGGAACCAACACATATGTCGCATAGTACCGGGCAGAATTGTACGTGTGGAAAGAGGCGTACTACCGGCAGGCAGACAAGAATAGATCGCCTGGAAGACCGAAAAGGTGACAGAAGAACTCAATTTCTGGAAGGATCAGACTGTGGGGCCTAAAATAACAATAAGAAGATAAATAGAGATAAAATTCGTAGTAAAATGCCGTCTAGGTAAATAGTCGCAAAGTAAGATATTAAAATAAATACTTGGCAGGTGTCATCGCCCTCAATTATGTTAAATTAAAAAAATTATTTAAGGACTGTAGACCTTTCGAGCACCAGTTTCCATCATCAGAAGTTTACAGACGACACTGGAAGACCTCTGATGCTATAAGCGTCGCAAAAAAAGTTAGTGGCACATATAATTCTGCTGATGATGGAAGCCTGCTTCCGAAAGGCCTTACTTACTTACTGGTATTATCGGACCTAGGTTCATGGCCGCGCGCACATAAGTTCTCCATACATCCCTATCCTGAGCTAATGCTTTCCAATCATTCCCTGTATAATCTACTTCCCTCAAATCATAGTTAATGTTATTCTCCCACCTCATTCTTGGTCTACCAACTGGGGGTTTTCCCTCTGGCTTTCCTACAAGAAGCATCCATGCACGTATTTCATTTCCCATACGCGCAACATGTCCTGCCCATCGCAGTCTACGAGAGTTAACTGTTCTTATTATATCTGGCTTCCTATAAAGACCATGTAGTTCATTGTTATGTAGTCTTCTCCATTCATCTGTCTGTTCATCTCTCTTTGGTCCAAAAATTTTCCTAAGTACTTTATTCTCAAATACTTGTAATCTCCTTTCCTCCCTTAAAGTAAGAGTCCATGTTTCGCATTCATATAATATAACTGGTAGAATAATAGTTTTATATACTCGTATTTTCAGTTTAACGTTTTTTGAAAGGTGTTGGGACATCAAGAGTCTCTGCAATTCATAATAGCACACATTTCCAGAATTGAGTCTATGTTTAATTTCTTTGTGCATCTCATTCCTATTTGTGATTATTGTTCCTAGGTATTTGAATTAAGCCACTTCCTCAGGCCTACAATTCTTAATTTTTTTTTTAATTCCTAACTCAGTTGAGAACTAGACACCTGCCAGGTATTTATTGTAATATTTTGCTTTGTAAAGAAGATGCATTTGTCGGACATGGAACCTAGACCCGCTACTCAGAAGACAGGAGTTTGATTGCTGTAACATATCAACCCGCATTTTCACTGAACACAGTAACGGTAGAGCACGCAATTTGTGGTGAAAACCTACTTTCCTCACCTCGCCAACCGCCATATTTATAATTTTAAGCTGGTTCTACTGCTATAATGACGTACTACACTTATAAATGCTGTTACCATGTTGATCTAGTTTTTAAACTGAAATATTTCTCAATACATTCGCAAATCGGAATCAAATGAATTGCTTAGTTTGATAAGAATGTGATTTTTGCAGACTTTATGGTGTTTTAATTCCTCAAATCGTCTTGCGGGCTGAATTGCCGTAGTGCAGTGCCGATACTACTCCATGTTTCGTAGACATCCACAGGAGATTGTGTTTGTTCCTCGTCAACTTCTCAGTTGTCAATACTAATAAAATTCATTGATAAAACCGTTCAGGTGGAGAGTTATAAAATAAAATAAGTTAAAATATACCTTCTTAGGTAAATTAAACATAGGCTCAATTCTGGAAATGCGTGCTATTATGCATTGCAGAGACTATTGATGTCCCAACTCCTTTCAAAAAACGTTAAACTGAAAATATATAAAGCTACAATTCCCTAGTAAAGCTGCAAGCATAGCATGAAAATGCTATGATTGCAGTGAAGGACCTGCCCTAGGGCACAACACTGTGGAACATAACATGATTTTTTTTTGCAAATGCCCAGGTTGTCTTTCGACATTCCTGGTGCTCTCTCCTGCCATGACGTACTTGTAACCCACTTTTGAGGTTGGGGCGCCTGGAAGGCGGGGTTGCGTTGCCCCGATGATATGACGGGTGATGATGATAATACTGGGGCGCCAGGAGAGTCCCTAATCCTAAGCTTAATCTAAGATGATTATGAATGATGATGAGTGCGATGGCCATATGATTTCGGGGACCGTTTGGGTCTTAAAGTCTTCCTGACATTTGTCTTACAGGTGAGGAAAAAACCCGATAAAACCTCACCCAGAGAAATTGTCCCGACCGGGGATTGAACCCGGGCCCCTTGCGTGACAAGGCAGCACGCTACCTCGAGACCACAGCGGTGGACACAAGATAAAAAAATAGATGAAGTAATCCTTTTAAGATCTTAAGAGGGCCATCGGGTAGTAGGTGGTCTAGGATCCCACTTCTGTAGACAATCTGAATAGGAATTTAAGAGTTTCTTCGAAAAAACCTTCTAGAAAGACGATCTTCTTCTTCTTCTTCTTCTTCTACTTCACGGTTTAGGCTTATTTACTAGCCTGTTCCTGCTCCAAATTGCTGCTGTTTCCATCTTTTCCTTCCCAAGCTTCTTCTTCCTCGTGGTGAATAGTTGTATGCTGCTTTTGGTATTCTATTCTCAGTCATCCTTGCCAAGTGTTCTTTCCAGTTCGTTCTGTATTTCACTATTGTTGTGTTTAATTCCTCTATCTGTAGTTGTCTTATTTCTGTTTATGTTTTCTGCCTGTTCTTTGATATTCTGCTATTGGTCTGAGGAATCTCATTTCAGCAGCTTGTATCCTGGCGGATCGTTGCGTTGTCACTGTCCATGTTTCGGATCCATAAGTAATAATAGGCACTACCATTGTCTTGTATAATTTCATTGTAGAGACGATTTTAAAATGTTAATATAAAATATAGATGAAGTGATAATTGTATGATGTTAGGAGGAGCATCGGGCAGGATATTAGGTTCTCGCCTTTGTAGACAATCGGCACGAGATGTCAGCTGGGTTATCAGCCAGGTACGCCACTAGTCGTAGAACACATGTCTTTATAGCAGGATTTTAATATCATAATAAATATGAAAGTTTAAGTTAATAGTTTTATATTTTAAAATTCTTTTAATATTTAAATATAACTTAAATAAAGAAAAACATCTAAATAATTAATTGTTGTTCATTGTTGAATAAAATGTCTCAGTAACAATTAAAGAAATTGTATTATGTAAGTCTTTCTAAATAATGCTTTTAAAATTGTGTCTTAACTCATTCTTGTCAAAATAATATAAAGCTTTCTGTTATAACTGTAATAGGAACACCTGCTTAACTTAATATTTTTAAATAAAAGTATACTAAATTCTGATTGGGTGTTAAAACAATTAACTTTTTGATTTTACAAATCAAATTTAAACCTGGTATTTAATGGATCATTAACCAATAGAATTTAAATATAAAATCATGTGATGTAATAATGTTCTTTAAAATTATAACAGAATTACTCTAGTTAGTCTGCATATAACTTTCATCAAGGATAGAAGCAAATAGAGCTCTCCTGATAAAATGTGATATTTAATACAAGAAGAATAGTTGACTCAAGAAAAGAAAATAATTTAATTTTAATTGATAGTGAAGAATAATACCACCTACATTTACTTGATCTGCTGGGAAATTAAATAGTAAATAAATTTACAACTATTTCTACAAGAATCAGTTATTAGTGATTTTTTAAAGTGTTTTCCTATCCTGTGTACCAACTTCCGACCTTGAGAAGATAATCCAGCTCTACCGAAAATCAAACCCAACCTGAACCAGTAATGCTTATTATTTTGGGACACTATTCCTTCAAAATGTTACTACAACATCGGGCATGAAGAGAGTTAGCTGCTTCAAAACATCGTCTAACATGGGAAAAGAATTACTTCTTCAAAATTGCGCCCACAACGTGGAAAATAATGAAGAACTGACTAAAATACTTCATCTTGTACTCATTTCCGTTAGAGACCTAGTCGCCACTAGAGCCATGGTGCCTCGAGAAGATTTAGGCCAGTTTAAAACCCCTGTCTTCATTCCGAATCAAACCGTATATCTTTCCATAACCAGCTACGATATAGCGTGTGCCTTAAGGTGCCTATTAAGTTGTCTTCTTCTTGTAAGCCCATGTTTCCCTTAACAGAGATTTAGGCGCTCTCCCCCTACAGGGAAGAATTTGAACCATACTAATTTAGTTACACTTGTTTTCGTATAGATGTCATTTGAGTGGTCCGTGGTCAGCGTTCCGCCTCATACTGACATCTAGGAAACCAAGGTAGTACTAGGACGGGAAAATTCGGTAAATTTTGCTTAGAGGCCTTTTCATTCAGGCTTAAGGATCTTTTACGAGCCTGAAAATCTTCAGACTCGGGACACACGGCTTAAAGTGCTTCCCGGAGGACTTGCTCCTTGGATTTTTCCATCCTAAAAATCCATCGTCCCCGGCCGGGTTTGAACCCGCGACCCTCGGAACCAGAGGCAAGGAGCATAACCACTAGTCCACCGCGGCCGATTCCATTAAGTTGTACTGATGAAGAATTGGGTCGGCCGCGGTGGACTAGTGGATATGCTCCTTGCCTCTGGTTCCGAGAGTCGCGGGTTCAAACCCGACCGGGGTCAACGGATTTTTTAGGACGGAAAATCTAAGGAGCAAGTCCTCCGGGAGGGACTTTAAGCCGTGGGCCCCGAGTCTGAAGATTTTCAGGCTCGTAAAAGATCCTTAAGCCCGAATGAAAAGGCCTCTAAGCAAAATTTAACGACCTCAACATCCTAGTTACCTGCAGGATGGATCAATGGATCCGTGTGTTGACTGCAAGCCATCCATGACATCTGGGAGCAAATAAGGTAACTAAAAATTAACTTGGTCCAGTAACTCCTTAAAAGGAGAGGCTGTGGCTGTGTCATTAATAAGTAAAAGTGAGTAAGGCCGATAGCGAGGAGATACTAAAGGACAACACGCACACACTACTGAGTAACACTAAGAAATTGGGACTGGAAGTAAATACCAATAAAAATAAATATATGGTCATACGTAGAAATACATTATATAATGGAAATGGACAGTTAATGACAAATGAGGGAAATTTTGAGAAAGTGGCTGAATTCAAATACCTAGGAACAATAATCACAAATAGGAATGAGATGCACAGGGAAATTAAACATAGGCTCAATTCTGGAAATGCGTGCTATTATGCATTACAGAGACTCTTGATGTCCCAACTCCTTTCAAAAAACAAACTGAAAATATATAGAACTATTATTCTACCAGTTATATTATATGGATGCGAAACGTGGACTCTTACTTTAAGGGAGGAAAGGAGATTACAAGTATTTGAGAATAAAGTACTTAGGGAAATGTTTGGACCAAAGAGACATGAACAGACAGGTGAATGGAGAATACTACATAACAATGAACTACATGGTCTTTATAGGAAGCCAGATATAATAATAACAGTTAAGTCTCGTAGACTGCAATGGGCAGGACATGTGGAACGAATGGGGAATGAAAGATGTGCATGGAAGCTTCTTGTAGGAAAACCAGAGGGAAAACGCCCAGTTGGTAGACCAATAATGAGGTACGAGAATAACATTACCTATGATTTGAAGGAAGTAGATTATACAGGGAATGATTGGAAAGCATTAGCTCAGGATAGGGATGTCTGCGCGGCCATGAACCTACGGGATCGATTGTGCCAGTGAGTAAGTAAGTAAGATGAAGAATTGAACAAAAATTGATGGGTACTACCTCAATAACTACATCCCATTGGATTTCGTTAAAATATGAATATTAAATGCCGTCCGTCGCCATGGTGCGGTCTTATTGATTCCCGACGGGGAAGGGAATTTTAAATGTCTATATTCACTCCCGTGTTTTCTTCGATGGTGGTCCTCCCTAACCACAAAATCACGGAGGTCTGATACCAGTGGCGGCTATTCAGTGCGGCGTCGGTGAACTGGGCCCTGATCCTAGAAAATGCGGTAAATTGGAACCCGGATCAAAAAGATGGTATAGATAAATTGGGCACATAGGCTCAACTCTGGAAATGCGTGCTATTATGCATTGCAGAGACTTTTGATGTCCCAAATCCTTTCAAAAAACGTTAAGCTGAAAATATATAAAACTGTTATTCTACCAGTTATATTATATGGGTGCGAAACATGGACTCTTACTTTAAGGGAGGAAAGGAGATTACGAGTATTTGAGAATAAATTACTTAGGAAAATTTTTGGACCAATGAGAGATGAACAGACAGGTGAATGGAGAAGACTACTAACAATGAACTACATGGTCTTTATAGGAAGCCACATATAATAAGAACAGTTATGTCTCGTAGACTGCGATGGGCAGGACATGTTGCGCGTATGGGGAATGAAAGACGTGCATGGTCTCGACGCTGTGGTCTCGAGGTAGCGTGCTGCCTTGTCACGCAGCGGGTCCGGGTTCGATTCTCGGTCGGGGCAGTTTTTCTGGGTGAGGTTTTTATCGGGGTTTTTCCTCACCTGTAAGACAAATGTCAGGAAAACTTTAAGGCCCAAACGGTCCCCGAAATCATATGGCCATCATCAGTCCTATCGTTATCATCACCATCATCATCCTTCACCGGTGTGGAAAGCAACGGGAAGCTACCACACCTACAATTCCCTAGTAAAGCTGCAAGCATAGCATTAAAATGCTATGATTGCAGTGAAGTACCTGCCTTCGGGCAGAATTACTATGGATGGATTAAATAAGTTCGCAAGAAAACCTCTTACAGCCTTCTGTTGTGGCTCAAGAAGTGTGAATGATGACGTCACATAGTCATGAGTAATAGAATTGTATCCTCCTTTGCAGATAAGTTAAGAACCATCACATAACAATTATATTAGAATGAAAAAAAAAGAAAAGATAAATTGATGGGAGTGAGTCAAAACAGTTCCCCCCCCCCCAGCTAGATTTCATTTCTGACTCATACTGGCCGACATTCCATGAGAAAAATTTCTTCCCCCGTAGAGACTCGAACCAGCTTAAGTCCCGTAGTTCTGCGCCAAGACTTCTTTGCCTTAACCACTCGGCTACGGCGCGAGACTCTTGGTATAAATGAAAGACAAAAATGGTATTGTGAGTTAACCGTAAGAGATAAACATATGCTGTCGCGGACTTTTTTTGTAGAGGTTTTTGAGATATTCAATTCTGTGTACATTAATTGAGGAGCTTATTTTCAAAATGTCTCTTGTCCATTTTCATAAATTTGTGGGGAACTACGAAAATTATTTTTAGGTCTGAAATATGCACATTTTCCTTTAGAATTTGTTTCTGGGCATTCAGAGGTCCATAGGTTGTACTGTATTATCATGATTTCTATTCCCAAATTAATAGTTTTCGTGTAATTTGTAGAAATAATATGGACAAGAGACATTTTGAAACTAAAGAGTGGACAAGGGACATTTTGAAAACAAAAGTAATGGACATGAGTTACTTTGTTTCCAAAATTGTAAATATCGAAATAATGAAAGGAAAAATTCCGAAAGATCAATGCTATTTAATGAATGAACAAATAATGGCAAAATTTATTTATACATTGTGCCCTCAGAAATACACCAAACAAAAAAATACTGGATAACAGAAAGATGAACGAATCTGTCTTATAATTCATCAGCATCCTCCATCATACCTCCTTCCAGTTCATCTTCTGAGACGTCTTCATCAACTGTATCTCTATTAATTACCTCATGGTAGAACTGCAAGTCAGCATTTCCCTCCCATCGATCACCAAAATGAAGTCTCAGAAGCCTTTTCACGTCACAAATTTTGTTTTTCTTTATTGGCACCCCAATTGGAACTAATGTGAGATGGGAACAGTGAAAAGTCCACATTTGGTTTCAGTACCTTTCTCGACATTTCTATGTTCATCTGATACCATGGTTCCCCCCTAATGAGAATGCGTGCAGACGGAGTCATTCCTCGACTGATGATGCATCTCTTCGTTGTTGCAAATTTGAAATGCCACTGTCCAGGTTTCTTTACGCTGTGTTGTGACATGAGCTTTCCTCGACTGATGATGCATCTCTTCGTTGTTGCAAATTTGAAATGCCACTGTCCAGGTTTCTTTACGCTGTGTTGTGACATGAGCTTTCAATCGTACACAGGCCAGTCAGTTCCCATTTTCAAAAGTGTTCCTCGACTGATGATGCATCTCTTCGTTGTTGCAAATTTGAAATGCCACTGTCCAGGTTTCTTTACGCTGTGTTGTGACATGAGCTTTCAATCGTACACAGGCCAGTCAGTTCCCATTTTCAAAAGTGTTCCTCGACTGATGATGCATCTCTTCGTTGTTGCAAATTTGAAATGCCACTGTCCAGGTTTTCTTTACGCTGTGTTGTGACATGAGCTTTCAATCGTACACAGGCCAGTCAGTTCCCATTTTCAAAAGTGTTCCTCGACTGATGATGCATCTCTTCGTTGTTGCAAATTTGAAATGCCACTGTCCAGGTTTCTTTACGCTGTGTTGTGACATGAGCTTTCAATCGTACACAGGCCAGTCAGTTCCCATTTTCAAAAGTGTTCCTCGACTGATGATGCATCTCTTCGTTGTTGCAAATTTGAAATGCCACTGTCCAGGTTTCTTTACGCTGTGTTGTGACATGAGCTTTCCTCGACTGATGATGCATCTCTTCGTTGTTGCAAATTTGAAATGCCACTGTCCAGGTTTCTTTACGCTGTGTTGTGACATGAGCTTTCAATCGTACACAGGCCAGTCAGTTCCCATTTTCAAAAGTGTTCCTCGACTGATGATGCATCTCTTCGTTGTTGCAAATTTGAAATGCCACTGTCCAGGTTTCTTTACGCTGTGTTGTGACATGAGCTTTCAATCGTACACAGGCCAGTCAGTTCCCATTTTCAAAAGTGTTCCTCGACTGATGATGCATCTCTTCGTTGTTGCAAATTTGAAATGCCACTGTCCAGGTTTCTTTACGCTGTGTTGTGACATGAGCTTTCAATCGTACACAGGCCAGTCAGTTCCCATTTTCAAAAGTGTTCCTCGACTGATGATGCATCTCTTCGTTGTTGCAAATTTGAAATGCCACTGTCCAGGTTTCTTTACGCTGTGTTGTGACATGAGCTTTCAATCGTACACAGGCCAGTCAGTTCCCATTTTCAAAAGTGTTCCTCGACTGATGATGCATCTCTTCGTTGTTGCAAATTTGAAATGCCACTGTCCAGGTTTCTTTACGCTGTGTTGTGACATGAGCTTTCAATCGTACACAGGCCAGTCAGTTCCCATTTTCAAAAGTGTTCCTCGACTGATGATGCATCTCTTCGTTGTTGCAAATTTGAAATGCCACTGTCCAGGTTTCTTTACGCTGTGTTGTGACATGAGCTTTCAATCGTACACAGGCCAGTCAGTTCCCATTTTCAAAAGTGTTCCTCGACTGATGATGCATCTCTTCGTTGTTGCAAATTTGAAATGCCACTGTCCAGGTTTCTTTACGCTGTGTTGTGACATGAGCTTTCAATCGTACACAGGCCAGTCAGTTCCCATTTTCAAAAGTGTTCCTCGACTGATGATGCATCTCTTCGTTGTTTGCAAATTTGAAATGCCACTGTCCAGGTTTCTTTACGCTGTGTTGTGACATGAGCTTTCAATCGTACACAGGCCAGTCAGTTCCCATTTTCAAAAGTGTTCCTCGACTGATGATGCATCTCTTCGTTGTTGCAAATTTGAAATGCCACTGTCCAGGTTTCTTTACGCTGTGTTGTGACATGAGCTTTCAATCGTACACAGGCCAGTCAGTTCCCATTTTCAAAAGTGTTCCTCGACTGATGATGCATCTCTTCGTTGTTGCAAATTTGAAATGCCACTGTCCAGGTTTCTTTACGCTGTGTTGTGACATGAGCTTTCAATCGTACACAGGCCAGTCAGTTCCCATTTTCAAAAGTGTTCCTCGACTGATGATGCATCTCTTCGTTGTTGCAAATTTGAAATGCCACTGTCCAGGTTTCTTTACGCTGTGTTGTGACATGAGCTTTCAATCGTACACAGGCCAGTCAGTTCCCATTTTCAAAAGTGTTCCTCGACTGATGATGCATCTCTTCGTTGTTGCAAATTTGAAATGCCACTGTCCAGGTTTCTTTACGCTGTGTTGTGACATGAGCTTTCAATCGTACACAGGCCAGTCAGTTCCCATTTTCAAAAGTGTTCCTCGACTGATGATGCATCTCTTCGTTGTTGCAAATTTGAAATGCCACTGTCCAGGTTTCTTTACGCTGTGTTGTGACATGAGCTTTCAATCGTACACAGGCCAGTCAGTTCCCATTTTCAAAAGTGTTCCTCGACTGATGATGCATCTCTTCGTTGTTGCAAATTTGAAATGCCACTGTCCAGGTTTCTTTACGCTGTGTTGTGACATGAGCTTTCAATCGTACACAGGCCAGTCAGTTCCCATTTTCAAAAGTGTTCCTCGACTGATGATGCATCTCTTCGTTGTTGCAAATTTGAAATGCCACTGTCCAGGTTTCTTTACGCTGTGTTGTGACATGAGCTTTCAATCGTACACAGGCCAGTCAGTTCCCATTTTCAAAAGTGTTCCTCGACTGATGATGCATCTCTTCGTTGTTGCAAATTTGAAATGCCACTGTCCAGGTTTCTTTACGCTGTGTTGTGACATGAGCTTTCAATCGTACACAGGCCAGTCAGTTCCCATTTTCAAAAGTGTTCCTCGACTGATGATGCATCTCTTCGTTGTTGCAAATTTGAAATGCCACTGTCCAGGTTTCTTTACGCTGTGTTGTGACATGAGCTTTCAATCGTACACAGGCCAGTCAGTTCCCATTTTCAAAAGTGTTCCTCGACTGATGATGCATCTCTTCGTTGTTGCAAATTTGAAATGCCACTGTCCAGGTTTCTTTACGCTGTGTTGTGACATGAGCTTTCAATCGTACACAGGCCAGTCAGTTCCCATTTTCAAAAGTGTTCCTCGACTGATGATGCATCTCTTCGTTGTTGCAAATTTGAAATGCCACTGTCCAGGTTTCTTTACGCTGTGTTTGTGACATGAGCTTTCAATCGTACACAGGCCAGTCAGTTCCCATTTTCAAAAGTGTTCCTCGACTGATGATGCATCTCTTCGTTGTTGCAAATTTGAAATGCCACTGTCCAGGTTTCTTTACGCTGTGTTGTGACATGAGCTTTCAATCGTACACAGGCCAGTCAGTTCCCATTTTCAAAAGTGTTCCTCGACTGATGATGCATCTCTTCGTTGTTGCAAATTTGAAATGCCACTGTCCAGGTTTCTTTACGCTGTGTTGTGACATGAGCTTTCAATCGTACACAGGCCAGTCAGTTCCCATTTTCAAAAGTGTTCCTCGACTGATGATGCATCTCTTCGTTGTTGCAAATTTGAAATGCCACTGTCCAGGTTTCTTTACGCTGTGTTGTGACATGAGCTTTCAATCGTACACAGGCCAGTCAGTTCCCATTTTCAAAAGTGTTCCTCGACTGATGATGCATCTCTTCGTTGTTGCAAATTTGAAATGCCACTGTCCAGGTTTCTTTACGCTGTGTTGTGACATGAGCTTTCAATCGTACACAGGCCAGTCAGTTCCCATTTTCAAAAGTGTTCCTCGACTGATGATGCATCTCTTCGTTGTTGCAAATTTGAAATGCCACTGTCCAGGTTTCTTTACGCTGTGTTGTGACATGAGCTTTCAATCGTACACAGGCCAGTCAGTTCCCATTTTCAAAAGTGTTTCCTCGACTGATGATGCATCTCTTCGTTGTTGCAAATTTGAAATGCCACTGTCCAGGTTTCTTTACGCTGTGTTGTGACATGAGCTTTCAATCGTACACAGGCCAGTCAGTTCCCATTTTCAAAAGTGTTCCTCGACTGATGATGCATCTCTTCGTTGTTGCAAATTTGAAATGCCACTGTCCAGGTTTCTTTACGCTGTGTTGTGACATGAGCTTTCAATCGTACACAGGCCAGTCAGTTCCCATTTTCAAAAGTGTTCCTCGACTGATGATGCATCTCTTCGTTGTTGCAAATTTGAAATGCCACTGTCCAGGTTTCTTTACGCTGTGTTGTGACATGAGCTTTCAATCGTACACAGGCCAGTCAGTTCCCATTTTCAAAAGTGTTCCTCGACTGATGATGCATCTCTTCGTTGTTGCAAATTTGAAATGCCACTGTCCAGGTTTCTTTACGCTGTGTTGTGACATGAGCTTTCAATCGTACACAGGCCAGTCAGTTCCCATTTTCAAAAGTGTTCCTCGACTGATGATGCATCTCTTCGTTGTTGCAAATTTGAAATGCCACTGTCCAGGTTTCTTTACGCTGTGTTGTGACATGAGCTTTCAATCGTACACAGGCCAGTCAGTTCCCATTTTCAAAAGTGTTCCTCGACTGATGATGCATCTCTTCGTTGTTGCAAATTTGAAATGCCACTGTCCAGGTTTCTTTACGCTGTGTTGTGACATGAGCTTTCAATCGTACACAGGCCAGTCAGTTCCCATTTTCAAAAGTGTTCCTCGACTGATGATGCATCTCTTCGTTGTTGCAAATTTGAAATGCCACTGTCCAGGTTTCTTTACGCTGTGTTGTGACATGAGCTTTCAATCGTACACAGGCCAGTCAGTTCCCATTTTCAAAAGTGTTCCTCGACTGATGATGCATCTCTTCGTTGTTGCAAATTTGAAATGCCACTGTCCAGGTTTTCTTTACGCTGTGTTGTGACATGAGCTTTCAATCGTACACAGGCCAGTCAGTTCCCATTTTCAAAAGTGTTCCTCGACTGATGATGCATCTCTTCGTTGTTGCAAATTTGAAATGCCACTGTCCAGGTTTCTTTACGCTGTGTTGTGACATGAGCTTTCAATCGTACACAGGCCAGTCAGTTCCCATTTTCAAAAGTGTTCCTCGACTGATGATGCATCTCTTCGTTGTTGCAAATTTGAAATGCCACTGTCCAGGTTTCTTTACGCTGTGTTGTGACATGAGCTTTCAATCGTACACAGGCCAGTCAGTTCCCATTTTCAAAAGTGTTCCTCGACTGATGATGCATCTCTTCGTTGTTGCAAATTTGAAATGCCACTGTCCAGGTTTCTTTACGCTGTGTTGTGACATGAGCTTTCAATCGTACACAGGCCAGTCAGTTTCCCATTTTCAAAAGTGTTCCTCGACTGATGATGCATCTCTTCGTTGTTGCAAATTTGAAATGCCACTGTCCAGGTTTCTTTACGCTGTGTTGTGACATGAGCTTTCAATCGTACACAGGCCAGTCAGTTCCCATTTTCAAAAGTGTTCCTCGACTGATGATGCATCTCTTCGTTGTTGCAAATTTGAAATGCCACTGTCCAGGTTTCTTTACGCTGTGTTGTGACATGAGCTTTCAATCGTACACAGGCCAGTCAGTTCCCATTTTCAAAAGTGTTCCTCGACTGATGATGCATCTCTTCGTTGTTGCAAATTTGAAATGCCACTGTCCAGGTTTCTTTACGCTGTGTTGTGACATGAGCTTTCAATCGTACACAGGCCAGTCAGTTCCCATTTTCAAAAGTGTTCCTCGACTGATGATGCATCTCTTCGTTGTTGCAAATTTGAAATGCCACTGTCCAGGTTTCTTTACGCTGTGTTGTGACATGAGCTTTCAATCGTACACAGGCCAGTCAGTTCCCATTTTCAAAAGTGTTCCTCGACTGATGATGCATCTCTTCGTTGTTGCAAATTTGAAATGCCACTGTCCAGGTTTCTTTACGCTGTGTTGTGACATGAGCTTTCAATCGTACACAGGCCAGTCAGTTCCCATTTTCAAAAGTGTTCCTCGACTGATGATGCATCTCTTCGTTGTTGCAAATTTGAAATGCCACTGTCCAGGTTTCTTTACGCTGTGTTGTGACATGAGCTTTCAATCGTACACAGGCCAGTCAGTTCCCATTTTCAAAAGTGTTCCTCGACTGATGATGCATCTCTTCGTTGTTGCAAATTTGAAATGCCACTGTCCAGGTTTCTTTACGCTGTGTTGTGACATGAGCTTTCAATCGTACACAGGCCAGTCAGTTCCCATTTTCAAAAGTGTTCCTCGACTGATGATGCATCTCTTCGTTGTTGCAAATTTGAAATGCCACTGTCCAGGTTTCTTTACGCTGTGTTGTGACATGAGCTTTCAATCGTACACAGGCCAGTCAGTTCCCATTTTCAAAAGTGTTCCATGATTTTGGTAAATGTCCCAGTATGTTTCAGGCTTGATAATTGTGTCAATGTCCTGGAGTTCAAGTTCAATCCTCCCAAAGACCCTATCTGGTGGTATGTAGGAATTCCCTGGCACAGGGAAAATTACATGAACTTCTTTCACATGAGGTGGAGCACATGTTTCTAGCCAATACATGAGCATGCATATCATAGAACAGTTTTTATTGTCCCCCACAGCCATCTGCAAACAACTGGACTACAGATGATTTCACAAAATGTGTGTTATTTAGTCTGTGATATACTGCAGATGCAATCTGTGATGAACCCTTGGCTCCATCTGCCTCCGTCCATGGGTAGATGAATACTTTATCTTTTGGCTGCTTATCAGTGGATGTACCTTCACAAATTGTCAAATTATATATGTACACCTGTCTACTATAGTAGGCTGCCTGGTCAAATGAAATTGTTATTTCTTCACTGTTCGCGGTTCTTGCTAGTAACCTATCAGATCAGACACGGATAAATAACATAAATTGCTTTATTTTACTGAAAATGTTTCTACTTGATAGGATAATGGTCAATCAGACTCGCAACAATGATAATTAACAATAGTTGAATTACAATATAATATTGGTTATTGCAGAAACAAATTATTGTGACATTATAGACAATAGAATCTAAATACTTTGGACTGTAATTTGGTAATAATATAATTCCTACTTACGAGAATGTCTTCCAAAAGATATCTTTGTGTCCGGAAGTAAATAAATTAGCTGTAAAATGCACCTACACTACTTGAAATTTTCACTGATAAGCACTAGATTCAGAGAAGTATACAAACAAAAACTTCCGTTGAAATTTAAATAAAAGCTTTTATAAATGGCTACCAGTGCTGCCACTCTTGAAATTTCCCATAAAACAAAGAGAATTAATGCCAAATATAGCAGAAAACATGTTATTTTATGTGATTGTAAAAATACTCAGAAAATGGACGTGAGACATTTTGAAACCAAAGAGTCTAGATGCGTATACCAACAAACAAGGACATGAGACATTTTGTTTTCAAATCTGCAAGTAAAGTATGGTCGCCATTTTGTTGTGGACAAGAGTCAGTTTGATTCCAATAGCCATATTTTACATAAGTTTTTAGTCGTTTAAAGGAAGTTCTGAATCCAAATTATAGCATATGTACATAGAGGAACCTCAGAAGAATACAGAAACACAATAAACCAGTTTTGGTGCAAAGTGGACAAGAGACGTTTTGAAAATGAGCCCCTCAATTTTGTGTATTTGTTACGGTTTACGCAGCGTAAGCCATTTAAGCGTCCAAAGAGCTACTTTTTTCACGTTTTCCACTACAAAGGGCGATTTTTAAGGGTGTACGAGTTGAGTATCTCAACTCTCTTATAGCCTATGTTCACCCCGGGAATCTCCTGAACATTTTGCAAAAAGCCCCATCACAATCGGATCAACGGTATGGCCGCGCATAAAGTACGAACAAATATACAAACAAACAAAAATTAATTTTTATGTATAGGATTACATGAACATATCGAAGTCAACATAATATGATAATATATTAAATTGAACTGGGAGAATATTAGATCATGGAACCACTTGACCTAACGTATCCACCATTTCAGTTCATTAAAAAAAGTGTCTGACCAAAGTTTGACGAAGTTTTAGGCCTACTTTCCAAACGTGGGGGGGGGGGCAGTCTTAGATTTTTAGAGTCTTAAATCTCTGAAAATGGGAAAGAAAAATGTTACATTTTTGTGGTTGTAACTCGAATATATTGTAGAAAACCTTGGTGTGCAACTTAGATGCCTTCTAAAAAACCGTGGCACGCAACTCTTCAATTTTTTCCCATTCGGCATGCAATACGAAAAACATGTCTGTTTATGGAGCCCAGCCCTCTCTCCCATTTCTTGTGCCCATTCCTTATTTTGCCTTTAAGCAGCCTATTCAAGGGAAAATAACAGTATTGCCAACTTGGTTATGCCAGAAATCCGTAAAATACTGCCCAAAATGTATCTATTTTTAACAAAAATACTCAAATCTTAACTTATATTTTCTCCCTCAAAATACTCCTTAATTTTAATAATAATAATAATAATAATAATAATAATAATAATAATAATATTATTATTATTATTATTATTATTTATTCAATGTCCCTGAATGTCATTTCGACAATTCAGGTACTCTCTCCTGGCATTGCCGTAATTGTAACCCACTTCTGAGGTTAGGGTTACGCTGGTTACGCTGCCCCGATGGTGATGGTGACGATAGTGGTGCGTCAGGAGATTATTATTATTATCAATTAATTAACTAATTAATTAAAAATATATCAAACCATAGTTCAGAGCGTTTTAACATATGGTGCTGAAGTTTGGGAAATTCTTACCAGGGAAATTAAAATAATTTTAACTACTGTACAAAAATTGGTGTTTTAAGATCAGCTGGAAAATCTAGAATGGATAGAATCGAAATAAATAAATAAATAGGGGAAATTATGGGTATAAAAGAGGAGCCGGACATCGTAGACATTATAGAAAAGAAAAGGAATCCCAGGGCAAAGATTGCCTAAAATTGTTATGGAATGGATCCAAATGGAAAGGAGGAAGAGAGGAAGACCGAAGAAAACCTGGATAGAAGATGTACAAGCGACTATGATTATCAGAGGATTGGAGGTCGATAAATGGATGGACAGAGAGGAATGGCGTTTGGTTTCCGGAAGACGGCGGCAGCTGTCATGATACCGGATTATTATTATTATTATTATTATTATTATTATTATTATTATTATTATTATTATTATTATTATTATTAGCCTGGAAGACTAATAATACGACCGTGTATTAGAATCTTTTACTGTATAAGCTAATAACCAATGAAATGACATTCATGGGAAAAAACAGGACAGTAACTAATTTGGTACTAGTAAAATTCATGGTGATTTTTCGTTGAGGTATTAGTTCACAGTAATATAATGTACGGTTAAAAACTATAATATAGTTACCTTGTAGGTCCGTCTCCTCAACTTAAGTTCTTTTAAAACTCTGTAAGCCTTTCGGGACTAGTCCCATCATCAGCAGAATGCATTAGGTCCGTTCTTGTTGACCCTTGTTGAAGCACTCACTTGGTTGTGAGAATTTTGTACAGAGGATTGTGCAATCCTAAGAGAAATCAACAGCAACCTGATTCTCAATGTATACACACCTAATCCACACAATACTCTGTACAAAATTCTCACAACCAAGTCAGTGCTTCAACAAGGGTCAACAAGAACAGACCTACTGCATTCTGCTGATGATGGGACTAGTCACGAAAGGCCTACAGTGTTTTAAAAGAACTTAAGTTGAGGAGACGGACCTACAAGGTAACTATATTATAGTTTTTAACTGTACATTATATTACTGTGAACTAATTTGGGGCAAGAAGCAAAGTGCTGATAATTTGCAAGAACTAGAAGTCAATTCTGTGACTGAATTCTTGAATGAAATGGAGAAACCACGTTGAAAAAATGTTGGATGATAGCGGCCAAAACAGCTTATAAAGTATCAGGCTATGGGCATACGATCAATTGAAAGACATACCTCAGTTATATGACGCATTAATGCAAGGACAGCAATACCACCCCAAACAGAGCTGCTTTGTATTTATGCTCGTATACAGGGGTGTCCAATGTTAACATCAGTGTACAAAAGAGCTGCATGTTGAATATATATTATTTTCAAATAATTATATTTGAATTTCAGCATGAAAAATTCATAAATTTTTCGTTAAAATATGACCAGATTATAAAAAAATCTGATAATCTTAAAACTGAATTTTAGTCCTTATGACGTTATTAGGTTATAGGTAGGAAATACTAAAAGTAACACACACATTGTATTATAGTTATTTAGACGACTAGATGTGGAATGAAAGACGTGCATGGAAACTCTTATAGGAAAGCCAGAAAGAAAACGCCCAGTTGGTAGACCAAGAATGAGGTGGGAGAACAACATTAACTGTGATTTGACGGAAGTAGATTATACAGGGAATGATTGAAAAGCATTGGCTCAGGATAGGGATGTATGGAGAGCTTATGTCCGCGCGGCCATGAACCTACGGATTCGATAGTGCCAGTGAGTAAGTAAGATGTCCAGCACTGTGGTGTCGAGGTAGCGTGCTGCCTTGTCACGCAGCGGGCCCGGGTTCGATTCCCGGTCAGGACAGGCTCCTGGGTGAGGTTTTTTCGGGGTTTTTCCTCACCTGTAAGACAAATGTCATGAAGCTTCAGGGACCAACGGTCCCCGAAAATTATCCGGCCATCATCATCATCCTTATTATCATCATCATCCTTCACCGGTGTGGAAAGCAACGGGAAGCTACCACACCTGTAATTCCCTAGTAAAGCTGCAAAGCATAGCGTGAAAATGCTATGATTTCAGTGAAAGACCTGCCCTCGGGCAGAATTACTATGGATGGAGATATATATTATATAAATGCATGTATGTGAGTCTGTTCTTTGTAGAGTTCTAAACCGTTCAACTGATTTTCTTGAAAATTTGTATTTATAGGGTTTCCGAAGCGGCGACTGTTTAGCCGTTACCTATTATGCTCTAAAATCATTGGTTGTAGGAGTTCAACTGCAACGAAAATTTAAAAATCGCTCTAGCGATCGCAATTTTCGATGTTTCACAACAAAACTCTGAATACCATATCAAAATAAACCGATATATGTATTAACCAAAAATCAGCTAAATCCGACCGTTAGAAGTGGGGGTTTACTTGAAATCCGAAAATTAAAAAAAAAATGCTTATACGACTGAACTGATTTTGATTAGTTTTTTTTGTGAGTTTGAGTGGATGCCCGGATGGCTTTCATTCACAATTGGATCCACTAAAACCATCAGGTGTAGGATTTCACCTGAAATGCAAATTTAAAAATCACTTTAGCGGTCACAATTTTCGATGTTTCACAACGGAACTCAGTTTATCCTATAAAGTAATACAGATTTGGTTTCACAAGTAGTGTAAGGTGAAGACCTACCACAACCCAAACGCAACATGCAATTGTGAATTTTGTGAACTGTCTTGTGATCGTTACACGTCACAGCATGTAAAAAAAAAAAATTGCCCAAATCACTCAGACCTGCACAGATTCATAACAACTGCGAAAGCTAAGTTAACTCCAGTTAGTTGTATGCACAACTTCTTTAATAATTAAAGACAATATACCTATTATTGTGAACTGCGGTCAACAAGTAAAGCAGAGGATAGCATTGGCGAAATAATCTTTTGGCAAGAAGAGAATCTTTTTCTGCGGACCTTTGGCAAAAAGAATTATGGAAGAGGCTAGTGAAGTGCTTTATGTGGAGTGTAGTATTGTATGATGCAGAAACTTGGACATTACGACCAAATGAGGAAAAGTGACTGGAAGCTTTTGAGATTTGCATATGGAGAAGAATGGAACGTATAAAATGGAGAAAGTAAAAAATAATGATGTGCTAGACAGAGTGGGTGAAAGAAGAACAATGTTGGAACTTATAAAGAAGAGGATAAGAAATTGAATTGTCCACTGGCTATGAAGAAACTGCCTGCTGACGAATGCCCTAGAAGGAATGGTCAACGGAAAGAAAGTTACAGGCAGAAAAAAAACATAAGATGATAGACATTATTAGAATAAATCGTTTGTACGCGGATACAAAAAGGAAAGCTGAGTTAAGGAAAGAGTGGAGAATGCTGAGTTTGCAGTGAAAGACCTGCTCTCGGGCAGAACACTATGAATGAATACTCTATCTTCGGGGTTTTACAGCTGCTGCCGTCTTCCAGTGCCAGACCTCCAAAGCATCTTGGGCATCTTCAATGCTTAGCCCTCTTGCTTGCATTACTGTCTTCATGTTTTCCTTCCATGTTAACTTTGGTCTCCCTCTTTTCCTCTTTCTGGTCGGATGCCATTGATATAGTTGCTTCGGCCATCGCTCATCTTCCATTCTTAAAACATGTCCTAACCACTTTAATTCCTTCTCCTCAATTCTTTCAATTATGCTTTCTTCTGCTTCCATTATGTTTTAATTTCCTTATTTGTGACATGTTCTAATTTTGACTTTCTGACACTTCTGCGTAAATAATCCATTTCTAGAGCTATTAGTCTATTCTTGTAGTACTTATTGATTGTCCATACCTCACTTCCATACATTGCAACAGATTCCACCAGTGTTTTGCCAATATATTTTTTGTGTCTTTCCAAATACGCTTATCCCACCATATGGAATTTAAAAATTAATAGCTAAAAGATCCTTAAATTATTGGACAAAGGAAAAAGTATTGTCAAAAATAAAAATAAAACAATGATTTATTGCATCACAATGGTATTTATTATTAAAGATATCTATGACAACAACCTAATTTGAATCAAATTCCAAATTAAACAGTAAACTGAATCTTCATGAAATAGAAAATATTAAGAAAAGAGGAACCTCTTAAAAATGTTCAGAAATCAACGCGATTACGAAAGAAGGCCTAGCAGAACTAGGGGAAAAAGATCTGGTTCGAGATCTAGATCGCACGACAGACGTGGAAAGACCATGAAGAACAGACGTTATGGAAATTATGGCAAGAGTGATAATCCACTACTTCAGTTTCTGCTTCGTCTTAAGGATCGCCAACATTGTCCTGTGAATGTTATGGCGGAGAATGGAGCTAAGATATGGACCAGTATGAATTGGAAGCAGAAACAAGAATTCAACGCAATCATCAGAACTGCATGCAAGACTCACAGGATGGGTAAGGAAGGCAGCAGCAGCAGAAGAAGAAGAAGAAGAAGGGGTCGCAGCTCAAGAACCCTTCATGTTCATATTGAATTACCTCTAAATCTTCACTTAGATTAATTTCAAAATTATGTTCACAAAATTATGGTTGCTCTCGATTTAAACAATGAAATTGGTATCAATTGAATGACGATGTTGTCTTAATGAATTAATAAAATCATATTTGTTTTTCTCGCAGTTTAATTTTGTCTTTTTGTTGTTAATCATAGATGTTTTAACATGCAAAGCTATGTATAGTGGACTCGGAAATTAAAAACTACCTAACAACCGCCATGTTTAGTTCGTCTCAGCGTATACTATACAGTTGAATTAATGTTTAATATTTCATTTATTTAGGCGTAGCAACGCACGCCGGGTATTAGCTAGTAGTAGATAAAATAACGCTAAGATTGTATTGTATTGTATTGTAAGCCCATGTTTTCCCTTAACAGAGATTTAGGCGCTCTCCCCCTACAGGGAAGCATTTGAACCATACTAATTTAGTTACACTTGTTTTCGTATAGATGTAATTTTGAGTGGTCCGTGGTCAGCGTTCCGCCTCATACTCACATCTAGGAAACCAAGGTAGTACTAGGACGGGAAAATTCGGTAAATTTTGCTTAGAGGCCTTTTCATTCAGGCTTAAGGATTTTTTACGAGCCTGAAAATCTTCAGACTCGGGACCCACGGCTTAATAAAGTGCCTCCCGGAGGACTTGCTCCTTGGATTTTTCCGTCCTAAAAAAAATCCATCGACCCCGGCCGGGTTTGAACGCGCGACCCTCGGGACCAGAGGCAATAACACTAAGATACAGGAAGTAAATAAAAATAATTCCACCGTTGTGATCTCGGGATAGCGTGCTGCCTCTCACGCAGCGGTCCCGGGTTCGATCCCAGTCGGGTCAAGTTTACTGGTTAAGTTGTTTTTGGGATTTTAACGTCCAAACGGTCCCCGAAAATGTGCCATTACAATCATCATCATATTTTGTTGTACGAATGTGTGTGTTTGTGAATGGTGTGTTTCGTCTTGATGTTGTGTTGTCTCGGAGAAGGCCCCGATATTGAGCTGATCTCTCATTCAGAGAGGCCCTCCATGTCCTTGTGTGGTTAAAAAAGTATGTGTGATCCAAGTTAAATCTCTCTTCCGAGAGGTGGTGCCACTGTGAGTGACGGGTGGGGTGTGGCAAATAAAAGTACCTGTAAGGGCAAAGGTTTAACTAAGAGAATAGCAAAATAATTGGGATTTCTATAATCATTAGTAATGCCACGAGTGATTTCCAAATTATCGATAAATTCACGATTCACGAAGTGAGGAGTGAATTTATCTAGAGAATTTGGAAATCAAGAATGGCATTTGTTAGGACTATTTAACGAATAAAATTAAGCTGTTTACTCACAAATCATTAGTTAGCTATAGTTATTTTTAAATATTTATATATTTAATGTAAACGGCGATGTTTGAAAACAAGTGGGAAACGATTGGTACGCATCATTTGCTTCTTTTGTTCATCACTGCAACCAGATCATATTATTTATTGCCAAAGAATCGCACATGTTATAAGAATGCACCCTAGTGGAGAAATTTATAGCCAACGTTATAGGTATTAATTAATTTCTGATGTCCTATTGTAAATATGTCAATTACATTTTTCTGGAACGTCATTTCCTGGAAAATAATTCGTTTAAGAAAGTGCAAACAGTGGTTTCTTTTTTTGGTGGTGTAATCAATTGCTACAAATTGTTTTATATTAACTCCCGCATGCGGTATTTGTTGACATTCATGCCTACATATACAATCTGGTAGCCGTATTTCTCGGAGAGTCAGTCACTGCAAAATAATGCTATGACCTATTCAGAATGTTAAAAAGGAGGTGCTTTCTTTATTATAATAAACTTTAGTCGGTAAATTCTAGGCGAAACACGACTGTGATTGGTTGTAAATAAAAAATCATTGAAATGTGATTGGTCATTGACTCCCATTTGGGGCATGAGTTAAATAGTCACGTTAAATTTATCTTATTTATAGCAACTTAAACTTCAGGTATGTTTTCTCATTACTAATATAAAATTATAGAATATTCACCTGAAAGGTCCGTCTCCTCAACTTAATTATCATTTAACTGTAGCGCTTTCGGGACTTGTCCCATCATCGGAAGGATTCAAAACTGGTGTTTCACTGAAGATCTGGTAGAGGGGGTTGCATGTATTTGGTTCGTTTTCGTTTATCAGGCTGTCGTTGTGAGCTGCTTTCATGAATCTTATAAAAGTTTTCTCATTACACTGAGCAACAAAAAAATAAACTTTTTTTTTGTCTCAGAAAGTAAAATATGTGATCCTGATAGTTCTTTTTTCACCTGAATTCAAATATGATATTGGTTTTTCTCCATCACGCAAGGTTTCCGAGAGACAGGCATTTATAATTTCAAACACTTTAATATTTTGTGTATAACCAGCCTCATGGGCTAATGGTCAGCGTTCCTGACTACTGTTCATAAGGTCCCGGGTTCGATTTCCAGTCAAACCATAGGAATTTTTCTCTAAAGAAAATTATTCCTGTGGTTGGCTATGGTCTGGAATTTGGGTTAAGAACTCTCCTGGCGCTTATTGTCATTTATCGCCCATCACACCATCGGGGTAACGTAACTCCGCCTTCCAGGTGCCCCAACCTAAGAAATGGATTACAATTCTGCCAATGCTAGGGGAGAATGCCAGAAATGTCATAAAAGACAACCTGGTGGCATTAGACAATATATATATATATATATATATATATATATATATATATATTGTACATTCGTAACTACAGAATATTCGAACATTTGGACTCACATAGAAAGTAAGAAATGACGATTTTCTGCTATATTTCGGCTGTGGAGCAGCATTCGTCTTGATGGTCCAACAATAATCGACCAGCATATTAGGATTCCATTTGCCTTGATATATCTTTTCTATAGCTGAAACAATTTGAGTTAGTTCATTTGGTTTTATTTTACAATGGGCAAATGGACGGAAAAACGTTTATTAAAAAAATAATTATTTAAATCCATTAATTGAAAATCAAATAAAAAACTGTGGGTGATGGAGAAATTCTCAATACATATTTGAAAACACGATAAAAATACTGCATTCAGTACAACTATTGGTACTCATGAGACAAAAATCATGTTGACCAGTGTTATCAGCAAACAGCATGGACAAATGTCGAATGTTTGTTATATGAAAGAACAAGCCGCGACCCAAGCTGTCAAGTTGGTATCAGTGAATCTTGTCGATACGATGTTTCGACGATAAAATAAAGAAACGACACGAACGCACAAGATTCTTGAGCTGCGATTTAAATATAGTGCGACCCAAATACCTGCACACGTGTTATCTGGGTTATCTTCTCATAATGTTATTTTCACATTCTTCAATGTTACACCATAGGCCCTCCTCCCCATTCTAATCGCTTACAAGCTCCCTCCAAACAATGATTACAATATAAACATTTCTAATGTTCCTCTATTTCTCCTCTTAATGTGTTGCAATGTAATATCCAGATCAATTACAATGAACCTGGGGACCAGCAAATACCTTTTCTACTTTCTAAATCAGACTTGCATATTTACGTACGCAATCAGGGAAGTAAAATTAAACATAGGCTCAATTCTGGAAATGCGTGCTATTATGCATTGCAGAGACTCTTGATGTCCCAACTCCTTTAAAAAAACGTTAAACTGAAAATATATAAAACTATTATTCTATCAGTTATATTATATGGATGCGAAACATGGACTCTTACTTTAAGGGAGGAAAGGAGACTACAAGTATTTGAGAATAAAGTTCTTAGGAAAATTTTTGGACCAAAGAGAGATGAACAGACAGGTGAATGGAGAAGACTGCATAACAATGAACTACATGGTCTTTAAGTATAGAAAGTCAGATATAATTAGAACAGTTAGGTCTCGTAGATTGCGATAGGCAGGACATGTTGCACGTATGGGGGATTAAAGACTTGCATGGAAGCTTCTTGTAGGAAAGCCAGAGGGAAAACGCCCAGTTGGTAGACCAAGAATGAGGTGGGAGAATAACATTAACTATGGTTTTAGGGTAGTAGATTATACAGGGAATGATTGGAAAGCATTGGCTCAGGATAGGGATGTATGGAGAGCTTATATCCGCGCGGCCATGAGCCTACGGGTTCGATAGTGCCAGTGAGTAAGTAAGTATAAGGGAAGTAAGTAGTACATTACTAACCGAGGACGTGTTTGTGCCCGAGCTTTAGCGAGGGCTAGCAAATAAGTTCGAGACTAGTAATATACTTACTTCCTGAATTGCGTATATAATTTTGTTCACTCCTGTACTAATAATTATGCTTAATTTTTACACGCTTTATATTAGCTTCACCTGTATCTATCTATGTAACTGAATCTATTAACGCGATTTTCACCCACTTAAAATCATTGGATCGACTTGAAACTTTGCATACTTGTAAAAGACCCGTGACAATATAATAATTTCATATTTTGTTTCTAAAATTATGGTCAGAATTATCAGAAAATCAAAAGAAATGTCTTTGTATCTATGTAACGGAATTTTTGAACACGATTTTCACCCACTTAGAAACATTGGATCGACTTGAAACGTTGTATACTTGTAAAGGACCCGTGACAATACAATATTTTCATATTTGTTTTTCTAAAATCCTGGCTAGAATCGTCAGATAATAAAAGACAAGTGTCTTTGTATCTATGTAACGGAATATTTGAACACGATTTTCACTCGCCTAGAAACATTGGATCGACTTGAAACTTTGTATACTTATAAAGAACCCGTGACAGTACAATAATTTCATATTTTGTTTCTAAAATCCTAGCCAGAATCATCAGAAAATAAAAAAAAAAATGAAAACTGGTATAATAGGTTGCGGACTTGTCGACTTTTTAGTCAATCGTTGTAAGAGCTCAGTTGGTAGAGCGGTGAACTCTAGTGGTATATAATTTCAGTAATCCATAGGTCGCTGGTTCAAACCCGGCTGGGAGGTTCTTTTTTAGAAGAGTATTACTTTTAGCTCATACTACAATAGTATCGAATTTAAAGATATTTACATTTTTATCTTATTCTGTAAAATATTAAAAGTAAAAAATAAAAAATAAATAATAGTTTTAAAAAAACTAAAACAACACGCTTTATTAGAAAACCGAACTAAAAAAATGAAAATAGTTTTCATTTCCAACACGCTTGGGGATAAATAATTTACCATCAAAAGCGTGGGGTGCTTTTTATGATTTTTACATTTTATTCTTAGAGACTATTACTTTTACCAATATCTGTTTATTAGCAAATATATTAATTGATAAAGAGCACCCCAAGCTTTTGATGGTAAAATTATTTATCCCAAGGGTGTTGGAAATTAAATTTATTTTTCATTTTTTTACTTAGGTTTTCTAATAAAGCGTGTTGTTTTAGTTTTTTAAAACTATTATTTTTTTTTATATTTCGTATGAATTTATATCTTGGTTTGAAGAGTTCAATTGTTTGATAGCAAGGGAATATTGATAAAACAACTGCAATTGTTTATTGTTGTCAGAATTTGTGGCAGACATTTTAAATAACAGTTTCGGACGGCATATTAATTACAGATATGATTGATTGCGGTGTAGGGAAGCGGCGAATGCTGCGGTACATTACTTCCCTTGTTGAGTAGATAACTATTCTTTCGTTAATAATCTTGATTTTATTAATTTCCATCCAACCATAGTAATTCTGTCCGAGGGCAGGTCTTTCACTGCAATCATAGCATTTTCATGCTATGCTTTGCAGCTTTACTGGGGAATTATAGATGTGGTAGCTTCCCGTTGCTTTGCACACCGATGAAGGATGATGATGATGGCCGGATGATTTTCGGGGACCGTTGGGCCCTAAGCTTCCTGACATTTGTCTTGCAGGTCAGGAAAAACCCTGAAAAAAATCTTCACCCAGGAGCCTGTCCTGACCGGCATTCGAACCCGCTACGTGACAAGGCAGCACTCTACCTGGAAACCACAGCGGTGGACTTAATTATTTCATATTTGCATAATAAGCTCTATTTCCAATAATTAGGCCTATTCTATTATTTATTTCTTCTACTACCAAATATGCGATTTTTACTCTTTCAAATTCATGGTTTCTAGATTAATTTTCTGTATGTCATCGTCCATGTTATTTCTTTTTATTATCATATATTTATGTCCACCGCTATGGTCTCGAGGTAGCGTGCTGCCTTGTCACGCAGCGAGCCCAGGTTCGATCCCCGGTCGGGGCAGTTTTTCTGGGTGAGGTTTTTATCGGGGGTTTTCCTCACCTGTAAGACAAATGTCAGGAAAACGTTAAGGCCCAAACGGTCCCCGAAATCATATGGCCATCATCATCATCATCCTTCACCGGTGCGGAAAGCAACGGGAAGCTACCACATCTACAATTCCCTAGTAAAGCTGTAAGCATAGCATGAAAATGCTATGATTGCAGTGAAGAACCTGCCTTCGGGCAGAATTACTATGGATGGATCATATATTTGGTTTTATTCACGTTTATTTCTAATCCAACTGAATTTCCCACCATTTCAATTTCTTTTAGCATTTCCTATAATGCAGTTTTATTTATAGCTACATCATCTGCAAAAGCACACATTTGTTTGGATTAATGCAGTGTATTACCTCTCAGGTTTAGCTCCTTTAAGATCTTGTTTATGGCCAGATTATATAATACTGCGCCAAATGATAGCCAATTACAGGTTTAGCTCCTTTTTATAGTTTCCATGCCCCTCTTCCATTCCCCGTTCTAGCAACATGTCCTTCCCATTGCAGTCTACGAAATTTAACTATTATTATTGCATCTGATTTCCCATAGAGATAATGCAACACACTGTTATGCAGTCATCTCCGTTCACCTATTTGTCTCCTTGGCCCAATTTTTCCCCCTAAGTACTTTATTCTCAAACACACTTTTTTTTTCAAGTAAGATACCATATTTCGTATCTATAACATCACTTTATAGTTTTTTAGGAAGTTCGGATGTATCCTAATTCATAACATGCAGAGTAGAGTTTCCAAACTTGAGCCCACGTTTAATTTCTTTTCGTACCTCATTCATATTTATAATTATTATGCCTAAAAGCAGCTTGTTTGAATTCAGTCAGGTTTACCTCATCAAAATTTCCCTCATTGGTTACACTGAGCAACAAAAAATAAATAAGTGATACCATTTTTCTCCTGAATTTAAATATATCGGTTTCTCTCCATCACGCAAGGTTTCCGAGAGACAGGCATTTCCAATTTCAAGCACTTTAATAGTTTCTATATTCTTAACTACACAATATTCGAACATTCAGACTCACCTAGAAAGTAAGAAATTACGATTTTCTGCTATATTTCGCCTGTGGAGCATCCCTCTTGATGGTCCAACAATAATCGGCCAGCATATTAGGATTCCATTTGCCTTGATATCTCTTTTCGATAGCTGAAACTATTTGAGTTAGCTCATTTGGATTTATTTTACAATGGACAAATGGACGAAAAAACGTTTATTAAAAAATAATTATTTAAATACATTAATTGAAATTGAAATAAAAAAACTGTGGGTGATGGAGAAATTCCGAATACATATTTGAAAACATGATAAAAAAACTGCATTAAGTACAACTACTGGTACTCATGAGACAAAAATCATGTTGACCAGTGTTATTTAGGCAAACTATCCATTTCCATTATACGATTAAATACTTGTACGTTGGGCCGTATAGTAGACTCTATGCCAAATTCATGCAAATATTATATGGGATCCCCAAGAGATACGAAGTATTTCCGAGGACACTTAATGCTGACCAAGAAAATAATAATTTCCGCAAAAAAAAATGTTAATGGTTTTACTACCTGTCATTGTAATAAAAATCACGTACGTGGCTACTTTTAATTTGGCTGTAAATTAACAAACGTTAGGTCAGCTTATGGGAAATACTTAACAACATGTTTCAATATTTTTTTTTTCCCCAAGTTCCAACTATACGCCAGGCGCATGCGCCAACAGACGAGATGCGGTTTATAGTATGGAATCACGGGATGCAGCCAACATATACACGATATTTGAACTCACGTTGGCAATGAACCTAAAAGCTAACCTAACACAATTTCAGTATTCTAACCTGTGAAAGAAGGCACGTTGATTTTATTTAGTGTAAGTTAATTAGTACAGACTCTATGTTGGCTGCACTGGAACACAGAATATTCGTTAAAATCAATATGGCTGCCACATTTTTCTAGTTCAATATCGTGAAAAAAAATATATATTCAAATAATCGTTAGAAAACATAAAAATCTTTGTTAAATGTGGGAAATAAATTGAAAAATGAAACCCTAAGAATACAATTTGACAGCAGTTTATTAAGTAATTTAAAAAGTCATGTGACATATTCTGAACTTTACCCTTATTATGTTCAAATTTATCATGAATTTCAAGACATATAGTAACGCTACATCAGTAGAGAACACCAGAAATGTCGAAATGACAACCTGGGCCATTAATATATATATAGTTTAACCTCTCATCTTATAGGTACTTTTATGTGCCACGTCACCTGGGCCTTACATGGTATTTTAACTATGGATCGCACATATATTTTTTTGACCACATAAGGAAATATGATATTTAACTACAGAGTGATTCAGAAATATGGCTATATCTTTGATCGTATTTTGTGACGAAAATATTATTACTAAAGGAAATATGATGTTATCATTGGAAAGGGAATCATTCAAATTACAACAATAGAACAAAACAAAACAAATCACTGGTCACGTGCAGCTTGGCGGGTTGATTTTTGTGGGCTAGCGTCGAACGCCTCCACAATTATCTTCGTTGTTTCTGTATCCGTGCTAATGCGAGGCCTTCCAGGAGGTTTGATTTTCTGCATCCTTCCCGTTTCCAGCAGTCGTTTTCTCCACTTCCCCACAGTCGACGGCTGCAATGCTACTTTAAACTCAAGTCTTGCCCATCTTGCGGCCTCACGATCATTAGCATACTTTATTGCCCATGCAGCAATTGTAATTTGCTGTTGCATATTCAACGCCATTTTGACTAATGACGTAAGTTCTATACTGTTTTGTTTTATTCCATTGTTGTAATTTGAATAATTGCCTTTCCAACGGCAATTTCATATTTCCTGTAATGGCAATATTTTCATCACACAACGCGATCAAACGTATAGCCATATTTATGATTCACCCCGTATATACGTAACATGAAGACGTGGCAGCCATATTGATTTTAAAGAATATTCTATACAACAACAGTGCAGCGAACATAGGTTACGTACTTCAGAATTTGAGAACTTACTATTTATTTTTGGGCGTTGCATTCTTTCACAGGTTAGAGTGCTTAAATTGCCTTAAGTTAGCTTTTAGGTTGGTCTTTCACAGGTTAGAGTACTTAAATGGCGTTAGGTTAGCTTTTAGGTTTGTTAAATAGCATGTATAATATTGGCTGCATCGCGATATCCCATAGAGTAAACCGCATCGCGTTTGTTGGCGCATGCGCGTGGAGTCTGCCTAGGACTTAGAAAAAATTCTCACTGCGCTTAATGGAAAGATTATCCAGACGATAATTAAAAAAAAGCATTGGGACTTGTAACTGAAATAGAGGATATTAAAGTTGCCACATATTATGGGTTCAGAGCAAAAGTGGACCAAGTCCAAAAAACTGAAAATCCTAGTTTTATGTGAATTTGGGTTCAAAATATCAATAATTCTTCAGGGCAATGGTGAAACAAGAATTGCATTGGTTCTTTCTTTTTAAGTTAATGTTTTATACTTCATCTGTAATTAAATATATAACCTATTACTTTAACTCATATCAGTTTTTGTAAAAAAAAAAAGGTAAAATATGGACTTTGTCCACTTTTGCTTTGAACCCTTCATACATCCCAAGTAAATGGAATCCACAGTAGGCTGCTGTATTTAAAACCATATTCTATCAATTTTATCTGATCTTGAATGAATTCAATAATCAGTTCGTTTAATTATCCTCTTCTTCTTCTTCTTCTTCTTCTTCACGGTTCAGGCTTATTTACTAGCCTGTTCCGGCTCCAAATTTCTGTTCTTTCCATCTTTTCTTTGGTCTTCCCAAACTTCTTCTTCCTTGTGGTGAATAGCTGTATGCTGCTTTTGGTGTTCTATTCTGTCATCCTTGCCAAGTGTTCTTTCCAGTTTGTTCTGTATTTCTCTATTGTGTTTAATTCCTCTACTTTTAGTTGTCTTATTTATGTTATGTTTTTGTCTGTTCTTTTATTTATTTTTTGTCTGTTCATTTAATTATGTAAAAGTAAAAAAGAAAAAAAGTAAAGTGATCCTACTACAGGCCTCGGGAGGCCCTAGGGGTAGTAGGAGGTTAGGGCTTCCACTTTTTCTAGACAATCGGCACTTTATGTCAGCAGGATTGTCAGCCCTGCGTGACGGCCGCCTTTACCCCCAGAACAAGCGTCCGGTACTCATTTCCGTTAGAGGCTGAGTCGACCCCAGGGCCATAGTGCCGCCAGAGGGTTTGGGTCAGTTTAAGAATCCTGACCCCACCGGGACTCGAGCCCTCGACCTTCCGACTTGTAGCGCAGCGCCTTAACCACTACACTACGGCGCGCCCCCAATTATGCAAATAAAACATCTGAATGTGATCCGACTTAAGTTTATATTCAGTAAATTACGTCTCTCGTTATACATTTCTATGGTATTGTCACAAGGCAAACTTTTCAATGATAGTGGGAGATAAAAGTAAATAAACTTAACTATAATAATAATAATAATAATAATAATAATAATAAAATAATAATAATAATAGCTTTATTTTACCTGGCAGAGTTAAGGCCTTAAGGCCTTGTCTACCACTCAACCAGGTATATATACAAATAGGGAATAATTCATTGTTACAAAATAGAAAATATTTTGTATTTTTGCAAAATGTGTTTTAAAACATCAACTGTGCATAATTCCGATCATAATATTAATAAATGCTTAAATTATTAAAACTCTTGCATTCGAAGCCAGTGGATGCAGACGTACCTTCTGCTGATGATGGGACTAGTCCCGGAAGGCCTACAATAACTTCATGTTTTAATGGTTGAGGAATCGAACCTAAGAGGTATATAATTTTAAATTATAATTTTAAAATTCTTAAATGTATTATGTTGCAGTATCTTCGAATATTATAAATACAAATAATTTTTACAACATTAAAAAAACGCTAACCATAGAAAATAAATACACACTAACCAAATGCACGTTCCCAAGCGAGAATATTCATATTTTCTGTTTTGATATTTCTCGACTGCGCCTATAAAAGGATATATGTCACTTCCTTTTTGACAAAATGAGTAACACATGCCAGGATATTGTTTACTTCTATATATTCTTTGTTTATAGGAGGATAAGTCATTATTACATCTCTTTCGGGAATTAGAAGACTGTATACATTACGAGTCATAAATTAGGACGTGTAAAAGGGGTTTTTATTTTTAAATTTCCCAGAGTTTAGTTGCAGTGACATACCCGCTTTTACCTGCGACATTATCTTTGTATTTGGTAAATAATTGTTGACACAATATACCAACTATAGAATATAAATAAACCTTCATTTCCAGATACACCTGGTTGATGATACCGTAATAAATTGTTAATACAATAAAATGCTTACCCATTTGAAGACGTGTTGCTTGCATTTTTCACCACAAATCCAAACAATCACCGTGTAATCATTAGAAAATTAACAATTGTAGCGAAACTAAACACAGAATAATCTTCAGAACACATCACACTTCACTACACTCTGACGCTTCGAATTTGTTTCCACATTTAATTAACAAAATAAACTTGACACTTTCTCTCGACTTCAGTTTTATCTAAATTATTCACTTATTCATTAACGCACACTTTGTTATGCGAGTTGTACTCATTGTTTTTACAATAATTATGCACTTAAATGAGAAACAGATCATAACAAAGTTTACCACGACATGTTGAAGCCGCCATCTTATTACGGTAAACAACAATGTGTATGGACGATAAAGAAATGATTGGAGAGTTGGTACATTTGTTTTGTAACAGTAAGCAGCTGCACAATGGTTGCAAGTCGGGACCGGCAAGGCAACTGAAAAGACAGCGAGCAGAGAGCGACAGCTTTGGCTTGTACCATGCCGTAACTCCCACCCCCTCTACCTACCAACATGATATGAATTAACTTCCCCACGGAAACCACGTAGGTGGGCAATTTCTTTTCAAGGCTCGTCATACCTGGTCATTGACAACAATAGAGTTTACCGAGAAACACCACAACTAGGTATAATTATTTACTCTCATTAAAAATTGCTTTATTACGATGTTCAGTTCAAGGAATTCATGAAAACATGGCAGATATTTGCCCCATAATAATTATTAGCTTATCACTATAATTCAGGATTTTGGGATTTTTACTTCGCATTTGGTATTGTCATCTAATAGTCATAGGAGCCGACGTTTATATTTATCATGTGCCGCAAACATATTCCTTATTAGAAACAAGAATTACAGCTAATGTATTATCGCCTCACTACAGTATGATGGTTGTTCGTTTATATAAAAGCGGGTGCCGCCCAACAATGCTTGACAATGATTCTTCTGCTTCTTCATCTTCCTTCCAAGTATTAGGCCAAGGCCTGTTGCGATCCTATAGAAAATTTTCCCTCCAGCGTTTCATAGGACGGCCCAGTGATCTTCATCCTCTTGGTATATAATTATAAACAGCTTTGGGGATCCGATTTGAACTCATTCTTTCAAGATGGTGTTTTCAATTTAGTTGGTACTGTTTAATATATTCCAAAATTGGCGTACTCTTCAATTCTTTTAAGATATCGGTGTTCCTTTTCCGATCCCATCTGGTGTAACCCGCTGTTCTGCGCATAAATCTCATTTAACAAGCCGTTATTCTGCTTTCATGTTGTCTTTTTAGTGTCCATGCTTCACTACCTTGACAATGATTAACATGCGGAATTATAGTGGCGGTAGTCGGCATCTTTGTATTTAATTATACACCGTGTCCCATTCAAACCTCCCATATTTTAATTAATCGTAACTCTCAAAGTATGCGGAATTATGAATTGAGGTTGGTATTAAAAGAAAGAGATACTCTAAGAATTTTTGTTTCCATTGTTGCATTAATACATCTGTCGTATGTTGGACAATAATGACAAAAAACCACGTTCGCCAGACATCACTCCACTGGACTTCTTCCTCTGGAGGTATGTAAAAGACCGTGTGTTTGCGACTACAGTAAAAGATCTTCATGATTTACGAACCCGTATCCTTGGCACAATTGCAACAGTACCAATGGACATGTTGGACAGAACGTGGCACGAAATCGAATACAGGCTTGATATTGTCCGTGCTACTAATGGTGCACATATAGAGGTGTTTTAGTGTGTGGCATTGAAAATTCTTTGAGTTTCTGTTTCGTTTAATACCGGCCTCATTTCATAATTTCACATACTTTGTTAGTTATGATTAATTAAAATGTGGGAGGTTTTAATGGGGCGCCCTGTATATAAAAGCTGCGGGGAAACAAACCGAGACGCTGGACAACCATCATAGTGAGGCTATAATAATTTACTACCTCACTGGCACTATCGAACCCTTAAGTTCATGGACGTGCCGACATAAGCTCTCCATACTTCCTATTCTGAGCCATTGTTTCCCAATCATATCCTGTATAATTTACCTTCCTCAAATCATCGTTAATGTTATTTTCCCACTTCATTCTTGGCCTACCTATTGGGCACTTTACCTCTGGTTTTCCAACAAGGAGTTTCTCTTTCATTCACCATTGTGCCACATGTCCAGCCCATCGTAGTTTACAAACTGAACAGCTATTATTACATCTGGTTTCCCATAAAGATCATGTAGCTCACTGTTATGCAATCTTCTCCATTCATCTCTCTTTGGTTCAAACATTTTCGTAAGAACTTTATTCACAAATACTCGTAATAAATTCTTCTCCCTTAAAGTAAGAGTCCATGTTTCACATCCCTATAATATAACTGGGAGAATAATAGTTTTGTATATTTTCAGTTTTACGTTATTTTTTGAGAAGTTTGGATGACAAAAGGCTCAGAATTAAGCCTATGTTTAATTTCTTTCTGCATCTCATTCACGTTTGTAATTTATAGTTCTTACAATCATTTGAATTCAGCCACTTCTTCACATCTGATAATTAAAAACCGGAATGAGGCGCAGAAAGAAATCAAACTTTGGCTCAACTCTTCAGATGTATTATCGAGTCTCCTGACATCTCAACTTCTCTAACAAAATGTTCAACTTTCTATCCTTATTTCTTTACTTTGGTTTAAGCTCTTTCTTTGTACTGATTGCATGTCTTAACGATCTCACTGAAAATGAAAATGAGGTTTACTCCCAACAAGACGGGGTTCCACCTCACTTTCATACCGATGTGAGAAATTTTCTCGATCGCAATTCAATCATAGATGGATAGGACGAAGGGGAAGTGCTAAAATTACAAAATAGTTCACGGTATTAACAATATTATGTACTCAGTCGCTCTGATAGCGACATCCAACGGATGAACAACACATCCTTTGCGGTCCAAATCAGAGAAAAGCTAACCACTGAGGCTCGGAAGTTGAGGAAAAATCCTTTTATTTATTTATTTTTTTACTTTGTCTGAAGAGGAGGCCCAGCATTATATATATATATATATATATATATATATATATATATATATATATATATATACCTACATTTTGTGTCAATGTAGGCCAGAAAATAGTGTTTGCTCTTTTTGTCCTTTTTCGACTTTTTTGACTTATTGGTTTATTGTTCCTTTTTAATTTTTTTTTTAGATCTTGACTTTTTTTGCAACTTATCGTCTTTTGACCGAGGAAGGAGATCTTTGGGAAGATGGCAAAGGACCGTAACGTGCCACCAGGCCTAATGCATGGATGGAAGATGATGATGATAATTTAAGAATCCGCAGAGTCAAGTTTCAATTCAAACTTATTTTTTTAGAGGAAAAAAAAAGTTCCTCTAAAAAAATAAGTTTGAATTGAAACTTGACTCTGCGGATTCTTGAATTATCATTTAAAAACACTATTTAGTTTTACTTTCTGAAGGCTTCGCCCCGCGCCGTAGCCGAGTGGTTAAGGCAAGAAGCCTTCGTACAGGGACTTGCGCTGTTTCGAATTTCCATGGAGGAAGAAATTTCCTCATGGAATTTCGGCCAGTGTGGGACCGGTGCCCACCCAGCATCTTGAAGCGTTTGGATAGCTACAATAAGTAACGACTCCAGGTTGAGAAAACCAGCTATAGCGGCTGGGGGACCCGACATGCTGACCACATGTCACTCCTACACTGGCTAGATGCTCATCTACCTCTGTTATTAACTCATGTGGATATAAGGCCAGCAGCCGGCTGGTAGGCCAAGGGCCTTCTAGGCCTGTCGCGCTTGGAGTTTTTTTCTAAAGACTTTACATTCACAACATTTTTGTTCCGCGAGAAGCTACTAAACCCTCACAAAATATCCCATTATTTTTAACCACCAGCCAACTGACCAGCCTGAACTGTTGTATTTCAACTTCAAATTGTCTAAGAAGTTGCCACTTTTGAAAATTACCTCGGGCAGAGGATGAATGCGGGGCACACCGTAGCTAGTACTTAAGGCACTGCGCTACAAGTTGGAAGGTCGAGGGTTCAAGTCCCGGTGGGGGTCAGGATTTTTAAACTGACCAAAACTTTCTGGCGGCACTATGGCCCTGGGGTCGACTCAGCCTCTAACGGAAATGAGTACCAGGCGCTTGTTCTGTGGGTAAAGGCGGCCGTCACGCAGGACTGACAACCCGGCTGACATCAAGTGCCGATTGTTTAGAAAACGTGGGAGCCTTAACCTCCCACTACCCCAAGGGCCTCCCGAGGCCTGTAGTGGGATCACTTACTTAAAAAAGAGGATGAATGCAGCGGATTGTCTTTATTCACTCGTTAGCAACTGCAACACTTTTTACGTCCTTTTTCTTCTGTTTTTAGGTTTTTTAGGATATCTTTAGGTCTTTTATAGGCATTTTATTGGTCCTTAACTTCCGAGCCCTAATCATCACACTCAGAAAGATAACTAAGACAGACCTGCACTTGGTCTTAGAGACAGAATCTGATGTTGTTTAGGAATGGTACCAGCGCCTAAGTGCGCTTTGACCCATTCTTATGTTGATTTTTTATCTTTATTGTGTCGTCTAGTAGTTGGGGGTTGAAAAGGTGTCCCGATTCAACTTGTTTGGATTTTTGTTAATTTAATTTATGGAACATAGTGTTTGTATAACTTGGAGAAGTTGAGGATTATTTATGAGTGCATTTATTAGAGTTAGGATTGATTGAAGGGAGGAATTTGGGAGTGTTGTAAGTAGGGTTAGGAGTTGTTCGATAGAGGAACTTGGGGAAGGTGGGATGCTTGGGGGGGGGATGGGTTCAGGGATTCTTGTAGGTGTAGTTGGTCTGCGTTCAGTTGGGATGCTTGGCTTAATTGTGTTCTTCTGCCTGGTCTGATGTTGCCTAGGTTGTCTGGACTGTAGGTATCGTTGGAACGCTGGGCATTGCCGATGGCTCGCCGCATGTTCCATGGTGCAGTTGGTACATTTAGGTGTCGTTTGATCACAGTCTGTCACCCTGTGCTCTCCTGAACACCGGACACATCTCGTCGCCCTGAAACAGTGCTTCGCTATGTGTCCAAATCCCTGGCAGTTAAAGCATTGTGTCCCTCCTGTCGGTTTTCTGTAGGATTCTAGGCGAACTTTGATGCCAAATAGTTCGTCGAGATCTTCCGTTAATCTGGTTTTTAGGTCCTTCGTTTTATGAAACGTGAGGACGTAGACTGGTAGTTCTTTTGTTTTCAGCTCGCCGTTTTCTCGGTAGTGTCGTTCTAGGCTGCGTACTTCAACTATGGGCAGTTTTCGATGCACGATTTCTTCATATATATTTTCTATTGTGATGGAGGGCGGGAGGCCTTTCATGGTGGTTTTAAATATTGGTGGTAGGCCATATCCATGGGTGTAAAATGGTGTTTGGGATTCCTTTAGGTGTTTATATGCCTGGTCATAAGCTTTCTTCGTAGTCGTACGTATCGTTAGGCAGCCTTGTTTGTACCGCATCGATACGTCTTTCCTATTGCCGGCAGTGATGCACTCCAGCTTGTAGGGGGTAATTTCATCGGTGTTCACCACTATGGGTGGGGGGGTTTCAGCTTCGTCGATATCTAGAAGTTCAAAGAGGTTTCTGCTTTCAATTGGTGTATGGGTTCGCATGGTGCGGGGTTTCTTCGTTGTATGGCGGGCGGGTGGGAGGGAGAATCCCTCTCCATCCGGTCCCGTGATGGGCGTCTTCTTCGCAGTCGATCCGTTCATCGTAGTAGCAGCTCTTCAGTGTAGTCGATCCGCCGGCAATCAATATGGCAATATGATCGCAATATGATCAATATCGCAATATATAGAAGTACTACGAAACAATATGGAATTCCATTTACACCAAATCCAATGACGTCTCTCATACCAAAATGTTCATCACCAACTGTTCCTGTCCCTATGGCCTAACTACATTATCACACTATAGCAAAAGATAGCAATGGCTTAATAATCTTTTAACAAGAAAAGAAACTTTTTCTGCGGACAGTTGGCAAAAGAATTACAGAAGAGGCTAGTGAAGTGCTTGGTGTGGACTGTAGCATTGTATGGTGCAGAGACTTGGACATTACAGCGGAATGAGGAAAAGCGACTGGAAGCTTTTGAAATGTAGATATGGAGAAGGGAACGTATAAAATTGACAATCAAAATAAAAAATAAACATGTGCTAGACAGAGTGGGTGAAGGAAGAACAATGCTCATAAGGAAGAGGGAAATAAATTGGATTGGTCAATGGTTAAGAAGAATCTGCTTGCTGACGGATGCCCTAGAAGTAATGGTCAACGGAAAGAAAGAGGCAGAAAAAAATATATCAGATGAACCATCCATAGTAATTCTGCCCGAAGGCAGGTCCTTCACTGCAATCATGGCATTTTAATGCTATGCTTGTAGCTTTACTAGGGAATTGTAGGTGTGGTAGCTTCCCGTTGCTTTCCACACCGGTGAAGGATGATGATGATAATGATAAGGATGATGATAGCCATATGATTTCGGGGACCGTTTGAGCCTTAAAGTTTTCCTGACATTTGTCTTACAGGTGAGGAAAAACTCCGATAAAAACCTCACCCAGAAAAACTGCCCAGACCGGGTAACGAACCCGGGCCCGCTGCGTGACAAGGCAGCTCGTTACCTCGAGACCACAGCGGTGGACTCATCAGATGATAGAAAATGTTAAAATAAATTGTTTGTATGCGGATAAAAAAAGGAAAGCTGAGTTAAGGAAATAATAGAGAATGCTGAGTTTGCAGTGAAAGACCTGATCTTGGGAACACTATGTAGCCCATGTATTACCGATTTATATCTTACCTAAACAAAATTAACAACACTAGTAAAGTAAAAGTAAAGTGATCCCACAACAGGCCTCAGGAGGCCCTTGGGGTAGTGGGAGGTTAAGACTCCCACTTTTTCTATACAATCGGCACTTTATGTCAGCCGGGTTGTCAGCCCTACGTGACGGCCGCCTTTACCCCCAGAACAAGCGTCTGGTACTCATTTTAGTTAGAGGCTGAGTCGACCCCAGGGCCATGGTGCCGCCAGAGGGTTTGGGTCAATTTAAAAATCCTGACCCCAAAGGGACTTCAACCCTCGACCCTCCGGCTTGTAGCTCAGTGCCTTAACCACTACGCTACGGCGTACCCCAATTAACAACACTGCTTCACCTTATTGCAACTGCTCAGAAAAATCTCTGCAGAGGGCCCACCATCTGATGACTGGTTGCACATGTACTCCAGAGATCGACCAGCTGTAGTACAATATGCAAATTAACTGTATTGTCGAACCCTGGGCTAATGTTTTTCCAATCATCCCCTGTAAAATCTACTTCCCTCAAATCATGGTTAATGTCATTCCCCCACTTAATTCTTGGTCTACCAACTAGGCGTTATCCTTCTGGTTTTCCTACAAGAAGTTTCTAGCCTCTATTTCATTCTTCATTCGTGTCACATGTCCTGCCCATCGCAGTCTACGAGACTTAACTGTTCTTATTATATCTGGTTTCCTATAAATACCATGTAGCTCACTGTTATGTAGTCTTCTCCATTCACCTGTCTGTTCATCTCTCTTTTGTCCAAAAAATGTTCCTTCTTCTTCTTCTTCTTCTTCGGCTTTCCCCCAATTATAGGTTTGCCGTCTTCAGTTTCCATTTATCTCTATCATTCCAATCTCTCCCTCTTCCAAATTCCTATCATCCATTATAGTTCTGACGTAGGTTTTCCATTTCCATCTTGGTCTGCTACGTTTATTTCTTCCAGGGGGTGACCATTTCATCTTTCATTTTCCATTCTTTGTACATGGCCATGTTCCTAAGAACTTTATTCTCAAACACTGGTAATATTTTTCCTCCCTTAAAGTAAGAGTCCATGTTTCGCTTCCATACAATATAACTAGGAGAATAACAGTTTTATATATTTTCAGTTTAGCGTTTTTTGAGAGAAGATGGGACAAAAACACTGTAACGCATAATAGCATGCATTTCCAGAACATTCATACTAAATCGCGAATTGCTGTTGATTATGATAGCCATTGGCCTTACAGTTCCTTGATAGTTGTCTTGCCACGTGAGGAAACCCTTACCCCCCCAAAAAATATCCAGGAAACTTGTTCCGTCGGGATTCCAACCAGGGCCCATTGCATATGACGTTTATTTTAATATATTTTTTTTTACTTTTCAATGCCCCAGGTTGTCCTTTTGACATGTCAGGTGTTCTCTCCTGGCATTCGCGTAATTGTAACCCACTTCTGAATTTGAGGCACCTGAAAGGCGGAGTTACGTTGCCCCGATGATATGATGATGATGATGATGATGATAGTGGTGCGCCAGGAGAGTCCTTAATCTGAAGCTTAATCTAAGATGAATATGAATGATGATGATTGCGATGGCCATATATTTAAAACTAAATAGGCCTCTATGGTCACACATAAAAATACATTATATAATGGAAATGGACAGCTAATGACAAATGAGGGAAATTTTGAGGAAGTGGCTGAATTCGAATACCTAGGTACAATAATCACAAACAGGAATGAGATGCACAAAGAATTTAAACATAGGCTCAATTCTGGAAATGCGTGCTATTATGCATTACAGAGACTCTTGATGTCCCAACTCCTTTCAAAAAACAAACTGAAAATATATAGAACTATTATTCTACCAGTTATATTATATGGATGCGAAACGTGGACTCTTACTTTAAGGGAGGAAAGGAGATTACAAGTATTTGAGAATAAAGTTCTTAGGAAAATTTTTGGACCAAAGAGAGATGAACAGACAGGTGAATGGAGAAGACTGCATAACAGTGAATTACATGGTCTTTATAGTAAGCCAGATATAATGAGAACAGTCAAGTCTCGTAGACTGCGATGGGCAGGACATGTGGCACGAATGGGGAATGAAAGACGTGCATGGAAGATTCTTGTAGGAAAACCAGAGGGAAAACGCCCAGTTGGTAGACCAAGAATGAGATGGGAGAATAACATTAACTATGATTTGAGGGAAGTAGATTATACAGGGGATGATTGGAAAATATTGGCTCAGGATAGGGATATATGGATAGCTTATGTCCGCGCGGCCATGAACCTACGGGTTCGATAGTGCCAGTGAGTTAGTTAGTTATATGATGTTCGGGGACCGTTTGGGGCTTAAAGTTTCCTGACATTTGTCTTACAGATGAGGTATAATCCCGAAAGAAACCTCACCCAGAAAACTTGTTCCGGGGATGAAACGGGTCCTCATAATGAAATTCCAATCAAATTTGCCTTTAGGCCTATGACTGATTAAAACCAAGAAAATGAATCTTAGTATGGTTAGTCGGCTACAGTATTTGAACGAGCGACCTCCTGAATTCGAGTCTCAAAAGCTACACATTGAACCAACCTGCTCGGTAATTCTTCTTCTTCTTCGGCTTTCCCCCACTTATAGGTTTGCCGTCCTCAGTTTCCATTTATCTCTGTCATTCCAATCTCCCTCTTCCAAATTCCTATCATCCATTATGGTTCTGACGTAGGTTTTCCATTTCCATCTTGGTCTGCCACGTTTATTTCTACCAGGGGGTGACCATTGGTATATATTTTTGGCCATCTTACATTTTCCATTCTTTGTACATGGCCATACCATTTAAGCATTTGATTTTCAATCCTCTTAACAACAGATGTGGTGACATTCATTTCTCTCCAAAGGAATTCATTTCTTATTTTACCCTGTCTTGTTTTTTGGAGGCTTCTTCTAAAATAATCAAATTCAACTGTTCTAATTTTATTCTTTTGTAATTCCGCCAAACACCAAGTTTCACTTCCATATGACAAACTATTCTGTATTATGCTCATATAAATTTTCATTTTAGTTTCCTTTGTAATATTTTTGTTCCAAATTACTCCATGTAATGTCTTAGTTACATTTTTTGCCATTGCAATTTTAGTCTGTACATCTCTCTCACAGGTACCTAAAGATATTAAAAAAATAATTTTTTTTTTATTTTCCCTGTTTCAAGTATGATGTCATCCACATCCTTTCCCAAACACATATATTCTGTTTTCTGTAAATTTATATTCAGTCCCCATTTTTTATATTCTTCCATTAATTTATTTATCATATATTTCATATCAGTCCACCTCTGTGGTCTCGGGGTAGCGTGCTGCCTTGTCACGCAGCGGGCCCGGGTTCGATCCCCGGTCGGGACATTTTTCTGGGTGAGGTTTTTATCGGGGTTTTTCCTCACCTGTAAGACAAATGTCAGGAAAACTTTAATGCCCAAACGGTCCCAGAAATCATATGACCATCGCAATCATCATCATTCATATTCTTCTTCTTCTTTTTCCTTCCAAGTATTAGGCCAAGGCCTGTTACGATCCTATAGAAAATTTTCCGTCCAGCTTCTTCCGGAAAATTCTCGTATAAGACTTGAAAGCATAATAATAGTCCCTTCGATTGGTTGCTGGCCAAAGGAAGGCAAGACCAGTGATGGGGCTGCCATCTTATAGCCTCTGGTCAGGCTTTTCTGGAGAAGAAAAGAAAATAAAGTAAAGAAGAAATGGAAGAAAGGAAAGGCTCCCTAGCCCTCGGATGCCCTAATAGCGTCGGGGTCGAAAAAACAAGAGTTAACCAAGAGAGGTTAGATAATCTTAGATTAAGTTTAGGATTAGGGACTCTCCTGGCGCACCACTATCATCATCATCATCATCACCCATCATATCATCGGGACAACGTAACCCCGCCTTCCAGGCGCCCCAGCCTCAGAAGTGGGTTACAAGTACGCCATGCCAGGAGAGAAACCAGGAATGTCGAAAGACAAACCTGGGGCATTTGAAAAAAAATCATATCATATTCATTCCCTGCAAAAATTATTTGATCATCTGCAAACAACAATGAATGCTCGGTAATTAATAAGTAAAATCATGATTGTGTGTTTCCCTGGAACATTGCAGTCATATTTTCATGTCAACAATAGAAACGAGAAGAAACGTGAAAATGATGTACGCATGCGCGAGGTGACACAACATGAATGAACGTCAATTAAAATTCATCAACGGAAATGATGTGGTAACCGGATGTAACGTCCGGTACAGACAACAAGCAACTTTCTTTCAACACCTCATTTCAATGGAATATCAACTCTCCCTATCGTTCCATTATCTTTCACATCACAATCTATTATCGTTATTTAATATTAATCACAAGGGCCAACACGCACACTCTCTTGAGTAACACTAAGAAATTAGAACTGGAAACATCAATAAAACTAAATATATGCTCATACATTGTACTGTAATAATATTCTAATAAAATCAGTCCAAGGTTTATATGAAGAAACTAAAGTTGTGATAAAAACTGATGGAAAAAGGTCACAAGAAATTTTAATAAATCAAGGAGTTAGACAAGGGTGTAGTCTATCGCCCACTCTTTTTAATATATATCTTCTTCTTCTTCTTCTGCCGAATGCAGTATTGGGTGATGATGCCCGTTCTGCGACTACAAAAACTGATCTTTCCATCGGTTGAAGGGTCTTCCGAGGTCTCTTTTGCCGTTAGGGTTGAGGTGGTAAATCATCTTTGGTAAACGGGAATTTGACATTCTCTGGACGTGTTGGAACCATTTAATCTGATAATTTTGTATATGTTCAACCATTTCCCTACTATTCCACTGCATCCTTATCTCATCACTTTTCATTCTATCCCTTAATGTTACTCCAGTTAGTGATCGGAGGAATCTCATTTGTGAACTATTAATGCGGGATTTATCTTTTGCTCGAAGTGTCCAGCATTCACTTCCGTATAGTAGAGCAGGTTTGGCTGTGGCATTATGAAATCTCAATTGGATTTCTTTCCTCATTTGTTTTCCAAAATTTCTCCTAATTATACCATTTAATCTGTTATATTTTTCTAAATTTGTTTCCATTTGTTTAATATATATATCGACGACATTATGAAACAATGGAAAATTATAATGGACAATGGCCTTAGATTGAACAATAACTCAAGTATTAATAACTTACTTTTCGCCGATGATCTGGTCTTACTACACCATGATGAAGATCTGTTACAATTGGCTGCTTACAAACTAAATGCAATATGTAGCGACTATAATTTTAAAATTTCAATAAGTAAAACAAAAGTAATGACATTTTGTGGAAGAAATACTATCTATCTATCTTCGGGTTTTTACAGCTGCTGCCGTCTTCCCGTGCCAAACCTCCAAAGCCTACGGTCTTGGGCATCTTCGATGCTTAGCCCTCTAGCTTGCATTACTGTCTTCATGTTTTCCTTCCATGTTAACCTTGGTCTTCCTCTTTTCTTCTTTCTGTTAGGATGCCATTCATATAGTTGCTTCGGCCATCGCTCATCTTCCATTCTTAAAACATGTCCTAACCACTTTAATTCCTTTTCCTCAATTCTTTCAATTATGCTTTCTTCTGCTTCCATTTTGTTTCTAATTTCCTTATTTGTGACACGTTCTAATTTAGACTTTCTGGCACTTCTTCGTAAATAATCCATTTCTAGAGCTATTAGTCTATTCTTGTAGTACTTATTGATTGTCCATACCATCACTTCCGTACATTGCAACAGATTCCACCAATGTTTTACCAATATATTTTTTTGTGTCTTTCCAAATATGCTTATCCCACCATATGGAATTTAATGATGATATTATTTTGCTACTCAATTCAATTCTATGTTTTATGTTCTCTTTGCCTATACCTTCGATGTTATCCATAATCATTCCCAAATATTTAGTTTGTTTCACTTGCTTTATTTGGATTCCATCTTCCAATACTAAGTTTTCTCTTTCATTGCTATTTATTGCCAGATATTCTGTTCTGCGTGCAAAAATAGTAATTAGAGACGAAATTATTGAACAAGTATCCCACTTTAAATATTTAGGATGTGACATCAGCTATGGGTATGATAAAGATATTGAACAAAAAACACATCAGTTTCAAGCTATTTGTGGTACAATAAATAGAACATTGAATAATAAAGTCCATAAACAAACAAAATTAAAATTTTATAAAACAATGGCTGTCCCTGTCCTTTTGTATGGGAGTGAATCTTGGATTACCACTACCAAACAAGGAAGTAAAATACAAGCAGCCGAGATGAAATTTTTAAGAAGAGTAAAAGGCTGCACTAGAATGGACCAGATAAGAAACGAGGATATCCGTGAAGAACTGCAGATCCACTCCATAAAAGAAAATATATTTAACAACAAGATACAGTGGAAAGAACATGTAGAAAGAATGGAAGAAAGAATATTACCAAATAAAATCTTCTATTATTTTCCAAGAGGAAGAAGAGATGTCGGACGTCCTCGGAAGAGATGGTCTTAGATCTATTAGTGAAGACGGAACAGGCAACTCTTGCCTAAACCAGGAAGTGAAGAAGAAGAAGACATTGTATTGTATTGTAAGCCCGTGTTTTCCCTTTACAGAGATTTGGGCGCTCTCCTCCTACAGAGAAGAATTTCAACCATATTAATTTAGTTACACTTGTTTTCGTATAGATGTCATTTTGAGTGGTCCGTGGTCAGCGTTCCGCCTCATACTGACATCTAGGAAACCAAGGTAGTACTAGGACTGGAAAATTCGGTAAATTTTGCTTAGAGGCATTTCCATTCAGGCTTAAGGATTTTTTACGAGCCTGAAAATCTTCAGACTCGGGACCTACGGCTTAAAGTCCCTCCCGGAGGAGTCGCTCCTTGGATTTTTCCGTCCTAAAAAATCCATCGACCCCGGCCGGGTTTGAACCCGCGACCCTCGGGACTAGAGGATACATAGAAATCTAATATATATATATATATATATATATATATATTTCGAATGTCCCAGATTTGTCTTTCGGACATTCCTGGTTTCTCTCCTGGCATGGCGTACTTGTAACTCACTTCTGAGATTGGGGCGCCTAGAAGGCGGAGTTACGTTGCCCCGATGATATGATGGGTGATGATGGTGCGCCATGAGAGTCCCTAATCCTAAGCTTAATCTAAGATGAATATGAATGATGATGATTGCGATGGCCATATGATTTCAGGGACCGTTTGGGCCTTAAAGTTTTCCTGACATTTGTCTTACAGGTGAGGAAAAACCCCCGATAAAAACCTCACCCAGAAAAACTGCCCCGACCGGGGATTGAACCCGGGCCCGCTGCGTGACAAGGCAGCACGCTACCCCGAGACCACAGCGGTGGACTGAGAAATATATATATTAATACGTGAAGGAAAAACTTTGTACCCCCTTTTTAACCACATTGCGCGCACGGACGAGTGTGATATTTGGCATAATTAAAGTTCAGGATACAGGCCTACTCTAAGAGATCACATTTATAGTGAAACAATTAGGCAAGAACTCAAAATTGTTAATCTTCTTCTTCTTCACGGTTTAGGCTTATTTACTAGCCTGTTCCGGCTCCAAATTGCTGCTCTTTCCATCTTTTCTTTGGTCTTCCCAAACTTCTTCTTCCACATGGTGAATAGCTGTATGCTGCTTTTGGTATTCTATTCTCAGTCATCCTTGCCAAGTGTTCTTTCCAGTTTGTTCTGTATTTTTATATTGTTGTGTTTAATTCCTCTACTTTTAGTTGTTCTCTTATTTCTGTGTTAGTTTTTTGTCTGTTCTTTGATATCCTGCTATTGGTCTGAGGAATCTCATTTCAGCAGCTTGTATTCCGGCAGATTGTTGTGTTGTCACTGTCCATGTTTCGGATCCATAAGTAATAATAGGCACTGCCATTGTCTTGTATAATTTCATTATAGAGTCTTTTCTGGCTTTATTTTTTAAAGTTCTTTTTAGTGTTCCTGTTATATAATTAAACTTATTTAGTTTGTTATTTATATCTGTTTCCGCTGTGTATGATATTTCGCAACCTGGGAAGTTATATCTTACCACTTGTTCTATTGGTTTATTTTCTAATATTATCTTTGTCCGGTCCACCGCTGTGGTCTCGAGGTAGCGTGCTGCCTTGTCACGCAGCGGGCCCGGGTTCAATCCCCGGTCGGGGCAGTTTTTCTGGGTGGGGTTTATATCGGAGTTTTTCCTCACCTGTAAGACAAATGTCAGGAAAACTTTAAGGCCCAAACGGTCCCCGAAATCATATGGCCATCGCAATCATCATCATTATCATGTCATCATCATCATCCTTCATCGGTGTGGAAAGCAACGGGAAGCTACCACACCTATAATTCCCTAGTAAAGCTGCAAGCATAGCATGAAAATGCTATGATGCAGCGAAGGACCTGCCTTCGGGCAGAATTACTATGAATGGATCTTTGTCCGAACTGGATGAGCGCCCTTGAAGGCCATTGTTTTTTTATTTTTGTGAGGATATTTCCATGATGTATTTTTTTGATATTTCATTTAGTTTATATTGTTAATCTAAATGAAAAAATACAGAACTGTAAACAAAAATGGCATGAACATATTTTAAGAATGGACTCTTCTAGGCTAACAAAACAAGCACTGTTGTACCAACCTCAAGGCTATAGAGATGTGGGACGTCCTAGAAGACGATGGGAAGATGAATTCTGAGAGCGGAACAGGCCGACGGCCTACCATGAAGATGATGATGATGAAAGTTCATACAGAAAAGGAGTGCAGAAAAATAAAATATACGTATAATATGTGTTACAAATAAATTAAATTAAACAAAATAAAATAAATTTTCTGTAAGGAATTGTGTGTATTACTCATTCATTTGTTTACGTTCATACTAAAAGTGCATTGTTGAAAAAAGAAAATTGTGCAGCAGCAATGTGAATTGACTCACTCTCGCGTATTTATTAAAAAAAGGTGAGTACATTTTATTATTTAATTTAAATTAAACCCTGTCTAATCTTGGTTTCAGTAATTTCATTACATATATGTATTTATATAGGCCTATTTAGATACTCGCACCTACTTCCATTATGCTTCAACATAGAACATTGACGGGTCGGAGTGAGGGGAAAGAAGACGGTATATAAGTTATATTCACGTACACATAATAATAGGACAAATGCAAATTTAAATAGTATAAATAGTATACAAATGTCAAATGACGCATTATTGTTTTTTTAAATATGGCTTAGCCAAGCTATACCACATATTTCCTATCGTTAGTATTTGTAAAATAAATCGAAAACTAATGCATAATGATGTATTTGTGACAAGCTTAAAATTTAATGAATTGTGGTCGAATTTCGGTCGCTGGGCGTCCACTAGTGTATTATTAAATGGAAATGGACTGTTAGTGAGAAATGAGGGGAATTTTGAAAAAGTGGCTAACTTCAAATACCTAGGAACAATAATCACAAACAGGAATGAGATGCACAAAGAAATTAAACATAGGCTCAATTCTGGAAGTACATAGGCGTACAATTAGGCCTATACATTACATAAACTTTTATGATCCTAACTTCTCTAAAAGAAAAACGTTAAAGGAAGATCGGTTGGTAGACCAAGAATAATATTAACCATGATTTAAGGGAAGTATATCGTACACGGGGTGATTGGGAAAAATTACCTATCTACTGGGCGCTTTCCCTCTAGTTTTCCTACATGCTCCTCTTTCATTCCCCATTCGTGCCATATGTCCTGCCCATCGCAATCTACGTGACTTAACTCTTCATATTATATTTGGTTTCCCATAAAGACCACATAGCTTACTGTTGCGTATTCTTCTCCATTCGCCTATCTAATCATCTCTCTTCAACTCAAAAAAAAAAATGTCCTAAGAACTTTATTCTCAAATACTCGTAATATTTTCTCCTCCCTTAAAGTAAGAGTCCATGTTACGCATCCATATAATATCCATAGTAATTCTGCCTGAGGGCAGGTCCTTCAATGCAATCATAGCATTTTCATGCTATGCTTGCAGCTTTACTAGGGAATTGTAGGTGTAGTAGCTTCCCGTTGCTTTCCACACCGATGAAGGATGATGATGATAATGATAAGGGTGAGGATGATGATGGCCATATGATTTCGGGGACCGTTTGGGCCTTAAAGTTTTCCTGACATTTGTCTTACAGGTGAGGAAAAACCCCGATAAAAACCTCACCCAGAAAAACTGCCCCGACCGGGGATCGAACCCGGGCTCGCTGCGTGACAAGGCAGCACGCTACCTCGAGACCACAGCGGTGGACCCATATAAATATAACTGGGAGAATAACAGTTTTATATTTTTTTTTTCAGTTTAATGTCTTTTGAGAGATGTTGAGACTACAAGAGCCCTTGTAACACATAATAGCACGCATTTCCAGAATTGAGCCTATGTTTAATTTCTTTCTGAATCTCATTCCAGTTTGTAATTATTATTGTTCCTAGGTATTCGAATTCAGTCCCTTCGTCAAAATTTCAAAAAGTATGTAAAATATATAAATATGCATATATGTAAAATAATTGGTGTCACATATTCTTCCAGGCGCAGTCTATGAGACTTATCTGTTCTTATAAATATTATCTATGATTCCCCATAGGCCTATAGATCATTTACTAAACATTTTCTCCATTCACCTATCCATTCGCCTCTCTTCGGTTCAAAAATGTTCCTAAGTATTTTATTCTCGTGTGTGAGTGTGTACGTCAGTTAATGTCCGAAGTTTTTGTATTTGTTTTTATTTGGAATGAAACCTGGTATATAACAATAAATTAAGAAAAATAAGATTAACTTCGTTAACCAGCGAGCAAAATCAGACCATCGGGGCTAGGATTAATCGAAAGAGAAAATAGAAAATCGCCCTAGGCCTATATAACGTTTTTTTGCCAACGAAACTCGGAGTATGTCATTGAGATAAAATTAAGCAGATGCTGTCAGTTAACCAACGAAATCGAGGTGCCGGAAGACGGCGGCAGCTGTCATGATACCAGATGATGATGATGATGATGATGATAATTGTTATTATTATTATTGGTCCACCGAGGTAGTGTGCTGCCTTGTCACGTAGCGGGCCCGGGTTCGATCCCCAGTTGGGATAAGCTTCCAAATTGAGTTTTTTTTCGGTTTCTTCCTCACCTGTAAGACAAATGTCAGGTAGCTTTGAGGCCCAAAAGATCCTCATACATCATCTGGCCACTATCATTCTTCACCGGTGTGAAAAGCAACGGAAAACTCCAACAGCTATAATTCCCTAGTAAAGCTGTAAAGCATAGCATGAAAATACTATGATTGCAGTGAAGGACCTGCCCTTGGGCAGAACACTATAGAACAAAATAGAACAATAATAGTCGACTACTATTTCTACTACTACTACTACTACTACTACTACTACTACTATTACTACTAATAATAATAATAATAATAATAATAATAATAATAATAATAATAATAATAATAATAATAATAATAATATATATCCGGTTTTAACAATGTTGATACATTTTTCCGGCGCCAATGATTTCTCTTCAATTTCGCTTTATAATTTTCCTCCATTCGTCTCTATTATAACACATTTCTTCCTCTATTTCCCAGTCCTTAAAATTTTCTCTAACCCCTTGGATCCACGTGAGATTTGGTCGTCCTTTCCTTCTCGTTCCTGATTGCGTCCATTCTATTATTTTCTTCGGTAGTCTATCACCATCCATTCGCCTAATATGCTCGTATCACTTTTGTTGATTTTCTTGGACTATTTAACTCATGCCCCAAATGGGAGTCAATGACCAATCACGTTTCAATGATTTCTGTTTTACAACCAATCAGAGTCGTATTTCACGAAATATTTATCTGTTATAATTACCATATTAAAGAAAGCTCCTCCTTTTTAATATTCTGAACAGGTCTGACCATTATTTTGCAGTGACTGAGCCTGTTAGAAATACGGCTACCAGATTGTATATATAGTGCATGAATGTCAACACATGCCGCATGCGGGAGTTAATATATAAAAACATTTGTAGCAATTTATTATACCACCAAAAAAAGAAACCACTGTTTGCACTTTCTTTAATGTATTTTTTCCCAGGTAACAATCCAGAAAAATATAATTGTCATATTTACTTTATACGACATCAGAAATGAATTAATATACAGTTTGATGTGTTTAATTTTTTCTCCACTAGAGAGCATTCTTACAATATTGCGTTCCTTTAGCAATAAATAGTATGATCTGGTTGCAGTGATAAACAAAAGAAGCAGATGAAGCGTACCTATCGTTTCTCATTTGTCTTCAAACATCGCCGTTTACATTAAATATATAAATATTTTAAAATAACTATATTTAAATAATTATTTGTGAGTAAACAGCTTAATTTTATTCGTTAAATAGTCCTAACAAATGCCACTCTTGATTTCCAAATTCTCTAGATAAATTCACTCCTCACTTCGTGAATCGTGAATTTATCGATAATTTGGAAATCACTCGTGGCATTACTTATGATAAATTATAACATTGAGTTTTGTACATTCATGTTCTCTTTTATAACATCATTTCTAATTTTCTCTCTCCTTGATATCCTAGCAGATCTTCTCCAATAGTCCATTTCTGCTACCATTAATTTTGTTTTCAACTGATAATTTATAGTCCAAACCTCTGAATAATAATAATAATTATTATTATTATTATTAATAATTTATTATTATTATTATTATTATTATTATTATTATTATTATTATTATTATTATTATTATTATTATTATTATTATTAGCATAGTTTGTTGAGGCAAATCCCTACAAATCGGGAAGGTCACGTGTTCGAGTCCCGATGGGAGGCTGACATCAATCTTCTGGGGACATGATGACCTTGGGATTGACTTAATCTCTAACTGATATCAGTTAAATTTAACCCAAATTCCAAACGATGAGAGGCCACAGTAATGATTGCCTTTATGAAAAATTAATTGTGGCCCGACGAGGAATTGAACCCGGGACCTCACAAACTATAATCAGAAGGCCAGACCACAAGAATACAAGACTGTGTTTTAAGGAAACTAGAATGAACATGTTTATTAATAAATACCAATAAAAATCTGGATGTAGAATGTTTAATGATATGACACGTTTCAGATCCTGGTGTTCAGGAGCCTACGTAAGAGATAAGATCGCATGCAAAGAATGGAGAGCGGCCATCTTGTTGAGACCCGCATTGTTGTGCGGGCGGGACAACGCGCCGGAAATACGTCATGAGGCTTGTTGCTCAATTAAAAGAAAGTTGTTGAGCAACACGCATGGCAAGTAGAGCATTTCATTGCACCTGCAGGGTTACCAACAATATCGCATTGTGCCTCAAAAGTAAACATCTTAAATAATACAAACACCACAAATGCAAGCTGTGGGCCTTCTACTCTTGCCCGGTCGTGGAATGATATGGGAAGAAACCCCTATATACAAGGATATCACAGCGACAGATGAAATGGAGCGAAATTGATGACTTCAGTATGAAAAAAGCGATGGAATGAAGTTTTTGTTTATAGAAAAGTGGAAGAAATCACATGAAAATCCTGCTCTTGCTCCGATTCGCCCAATATAGAGGAACCTAGAAGTGGAGGGCGAACTTTCGTTAAAACACAATAGCACGAGGATTCAGTTGATTATCTTTTCCAACAAGATGGAGCACCGCCTCACTATCACTGCCAGTTTAGATACTAACTAACTATCAAACTATCCCTATCCTGAGCTAATGTTTTCCATTCATTCCTTGTATAATCTACTTTCCTCAACTCATGGTTAATGTTATTCTCCCACCTCATTCTTGGTCTACCAACTGGGTGTTTTCCTTCTGGTTTTCCTACAAAAAGCTTCCATGCACGTATTTCATTCCCCATTCGTGCCACATGTCCTGCCCATCGCAGTCTACAAGACTTAACTGTTGTTATTATATCTGACTTCCTATAAAGACCATGCAGTTCATTGTTATGTAAGTCTTCTACATTCACCTGTCTGTTCATCTCTTTGGTCAAAAAAAAATTCATCAGCTTAGATACTAGTAAATTTAATGGTATAATTCCGCTGAAAAAATTATATTATAAATTTATTTACCTTATATGGTATCTTTACCTTGTCGTGGTGGAGTGGTTTGGGTGCTTAAATGACCCCGAGAGCTATATCGGCGGTAGCATTGCTGCCGAAAAAGTTACCCATGCCGGACAGGTCGAGGGCGATAAGTCAGATAAATAAAGTACTTTGGTCGAAAAAGTGGCGATTTTTCACCGTAAAAATACAACCGTCAAGAAACGCGGGCATTGGTTCCATTGGGGTAAATTTTTCCGCAGGCAAAATAATCCCCCATTCGGTTCTCTAATCTAATAGGCTATATAAAAATGAATGTTTGTTTGTTTGTTTTTCGTATTCTATGCGCGGCCATACCGTTGATCCGATTTTGATGGGTTTTTTTGCAAAAGTTCAGGACTTTCCCGGGATGAACATAGGCTATAAGGGAGTTGTAATACTCAACCCCTTCACCCCTAAAAATCACCCTTTGTAGTGAAAAACGTGAATTAAAGTCCCAATTTTGACGGTTAAATGGCTTATGCTGCCTAAACCATAACAAATACACCAAATTATTGAACACGGAATTGAATATCTCAAAAAACTCAACAAAAAAGTCCGCGACAGCATATGTTTATCTTTTACGGATAACTCACAATAACCATTTTTGTCTTTCATTGATGCCAAGAAGATGGGGATAAGCTGATTCCCGGGCAAGTATAGCAGCGCACGCCGGGTATTAGCTACTGTTTGATATAAAAGTATTTCTAATGGGTGATTTATTTGCGGGCGGGGACTACTTCAGGGAACCCCTGCCAAAAGTGTTCTTACGAACACTGTATGTTAGGATTTGTATAGTAGTGGGAAACTAGACATATTAACGCAGAGATTCGATAAATCGCCCTTGGATATAGTCGCTTTACATGAAGTTAGATGCCCAGGAGATTGTGGTCAGGAATCAGGAAGATTTGCATTCAACTGTGGGTGTGATGTGAGAAATAAAAGAGGAGAATAGAAGCTTCTTGTAGGAAAATCAGAGAAAAACGCCCAATTCGTAGACCAAGAATGAGGTGGGAAGTACATTATACAGGGGATGATTGAAAAACACTAGCTCAGGATAGGGATGTATGGAGAGCTTATGTCCGCGCGGCCATGAAACTATGATTAATGTTATTCTCCCACCTCATTCTTGTTCTACCAGCTGGGCGTTTTCCCTCTGTTTTACCTAAAAGAAGCTTCCATGCACCTCTTTAATGCCCCATTCGTGCTACATGGCATGCCCATCACAGTCCACGAGACTTAACAATTTTTTTACATCTGGTTTCCTATAAAGATCATGTAGCTCACCGTTATGTAGTCTTCTCCATTCGCCTGTCAGTTAATATCTCCATCCATCCCTAGTAATTCAGCCCGAAGGCAGGTCTTTCATCGCATTTTCATGTTATGCTTGCAGCTTTACAAGGGAATTGTAGGTGTGGTAACTTCCCGTTGCTTTCCACACCGGTGAAGGATGATGATGATAATGATAAGGATCATGATGATGGCCATATGATTTCGGGGACCGTTTGGGCCTTAAAGTTTTCCTGACATTTGTCTTACAGGTGAGGAAAAACCCCGATAAAAACCTCACCCAGAAAAACTGTCCCGTCCGGGGATCGAACCCGGGCCCGCTACGTGACAAGGCAGCACGCTACCTCGAGACCACAGCGGACGTATCTCTTTGATCCAAAAATTGTCATTACTTAATACTTAATACAGGCTTTCCACTTTACAGCAGTTCGCCTTTGATTCCTGCTTTCCAGAGATTCCTATCTTCCCATTGTCCTTCTTCCATACTCCTCTTCATCATGGCATCATATATTCCCTCATACCATGTTCTTCTACTTCTCCCTCTTCCTTCTGCCTGGTATCATCCAATCTAACACATGTTTAGGCCACTGGTCTTCCGACATCCCTTGTACATGTCCATACCACTGTAGAGCTCTCTTTGTTATCCTTTCGATAACAGTTTCTTGTGCAACCATTTCTTGTCTGATATTTGTATTAAAATGTTCATAAGAACTTTATTCTCAAATACTCGTAATCTTTTCTCCATTAAAGTAAAGAGTCCATGTTTCGCATCAACATAATAGAATTGGGAGAATGACAGGAAAATGTAGGCCTACTTAAGAAAATGTGTGGACTGACGAAAGGAAACAGATTGGATAAACAATTTATGACGTATTTGAGCTTGTTAATGGTTGGCTTACTCAGTACATTATGATGACTTCCTTCAAACAATTTACTAATCATTAAATGACTTGATACATTCATATCCAGCAATGAACCAATGAATAAGCATGACGAAGTCTAACAAACTAAAATACCCTCAGCTCAAAGGCACATTCACTCTCAAAATTATATTCTATTATATCCCACCGCTGCGGTCTCCAAGTAGCCTTGTCAAGCATTGGGACGGGCTTCCTGGGTGAGGTTTTTTTCCGGGGTTTTTACTCACCTATAAGACAATTGTTAGGTGAGTCTAAGACCGAAAAGGTCCCCGAACATCATCTGCCCATCATCATCATCCTTATCGCCATCCTTATCATCACCGGTGTGGAAAGCAACGGGAAGCTACCAAACCTATAATTCCCTAGTAAAACTGCAAGGCACAGCATTTTCATGCTATGATTGCAGTGAAGGACCTGCTCTAGGACAGAACACTATAGATAGATGTGTTAAAGGAACTCTTGTCGTCCCAACATCTCTCAAAAAACGTTAAACTGAAAATATATAAAACAGTTATTCTCCCAGTTGTAGTATATGGATATAAAACATGGACCTTAGTTCAAGCTACTAGGAGAAACTTCCTGAGTGATATTTTTTCCAGGATTTTTCTTCACCTGTGAGACAAATGTGAGGTTGCTTTGAGGCCCAGAAGGTCCCCGAACATCATCTCGCCATCACCATCATCATCAAGCAACGGAAAGCTACCACACCTATAATTTCCAACTAAAACTGCAAGGGCATAGCAAAAAATGATATGATTTCAGTGAACGGCCTGCCCTAGGACAGAACACTATAGAATAGAAAAACATTTATATATACAGGTTTCAATCTCTTTAACAAAAAATACGGATATTCTATGTTTAATGATAGAACTTACAATTTATATCGTTACCGTATTTTACGGATTATAAGACACTGTGGACTATAAGCAAAGTAAAGTGATCCCACAACAGGCCGGAGGCCCTTGGGGTAGTAGGAGGTTAAGGCTCCCACTTTTTCTAGACAATCGGCACTTTATGTCAGCCGGGTTGTCAGCCTTGCGTGACAGTCGCCTTTACCCCCAGAACAAGCGTCTGGTACTCATTTCCGTTAGAGGCTGAGTCGACCCCAGGTCCATAGTGCCGCCAGAGGGTTTGGGTCAGTTTAAAAATCCTGACCCCAACGGGACTTGAACCCTCGACCCTCCGGCTTGTAGCTCAGTGCCTTAACCACTACGCTACGGCGTGCCCGTGGACTATAAGACGCAGCTTAATCTTTAAGCATGTTTTTAAATAAATTTTTTTCCCCTTTTTTATTATTAGATTGCAAAGCCAGACTAAAAAAAAAATCTTAGTTTATAAAACCGTTCTGATCGTTAAAATTCCTGAAAATCGTCATCTGAACTTTCTTATTCTTCCTCTTCTTCGTCCTCATTGTTGTCTTCTTCATATATAAGATGGTCTTCACTGCCATCGAGAGCGTTACTTACACCGCACTTCTTGAAAGATTTAACAATAATGTCTTCTCTCACTCTAGACCACGACAGTTTTTATCCACTGACACACTTGTTTGATTGAATCGGCGTGAATTCATGTTGAGTTTCATCCATCATCCATTTGTTCAAGTTCACTGGCATCGTAGACTGCAATGACGCAACATACGCTAGACAGTGTTCTGGGTTTGTGATGGCAGGGCGGGAGGGAGACAATGTTAGCAAGCTTGTGAATCCCCGCAACTCATGTTCGTCGTATCGGTGCACTGCTGCTGCCAGTTGAATCCAATGTTGCCAGATAGAGACATGATTCCCACGGCATCGAATATATGGCCATTTTTAAGACTGATGGGAATTTTAAATCAAGCACTGGATATTTTTATATTAATTTCGAGTATAAGATGCACTTGAATTTTGGAGCCAATTTTTCGAAGAAAAAAGTGCGTCTTATGGTCCGTCAAATACGATAAGCTGACGTAACTGTAGAAACTGAAGATATTTTACAGTGAGAGTAAAATAATAATGTCTCTGAATTTTTCAGTTTTATTTCAATAAGAAATTGCAAATATATATATATATATACACGGTATATGGGGAGTTACAAAATACTTGTTCTGAGTTTTATGTTTTAATGCACCTTAATCACTAATTCAAAATAAAGGTAACTAACGTAAAACTAACGCTTCTGCGTGATGTAATTGTTTTAAAAGAAATAAATAATAACTGTTACGTGTGTTGATAGTCTACAATATGTTGGGGTGTAGGAACTTTTTTTTTTTTCGCGTAACAGTGCGTTTTGTCGTACTTACAGCAATGGTGACTATGATTGAAAGTTCAACTTCCTACATTTCGGGATTGCCAACCTAAATAATTATACTGTAATAAAAATAACTATACTGTAATATTACATATTACAAACACGCATGTGGGAAGTAAAACCACTGCCCTCTATGTATACTACATACAATGTATATACAAAAATATCCAAAAGGTAGTGTTAATATAAATTATACGAAACAAATCACTGCATTTTAAATGAACTGAACTTTATTTGAAACAATATAAAACAATAAATGTGTACTTGCCGCCATTTCATCACTGATTGGTGCCAAGGCCTGCTGTAGTTTCAACTAATAAACATTTTCCACACTGTTAACGTTAGTCAGTTGTTTATAATAAACGCAAATATTTCCAACAAATATGTTATTATTTTACTATTACTTATTATCTTGAAAACACCATCGCGCAAAAAAAAAAAAAAAATTACAACGCACGTTTGTGAAGTGTTTCACAGAATCTCGGAAATTAAAAACCTCGCTATCGCTCGGTTTTAAACATTTTCCTCGCTTCTGTAAAAACCACTTCTCAGCCTCTCATCGTAATATACAAGTAGTATTATACCACTTTGGGAAGCAGGAAAGAGACTTCAATTTTCATTTGTTTATCAAATTTAAGTGGAAACATCTATAACTAAAATCACGGATATTTTTGATAGGTAGATTCAAACCGCGGTGGACTAGTGGTTATGCTCCTTGCCTCTGTTCCCGAGGATCGCGGGTTCAATCCCGGCCGCGGTCGATGTATTTTTTAGGACGGAAAAATCCAAGGAGCAAGTCCTCCGGGAGGGACTTTAAGCCGTGGGTCCCGAGTCTGAAGATTTTCAGGCTCGTAAAAAATCCTTAAGCCTGAATGAAAGGCCTCTAAGCAAAATTTACCGAATTTTCCCGTCCTAGTACTACTTTGGTTTCCTAGATGTCAGTATGAGGCGGAACGCTGACCACGGACCAGTCAAAGGACATATATACGAAAACAAGTGTAACTAAATTAGTATGGTTCAAATTCTTCCCTGTAAGGGGAGAGCGCCTAAATCTCTGTTAAGGGAAAAATGGGCTTACAAGAAGATTCAAGGAAGATTTTTTGCAAAATCCTTTGATAAGAAGAACCTCAAAATCTTAAACCTTCGAAATTCGTTAAAATGTACCTGGATATGTCATACATCACGGGAAGATGTTGAAAAATGGCGTTGGAATAGAACTATCGGTGGCAAAGAGGAAGACAAAAACAAACCTGGACGATGGGAGAGGCTGAGTAAGAACCCGGGCACGTGGCGCCGGGCGGATGCCGCTTATAATGAAAGTTTTCCGGTAAGCGTGCGGTACGTGAGGCGCATGTCTAATATAGCAGTGCAGCCAACCTCACGGATTTGTACATCCCTGAACACCTGGAAGCACGTGACAGCTGGCAGACGCACGTATTGATTCTTGTGGGGCAGACACCCTCGGGGGGATAATCCCCGCATCCGTATTCTCGTCATGTTTCAAACTAATTCACAAACATGCCTCCTTTTCACATAAACAATGGAACACATCATTTTTCTTACAGACCTTTTTCCAAAATCTATACAAGTCCGACAGACGAGAGAGTTGAATCAGAGGGTAAGAGTATTTGGGAAGGTTTTAACCCCTAGACTAGACCCCCCAACCGGAATTCAAATACCTGGGAACAATAATTACAGACAGGAATGAGATGCACAAATAAATTTAACATAGGGAAGTGGATGTTTTTATGCATTACAGGGGCTCTTGTCGTCCCAACTTCTCTCAAAAAATGTTAAACTGAAAATATATGAAACTATTATTCTCCCAGTTATATTAACCCTGGAACCTGACGGTTAAACTTAGCATCAATTCACCTGATTGTGGGGTCACAGTGACCCCTCACACAATTTTAATTTTAAAACGTGTTTATTTTAATAGTATTTGTATAAGGTTTACTATGTTATCATGTTACACAATATTATTTGCCGATGATCAAGTAGTGATTTCCAGTTCAGAAGATCTACAAAGAGCTATTTTTAATTTGGAAAAAGTAAGTGCCAATTACAATTTAAAAATTTCAGCGAATAAAACTAAAATTTTAGCATTTAAGGGACATGATACTTTAAGAGCAAAAATAGTAATTGATAATAAAATTTTAGAGCAGGTGAACAGTTTTAAATATCTAGGTTTCAATTCATCATATGTTAAAATTGAAGATATTAATGATAAAATAAATGCATTTAATCTAATGTCTGGCACTATTAAAAGAACCCTTAAAAACACAAGAAAAGAAACAAAAATGAAATTTTATAAAGCAATGCTGTTCCTGTATTGATGTATGGAACAGAATGTTGGACGATCACTAAAAGACAAGAACAAAGATTGGAAGCAGCTGAGATGAGATTTTTAAGAAATATAGCAGGATATACTCTGCTGGATAAGAAAAAGAAGGATGATATAAGAAAGGAACTAAATATTTTCAAACTTACAGACCGAATAATTAAATATAGGAATGACTGGAAAGAACATATGGATAGAATGCCAGAAGAAAGATTTCCAAAATTATTGCTAAATTATAAACCGCACGGAAGGAGAAATGTTGGACGCCCACACGAAAGATGGTCTGAACAATTTTAACAATTCTAGCTTTCATGAAACCGGAACGAGCCAACAGGCTTAATCCCTGGATGATGGTGATGGTGATGATGATGCATTCTAGTAGATAAAACTTCCATATTTAATACCACTAAGCAGACCACTAAGGGTCAGGGAGTGCATAACTAACTAACTATATAACTATCTCACATTGTAATGACACGCCAGATCAATGAAATGCTATTTTGACAGTTTACTACATGAAGCACAAAGGTGATCATTCCACGTGGAATTATTGTAGTCCACACATTCCATAGCTAACTTCCTATCTTTTTCTCCTTCTTCTTCTTCTTCTTCTTCTTTTTCTTCTTCTTCTTTTTCTTCTTCTTCTTCTTCTTCTTCCTTTCATGTGATAGACCTAGTGGTCTGTTACGGTCTAAATCCAACGTTTGAAGGGTCTGCCGAAAGATCTCTTACCTGGTGGCTGGTAATTTAAGATCTGACGTGGTATTCTTGTTCTGCTCATTCTCCTATCTTTTTTCTGGGGCAGAAATTGCATATTTTTCTTCCATTGAAAGCTACAGCTTCTGTCATGTTGTTGTGCGCCTGTTTCTGTTAAACCCCAGGATCTTTAAACTGACCCAAACCTTCTGGCGGCACTATGGTACAGGTGTCGACTCCTCTCTAACGGAAATGAGTACCAGACGCTTCTTCTGGGGATAAAGGCGGCCGTCATGCAGGGCTGATAACCCGGCTGACATCAAGAGCCGATTGCCCAGAAAAAGTGAGAGCCTTAACCTCCTACTACCCCAAGGGTCTCTTGAGGCCTGTAGTGGGATCACTTTACTTTATTTCACTTTACTATCACTTCCGTTCACTTATTTCATCACCATTTACTTGAAAATGCCATTATACAAATAAAATAAAAAGTAAGAAATTACAGTTTCACTAACATAGATAATTACTGTATAATTGAAAGACTTGACAGCCTATTGGCCTAATCACGTAATTTAGTTTGAAGAAAAACACACATAACCTGACGGTGGGGTTTGTATGACCCCAACTACTACCACAACAAATATTTCCCTCTCCCTCTTGTAAACTATTTTATGAAAAGTCACAAATATATCATCACTTAAAGAACAAGGTTAGAACTGAATTCTCAAAAAGCTATTAAAAAAGGTGTGTTCAGATGAATATAAATATCTGCTGTGTCGCCATGGCCCCAACATCAGGTTCCAGGGTTAATGGATGCGAAACACGGACTCTTACTTTAAGGGACTAAGATAAAATATTACGAGTATTTGAGAATAAAGTTCTTAGGGACATACGTTTTTTTAGCAGGATTTTATTCAAAAGATTTAATTTTAGAAATGGTTTCATTGAGATATTTAAATATATTCGGATTACTTTTAGGTAGGCCAAGAATGACATGGGAAGATAATATTTATCACGATTTGTCGGAGGTCAATTATACAAGGAATGATTTAGTAATATACGGTGAATCAGGCACAGGATTTTTAATTACAATTGACCATGATTTATTCATGCTGTCAGAAATCAATTTTTCTTCCATTGATTCAGAAATATTAGAATTGGGAGTCAAAGACGGACAAAGGAACTTATTGTAGAAAACGTGAAGGAGACAGCCTAATAGGTAGACCTAGAATGAGATGGGAGAATACAATTAAACATGGTTTGAGGCAGATTATTTTTACAGGGAATGATACGAAAATATTAACTGGGGACAGGAATAAACCACCGGTTACTACTTGTAGCTACAAGTCGGAGACATGCTAGTGTATTCGCGAAGGTTTGAAACCCCTAGCCCTACAAATTGACTGAGGTTCTTTCTGGTTCCCCTCAGTTCTCAAGGTAAACGCCGCGCCGGTTGGAATTTCATTACCAGGATCCATAAAAGACTCATAAAATATTTCGACAAGGAATACAGATTTCCAAAAATGAAACTATACAAACACTTTTGTACGCAGACGATATAGTGCTGTTTGCAATCTCAGAGTTTGAATTACAAATGCAGGCACATCAATTAAATGATACAGCGAAACAGTTAGATTTGAAAACGTCTTCCCAAAAAAACAAAATCTATGGGTATGTCTGAAAAACACGAAGAGTTAAAACAGAATTAGATCCCGCGCCGTAGCCGAGTGGTTACGGCAAGATGTCATCGCACAGAGCTACGGGGCTTGCACTGGTTCGAGTCCCCATGAGGGAAATTTTTTTCTCATTTAGCTGGAAAATCTAGAATGGATAGAATAGGAAATAAAGAAATAAGGGAAATTATGGGTGTACAAGAGGAGCCGGACATTATAGAAAAAAAAGATTACAGAATCGCACAAACAAAACAATCAATAAATGCTTTAAACTCTGTTTGATGGAGCAAAAATATTACAAAAAATAGAAAATTACAAATATATATCAAACCATAATTCAGAGCATTTTAACATATGGTGCTGAAGTCTGGCAAATTCCTACCAGGGAAATGAAAAGAATTTTAAGTACAGAAATGGATGTTTTAAGAAGATCAGCTGGAAAATCTAGAATGGATAGAATACGAAATAAAGAAATAAGGGAAATTATGGGTGTACAAGAGGAGCCGGACATTATAGAAAAGAAAAGATTACAGTGGTATGGCCATGTCAAAAGAATGCCAGAACAAAGATTGCCTAAAATTGTTACGGAATGGATCCCATGGAAAGGAGGAAGAGAGGAAGACCGAAGAAAACTTGGATAGAAGGCGTACAAGCAGCTATGAATATCAGAGGAATGGAGGAAGATCAATGGATGGACAGAGAGGAATGGCGTTTGGTTTCCGGAAGACGGCGGCAGCTGCCATGATACTGGATGATGTTGATGATGTAATTTCGACCAGTATGGGACCGGTGCCCACCCAGCACCGTGAGGCATTTGGGTAGCCACAATAAGTAGCGACTCGAGGTTGACAAGACCAGCTCTAACGGCTGGGGGACCCGACATGCTGATCACATGTCACCACTATACTGGCTAGATGATGGTCTACCTCTCTGAATAACACATGTAGATGTGAGCTCAGCAGCCGGATGGTAGACCAAAGGCCTTCTAGGCCTGTCGCACTTGGCATTTTTTAAATATAATTAGATAGACTATTTAACTCATGCCCCAAATGGTAGTCAATGACCAATCATATTTAAATGAATTTTGTTTTAAAAGCAATGACAGTCGTGTTTCGCCTCGCTCTTTATCGACTTATCTTTATCACCTCCTGCTTTTGTGATAAAGAGAGCTCCTCCTTTTTAATATTCGGAACAGGTCAGATCATTATTTTTCCAACAAATACATTGAATATAGCAAATAATGAACAGATTCCTTGGTTTTACTGAGTTGTTTACTAACAAAATTAATTAATATCCTATAATGTTGATTATAATATACAGTTTGATGTGTTTCAATATTTCTCCACTAGGGTGCATTCTTACAATATTGCGATCCTATTTCGCAATAAATAATATGATCAAGCTGCAGTGAATATATATAGGCCCAAACCTCACATTTCTGATTTGTTTTCAAACATCGCCGTTTACATTAAATAAAAAAAAAAGTAAAGTGATCCCACAACAGACCCGGAGGCCCTTGGGGTAGTAGGAGGTTAAGGCTCCCACTTTTTCTAGACAATCGGCACTTTATGTCAGCCGGGTTGTCAGCCCTGCGTGACGGCCGCATTTACCCCCAGAACAAGCGTCTGGTACTCATTTCCGTTAGAGGCTGAGTCGACCCCAGGGCCATAGTGCCGCCAGAAGGTTTGGGTCAGTTTAAAAATCCTGACTCCACCGGGACTTGAACCCTCGACCCTCCGGCTTGTAGCTCAGTATCTTAACCACTACGCTACGGTGTGCCCCCCAAAGGTAAAGCAGTCCCGCTACAGGCCTCAGGAGGCCCTTGGGGTAGTAGGAGGTTAAGGCTCCCACTTTTTCTAGACAATCGGCACTTTATGTCAGCCGGGTTTTCAGCCCTGCGTGACGGCCGCCTTTACCCCAGAACAAGCGCCTGGTACTCATTTCCGTTAGAGGCTGAGTCGACCCCAGGGCCATAGTGCCGCCAGAAGGTTTGGGTCAGTTTAAAAATCCTGATCCCAACGGGACTTGAACCCTCGACCTTCCGGCTTGTAGTGCAGTACTTTAACCACTACGCTACGGCGTGCCCCCCGTTTACATTAAATATATAAATATTTGAAAATACTTTTCTTCTTCTTCCTTCCAAGTATTAGGCTAAGGCCTGTTACGATCCTATAGAAAATTTTCCCTCCAGCGTTTCATAGGAGGGCCCAGAGATCTTCGTCCTATTGGTATATAATTATAAACAGCTTTAGGGATCCGATTTGAACTCATTCTTTCAAGATGGTGTTTCCAATTTAGTTGGTACTGTTTAATATATTCCAAAATTGGCGTAGCCTTCAATTTTTTTTTAAGATATCGGTGTTCCTTTTCCGATGCCATCTGGTGTAACCCGCTGTTCTGCGCATGAATCTCATTTCACAAGCCGTTATTCTGCTTTCATGTTGTCTTTTTAGTGTCCATGCTTCACTACCATAGGTCAACACTGGTCTAGCCAAAGTGTTATATAAATGTAATCTGGTGTTTTTTTTGTACAAGGGATGGTTTCATAACTTGATTAATAATTCCCAAACTTTTATTATAACTAGTAAATTTTTCAGGGATATCCTTTTCATCCCAGATAGAGAGATAATATCCAAGATATTTAAATTGATTAGATCTCTCTAAATTTTTATTCTGGAGACAGATTTTACTTTGTATGGGGTCCTCCTTCCCATGAAATGCCATAATTTTAGTTTTGTTAATTGGTATTTCCAATGCTTGTAATTATATTTAAATAATGATTTTTGAATAAATAGTCCTAACAAATGCTACTCTGATTTCCAAATCCTCTAGATAAATTCATACGTGACTTTGTGACTTGTGAATTTATCACTCGTGACAATACTTATGATAAATCATAGAACAAGTCTCTGAATTTAGTTACCTCTGTCACCTAACATCTGATATAAGAAATGACACAGAGATAAAGTTACACATGTCCAATGCAATAAATGGAGTCATAAAAACAAATGTTGGTAAACAAATGTCAACCGCAACCAAACTGAAATTACACAAATAGCTGCAAAATCAGGGCTGACAATGTTCCGGTAATTTCTTTACACTGTAATTATTGACTTTGTCTCTGCATACCATAAAACAGTTTGTGCTCGTTGCTGAGGAATCGCCAATTTGTTTTATGTCATTATTGTCCAACATGCGACAGCTGAATTAACTGCAACAATGAAAACAAAAATTCTTTGAATTTCTCTTCCTTTTAATACCAACCTCATTTCATAATTCCGCATACTTTGAGAGTTGTGATTAATTAAAATGTGGGAGGTTTGAACGGGTCTCGGTGTATATATATATATTTGGTCCTGGAATTTTTCGATGTTTGCTAGATAGGAACGGTAAAGATCTCATCATCATCATCTGCATTCATGGATTAGGTCTGTTGACCCGTTCCGACTTCAGCCCATTTCTTTTTAGGTCTGCCCACATCTCGGGTGCCTTTAGGTTTGTATTTTATTTGTCTTGGATATCTATCTTCATTCATTCTGTCTATGTGTTGCTTCCATTTTTGTCTATATGTATCCATTTTATCAGTTATTGCAAATATTTCAAGTTCCTGTCTTATTTCTGTATTCTTGATTCTGTCTTCCTTAGTGCACCCTTTAACAGATCTCAAAAATTTCATTTCTGCCGCCGTTATCCTACTTAGATCTTGTTTTTTTATGTATCCAGGCTTCTGAACCATAGAGCAGTACCGGTACTGCCAACATTTCATAAAATTTCAATTGGGTCTCTCTTGTTGTTTTGTTATTTAGTGTTCGTTTTATCGTACCACATATTCCCTGGAATTTTGCTATTTTATTATTTATATCATTATCATAATTAAATGAAATGTCACATCCTAGATAATTGAGATGGTTCACCTGTTCTATGATTTTGTTTCCTATTATTATTTTCGATCTGATTTGATTTTTCCCTTGGAATGCCATTACCTTAGTTTTTTCTATGGATATTTTGAGATTGTATTGTTCACATATATTATGTAGTTTAAAAATATTCCTTTGCAGTTCGTCTTCTGTATTTGCTATTATTACCTGGTCATCAGCGTATAATAATGTTTTCAAGATCTATAAACATTTTTTTCAAAAATGTTTTCATGAGAACAACCTCAATAAGTTCATTCCTTCGGAATTCTCTAATAAATAAATCAAAGACGCAACAGTACGGTACACAGCACCCAGTTTCGGTGAATGAGAGTCCAAACAAACTGATCATACAACAAAAACAAACATCACAACTGTGAATGGTTTTATGGACTGGTGTCTGGTTTTTCAACATGTGGCCCGCGTGTATTCAAGTTATTTCCGGGAATCTTCTCCCCTTGGTTTAAAAATAACGGCAGGAGTGACATTTGAGGGGAACGTACGACATGTTGGGAGGGTGGGATACCTATACCACCGGGTATTGGTTTCAATCTATACAAATCTATTTCTTCTAAATTCATTTATCACATATGAATGTTGTTATAAGTTTGTGCTTACTCTTACTCACTGGCACTATCGAACCCGTAGGTTCATGGCCGCGCGGACATAAGCTTTCGATACATCCCTATCCTGAGATAATGCTTTCCAATCATTCCCTGTATAATCTACTTCCCTCAAATCATAGTTAATGTTGTTCTCCCACCTCATTCTTGGTCTACCAACTGGGCGTTTTCCCTCTGGCTTTCCTACAAGAAGCTTCCATGCATGTCTTTCATTCCCCATACGCTCAACATGTCCTGCCCATCGCAGGAAATGAGATTACGAGTTTTTCAGAATAAAGTTCTTAGGAAAATTGTTGGACCAAAGAGAGATGAACAGACAGGTGAATGGAGAAGACTACATAACAATGAACTACATGGTCTTTATAGGAAGTCAGATATAATAAGAACAGTGAGTAAGTAAGTAAGTGGTGGAACATGCCATAAATAAAATGTTATAAAAATGCATATATAGACATTATATTATTTGGATGCGGAACATGGACTTTTATTTTAAGGGAGGGGAGATCATGCATATTTGAGAATAAATGAGAATATTAGAGAGGAACTAAAACTACAACCACTTCTTCAACAAACAGAAGAACACAGGAACAAATTGGATAGAACATCTGCAAAGAATGACAGAGGATAGGGTACGAAAGGTGGCACTGATGTATGATCCTGGAGGATGAAGGTCGGTAGGAAGACCAAGAAAGCGCTGGGCTGAACAGATGTGAGATCGGAACAGGCAAAGATCTAATCCGTGATGATGATGATGAGAGTAAAGTTCTTAGGGAAATGTTTGGACAAGAGAGATGAACAGGCAAATAGAGAAGACTACAAGATTTTTATGTGAAACCAGATATAATAAGAACAGTTAAGTCTCGTAGACTACGATGGGTAAGACATGTGGCACGAATGGGGAATGAAAGAAGCGTAAAATTCTTATAGAAAACCCAGAGGAAAAATGTCCAGTTGATAGACCAAGAATGAGGTGGGGAAAATAACATTAACGATGATTTGAGGAAGATAAAATTATATATGGAATGATTTGAAAATATTATCCCAGGATAGGGTTGTATGGAGAGCTTAATTTCACACGACCGTGAACCGATAGTGCCCGTTAGTTTGTCAGACGGCGTTGGCAGCAACTTCCTGCTGACAGTCTGTCGTGTCTGTGGGCTTCTCTTCTTTGTACCGTTCGTAACGTGCTGGCCGCTTCCAGTGTTTTTTTTTATTTCCGGAGTATACCTCAGTCTGATGTGTTTTTTGTACAACCCTGTTATAACCGCACGTGGGCAAGTGTGGAAACATCAGCTGCCGGTTGTGCAGTCATTTACATCGGAAATTATTGTACCTTGAGAAAACCGGAGTAACTCTATCCTGCTTTTGTAAATGTTAAAGACTATACTTAAAAAATTACTTCCGTCGCTAGCTTTTATAGAGATAGAAACTAATTTATTAAAATAATAATAATAATAATAATAATAATAATAATAATAATAATAATAATTATTATTATTATTGTTATTATTATTATTATTCATTTATTTAATTAATTTATTTAAGTATATACAGATTTTTAGTTTAAATAACAAGATTTTAGAAAGAGTTAATGAGTTTACTTATTTGGGATATAAACTCTCTTTTGTTGAAAATTTGGATTTATCAGAGAAAATTGTGAAATTCAACAAATCAATGGGAATCATTAATAGAGTTTTAAAACCTTCATTAGTGCAACTCGTACTCGTCTTTATCAAATAATGGCTCGACCAGTCCTGTGTTATGGGAGTGAAGCGTGGACTGTAAGGACGAGAGATGAAAGCAGGCTAACAGCTTGTGAGATGAAATTTATGCGCCGAACAGCTGGCTACACCAAATGGGATCGAAAGAAAAATGTAGCAATCCTTCAAGAACTTAATGTGTCACCAATACTGGACTACATCTCCAGATATCAGCTAAACTGGAAGGAACATGTCTCAAGAATGGCTAGATCCAGGATCCCCAAGGCAATAATGAACTACTGTCCAAATGGGAAACGGTCACTTGGTCGACCTATGAAAAGATGGCACGAAAACCGCTTTCTCAGGCCGTAACAGTTCTTCTAGGACAATACCTGGCAGGATGATGATGATAATTTTTACACATCTTTCTGTGTCTAAAGTTTAATTTTTCTTCTCCACTCGTCTCTATCCATCCACTCCATGTCCTCCAGTCCTCTTGTTCTCATTCCAGTTCTTATTTCTTGCATCCACGAGTTTCTTCTCCCAAGTGGACACCACTCCAATGTTTTCCTCGGTAATCTTTCTTCTTGCATTCGTCGTACGTGCCCATACCAATTTAATTGCTTATATCTTATATAATCTACTATTGAACCTAATATTAATTTTTTCTCGTATGACAGTATTTCTTATTTTGCCTAATTTTGAACATCTTGCTGTTGTCCTTATGAAATCCATTTCCATTGACATAAGTTTTTGTTCTAAGTTTTTGTTGAATTTCCAAACTTCAGCTCCATATGTGACAATAAAAAAACTCCTGGCGCGACAGGCATACAAGGCCCTTAGCCTACCATCCGACTGCTGGCCTCACATCTACATGTGCCTAATGCCTGAAGTTGCATCACTTTATAATAGAAACAAGACACCATCTCACCACGTTGTCAAACATTTAATAATCCCATTTCTTCAAACTTGTTCCATCTTAAAATTAATCTAATATATAAAAATTTATGTTTGTTTGTTTGTTTCTTTATTCGTACTTTATGCGCGTCCATACCGTTGATCCGATTATTACTTACTTACTTATTCACTGGCACTATCGAACCCGTAGGTTCATGACCGCACGGACATAAGCTCTCCATACATCCCAATCCTAAGCTAATGCGTTCCAATCATTCCCCTGTATAATCTACTTCCCTCAAATCATAGTTAATGTTATACTCCCACCTCATTCTTGGTCTACCAACTGGGCGTTTTCCCTCTGGTTTTCCAACAAGAAACTTGCATGCAAGTCTTTCATTCCCCATACGTGCAACATGTCCTGCCCATCGCAGTCTACGAGACTAAACTGTTCTTATTATATCTGGCTTCCTATAAAGACCATGTAGTTCATTGTTACGCAGTCTTCTCCATTGACCTGTCTGTTCATCTCTCTTTGGTCCAAAAATTTTCCTAAGTACTTTATTCTCAAATACTTGTATTCTCCTTTCCTCCCTTAAAGTAAGAGTCAATGTTTCGCACTGCAATGCATAATAGCACGCATTTCCAGAATTGAGCCTATGTTTAATTTCTTGTTGATCCGATTGTGATGGGGCTTTTTTGCAAAATGTTCAGGAGATTCCCGGGATGAACATAGGCTATAAGAGAGCTGTGATACCCAACTCCTACACCCTTGAAAATCGCCCTTTGTAGTGGAAAACGTGAAAAAAGTAGCTCTTTGGACGCTTAAATGGCTACGCTGCCTAAACCATAACAAATACACAAAATGTACACAGAACTCAATATCTCAAAAAGCTCTAGAAAAAGTCCGCGACAGCATATGTTTATCTCTTATGGATAACTCACAATAACCATTTTTGTCTTTCATTAATGCCAAGAAGATCGAGACAAGCACGTAGATTCCTCTGTAAGCATAGCAGCACATGGCGGGCATTCTTTTACGGATAACTCACAATAACGAATTTTATCTTTAAGCTCATTTATGCCAAGAACACCGAGATAAGTAGATTCCCGGGTAACACCGGGTAATCAGCACGGGGAATCTTAAAATAATTACGATATACATTTATAATTATTTTTCATTCTATTTATTCAACTAATGATAAAAAGTACATTCCTTTTTGTCTTTCAGTTCATTTATGCCAAGAAGATCGAGATGAGTAGATTCCCGGACAACGCCGGGTAAACAGCACGGGGTATCTAAAAATAATTACGATATAAATGTTTCCTATCCATTATTTAACTAAACATAAAACACATTAATTTTCGTATTTCAGCTCATTTATGTCAAGAAGATCGGGATAAGTAGATTCCCGGGCAACGCCGGGTAATCAGCACGTAGTATCTAAAAGATATAAAATTATAATCATTTTTCTTTTTACTTATTCTACTAATCACAAAAAACACACTAATGTTCATTTCGTGTAACAGATGAAGACACAGAGGACAGAGAACGATGGAGAACTTTAATTAAGGGAAATTTGTGAATTTTTGTTGCAAACTGATAGTCTATAAGTCCGTAGTCATTTATATTTATTTATTTATTAATAATTCATGTTAATTACTAAGATTGGTTGGAGAAAACCCTCAATGATGAGGAAAATTCTCAAAATGAATGAATGAATTTTCCTTTATTTAGGCGTAGCAGCACACGCCGGGTATTCGCTAGTTTAATATAAAATTTGTACAAACATTAAATTGTAATATTTTTTTTTAATGTCCCAGGTTTTTCTGTCGGCATTCGTGGTTTATCTCCTGGCATGGCGTACTTGTAACCCACTTCTGAGATTGGGGCGCTTGGAAGGCGGGGCTACGTTGCGCCGATGATATGATGGGTGATGATGCGCCAGGAGAGTCCCTAATCCTAAGCTTAACATAAGATGAATATGAATGATAATGATTGCGATGGCCATATGATTTCGGTGACCGTTTGTGCCTTAAAGTTTTCCTGACATTTGTTTTACAGGTGAGGAAAAACCCCGATAAAAACCTCACCCAGAAAATCTATCCCGACCGGGGATCGAACCCGGGCCCGCTGCGTGACAAGGCAGCACGCTACCCCGAGACCACAGCGGTGGACTAAATTGTAATATGTTTAATATTACATATTTTAATGCATTTTTATGTTGTCTAGTCTTACATATTACATAAATATGTACGTATTTTGCATGTTAATATTACATAAAAATCGTACTTACTTACTTACTTATTCACTGGCACTATCGAACCCGTAGGTTCATGGCCGCACGGACATAAGCTCTCCATACATCCCTATCCTGAGCTAATGCTTTCCAATCATTCCCTGTATAATCTACTTCCCTCAAATCATAGTTAATGTTATTCTCCCACCTCATTCTTGGTCTACCAACTGGGCGTTTTCCCTCTGGCTTTCCTACAAGAAGCTTCCATGCAAGTCTTTCATTCCCCATACGTGCAACATGTCCTGCCCATCGCAGTCTACGAGAATTAACTGTTCTTATTATATCTGGCTTCCTATAAAGACCATGTAGTTCATTGTTATGTAGTCTTCTCCATTCACCTGTTTGTTCATCTCTCTTTGGTCCAAAAATTTTCCTAAGTACTTTATTCTCAAATACTCGTAATCTCCTTTCCTCCCTTAAAGTAAGAGTCCATGTTTCGCACCCATATAATATAACTGGTAGAATAATAGTTTTATATATTTTCAGCTTAACGCTTTTTGAAAGGAGTTGGGACATCAAAAGTCTCTGCAATGCATAATAGCATGCATTTCCAGAATTGAGCCTATGTTTAATTTCTTTGTGCATCTCATTCCTATTTGTGATTATTGTTCCTAGGTATTTGAATTTAGCCACTTCCTCAAAATTTCCCTCATTTGTCATTAGCTGTCCATTTCCATTATATAATGTATTTCTACGTGTGACCATATATTTAGTTTTACTGATATTTACTTCCAGTCCTAATTTCTTAGTGTTACTCAATAGTGTGTGCGTGTTGGCCTTAATAATAATAATAATAATAATAATAATAATAATAATAATAATAATAATAATAATACAATAAGATAAAAAAGTGCTGTGGCTCCGAACTATCGAAATGGACTGAAATTGTTGTTGTCTCGATTATCAGAAGCCGATAAAAGTTGTCAGCTCAGAGCAACAGATAAATGGGTCACGTTATATAGTTTTCTCCATTCACCTGTTTCTTATATTGTTTCTCTTTGTCCAAATATTTTCCCAAGAGCTTTATACTCAAATACTCATAACATTTTCTCCTCTCTTAAAATAAGGTACTTTGTTTTGCATCCATATAGTACAACTAAGAGAATAACAAATTTATACATTTTTAGTTTAACTTTTTTTTAGGGACGTTGGGACGCCAAGAGTTCCTGTAATGCATAGTAGGGTGCATTTCCAGAATTGAGCATATGTTTAATTTGTCTCGGCACCTCATTCCTGTTTGTAATTATTGTTCCTAGATATTTGAATTCAGCACGTTTTCAAAATTTCCCTCATTTGTCATTAAATGGACAGCTGTGGTCTCGAGGTAGCGTGCTGCACGGGAAGCTACCACGCCCATAATTCCTTAGTAAAGCTGCAAAGCATAGCATGAAAATGCTATGATTGCAGTGAAAGACCTGCCCTCGGGCAGAATTACTATGAATGGATGTATATTTCTATTATACAATGTGTGTGTGTGTGTGTGTGTGTGTGTGTGTGTGTGTGTATATATATATATATATATATATCATGGCAGCTGCCGCCGTCTTCCGAAAACCAAACGCCATTCCTCTCTGTCCATCCATTGATCTTCCTCCATTCCTCTGCTATTCATAGCTGCTTGTACGCCTTCTACATATATATTCTCTTTAATTCGCTTACTTGTCTACCAGGTGGCAGTGGAGACCAAGTTCCCACTACATCTAGTAACAATGAGCATATATATAAGAAAAATAAATGTTTGTACTAGACTTACTCGGTAGCGCACTGGGATATAAATCCAGAGGTCCGGGTTCAAGTCCCGTCCGAGCATTTATTTTTCTTATCATGTCATATCATATATATATAGCCTATATATATCCATCCATCTATAGTAATTCTGCCCGAGGGCAGGTCTTTGACTGCAATCATAGCATTTTCATGCTATGCTTTGCAGCTTTACTAGGGAATTGTAGGTGTGGTAGCTTCCCATTGCTTTCCACACCGGTGAAGGATGATGATGATAAGGATGATTATGATGATGATGGCCATATGATTTCGGGCACCTTATATATATATATATATATATATATATATATATATATATATATATATTGTTATACATTTTTAAGGGGTCGACCGAGATCAAAACGGCAGAACTGTGTGTGATGGGATTTCAGAGGGCAAAAATGGGATATTGGAGGCAGCTGTTGAGGGACATGGATGAATGGAGGAAAGCCATAGAGGAAGCGAGGGTCCACCTGGACTGTTGTGCTAATAATAGAAAACGTTATAAATTTCATACAATAATAATTCGTGGTGGCAGAAATAATTTGTTCAAACACATTAAAATAACGTCAAATAAAATTCGATATATGTTATTAATATAAGCTTCATAGGAAAAATAAATGTTGGTCCCACCTGAAGATGATGGAAGAACTCAATCTCTTGGTGTGAAAACAGATCCAAAAGCCATAATATATATATATATTCCATCCATAGTAATTCTGTCCGAGGGCAGATCTTTCACGCTATGCTTGGGCCCTAAGCTTCCTGACATTTGTCTTACAGATGAAGAAAAACCCCGAAAAAACCTCACCTGTCCCGACCGGGAATCGAACCCGTGCCCGCTGCGTGACAAGGCAGCACGCTACCTCGAGACCACAGCGGTAGACATATATATATTAATAAGCGAAGAAAAAACGTACCCCTTTTTAAGCATAATGCGCGCACGGGAGATTGTGATATTTGGCATAATTAAAGTTCATATAGAGAAGGAGTGCAAAAAAATATTTTTTTTTGTATAATATGTGTTCCAAATACATTAAACTAACTAACTTATGTAGGTTCATGACCGCGCGGACATAAGCTCTCCATACACCCCATCCTAAGTTAATGATTTCCAATCATCCCCTGTATAATCTACTTCCCTCAAATCATAGTTAATGTTATTCTCCCACCTAATTCTTGGTCTACCAACTGGGCATTTTCCCTCTGGTTTTCATACAAGAAGCTTCCATGCACGTATTTCATTCCCCATTCGTGACACATGACCTGCCCCATCGCAGTCTAGGAGACTTAGCTGTTCTTAGTTCACTGTTATGTTGTCTTCTCCATTCACCGGTCTGTTCATCTCTCTTTCGTCCAAGAATTTTCCTCCGATCCGATTGAGGGTCTTTCCACTTTTCAGCGGTTGCCCTTTTACCAGCCGGCTGCTGGCCCTTCACATCCACATGTGTCAATCACAGAGGTAGATGATCAACAGCCAGTGTAGGGGTGACATGTGGTTAGCATGTCGAGTCCCCCCAGCCGTTATAGCTGGTTCCTCAACCTGGAGCCGCTACTTATTGTAGCTACCCAATTGCCTCACGATGCTGGGTGGGCACCGGTCCCATACTGGCCGAAATACCATGAGAAAATTTCTTCCACCACGGAGACTCGAACCAGCGCAAGTCTCGTAGCTCTGCGCCAAGGCTTCCTACCTTAACCGCTCGGCTACGGCGCGGGACTAATTAATTTTCCTAAGAACTTTATTCTCAAATACTCGTAATCTCCTTTCCTCCCTTAAGGTAAGAGTCCATGTTTCACACCCATATAATATAACTGGTAGAATAATAGTTTTATATATTTTCAGCTTAACGTTTTTTGAAAGGAGTTGGGACATCAAGAGTCTCTGCAATGCATAATAGCACGCATTTCCAGAATTGAGCCTATGTTTAATTTCCTTGTGCATCTCATTCCTATTTGTGATTATTGTTCCTAGGTATTTGAATTCAGCCACTTCCTCAAAATTTCCCTCATTTTTTATTAGCCGTTCATTTTCACTGTATAATGTATTTCTAGTGTGACCATATATTTAGTTTTACAAGTAAATTAAATTAAACAAAATAATATAAATTGTCTCTAAGGAATTTATGTGTATTACTCATTCATTTGTTTATGTTCATACTGAAAGTGCATTGTTTGCAAAATGAAAATTGTGCAGCAGCATTTATTATTAGTGGTTAAAAAAAGTGAGTACATTTTATTATTTAAATTAAAATTAAACCCTGTCTAATTTTGGTTTCAGTAATTTCATTACATATTTTTTTTATATTTACATATTCGCGCCTTCTTCCATTATGCCTCGACATAGAGCATTGACGGGTCGGAGTGAGAGACAAAGAAAAAGGGATATACATTCCGTACACTTACAAATTTAAATAGTATACACAGCAGCAATGCGAATTGACTTACTCTCGTCTATTTATTATTAGTGGTTTAAAAAAAATGAGTACATTTAATTATTTAAATATAAATTAAACCCTGTCTAATCTTGGTCTCAGTAATTTCACTACATACATTTTTTTTTATATTTAGATATTCGCACCTACTTCCATTATGCCTCGAGTCGGAGTGAGGGACAAAGAAGAAGGGATATATGTTCCCGTACACATAATAATAGGCCAAATGCAAATTTAAATAGTATACAAATGTCAAATGAGGCGTTATTGTTTTTTAAATATGGCTTAGCCAAGCTATACCACATATTTCCTATCGTCCGTATTTTTAAAATAAATTGAAAATTAATTCATAATTACGTATTTGTGACAAACTTAAAAATATAATGAACTGTGGTCCAATTTCGATCGCTGGGCGACCGCTAGTAATAATAATAATAATAATAATAATAATAATAATAATAATAATAATAATAATAATAATACAGGGGTCCTCATCTAGGGGATATGTGGATGGCGACCACAAGGTGCCCAAGCTGAGCAAAACATTTCTTCCACTTACTTGGGTGTTGCACGCTGGTAACTTGACGATCTAAACCTCTGTTGGTTAACTCTTGTTTTTTTCGACCCCGATGCTATTAGGGCATCCGAGGGCTAGGGAGTCTTTCCTTTCTTCCATTTCTTCTTTCCTTTATTTTCATTTCTTCTCCAGAAAAGCCTGACCAGAGGCTATAAGATGGCAGCCCCATCACTGGTCTTGCCTTCCTTTGGCCAGCAACCAATCGAAGGGACTATTATTATGCTTTCAAGTCTTATACGAGAATTTCCCGGAAATTTTCTATAGGATCGTAACAGGCCTTGGCCTAATACTTGGAAGGAAGAAGAAGAAGATAATAATAATAATAATAATAATAATAATAATAATAATAATAATAATAAAATAGTTATTTAGACGACCAGTTACAAAAGCAGAGGTTTAGTAACGAGATGTTTATTCTAAGAGCAGCGAGTTATTAAACCTAATTTCGTAACGTGTTGTCTACAATATTTTATCTACCTTCAGAGTATTTTAGTATATGTTGTATATTTAGTACATTTAATGGAATTTATTTATTACGGAAACGATGTGTTTAGAATAAGAGCAATATGGGCTTTGAAAAAGAAAGATAAATCAACAAACGTTGTTATAGGCTGCAATTTTGGGCGCTAGTTTCATATGTGAATTTAAAATAAAAATGAGCGGATAAAGTGATTTTCGCGGTTGATCAGGAGAAATTTAAAAGCATTGTAAGATGCAACTATTCATATACTTCCAGAAAACTCAAGGAAAGTTTATTTATGTAGTTATATGAAATCATTAAAGTGTATTTTACGTTTTGTTGAACCTCTATTTTATGTTTTGATAGCGTGTTTTGTGTTTTGTTACAATATAAAGTATAGGTTTTATCTACCAGTAACACAAAAGACACGGATTGTTAACATTGGAATGTCACTTACCACATTTACAAAATCTTGGAATGTGATTGCGGAGGTAGTGCGTTCTTGCGCCCGTTCCCGTAGAATATCCCTCTTGTTAGAATCCACCTCAGCAATAAATTCAGGATTGTTCAAAACTTCCAGGAAATCGTCCCAAGGAATCTCTCCGAATCCTTCAGGATCATACTGAAACATTGTTACATTTCTATCAGAGTGGATGCCGCTCCCATCTAGCGGACGTCCTGCACACTACTAGGAAACACAACGTATTAAATTCGTGCAATAGTGGCGTATACTCTTTGTAACTTATGATCCAATACAGCAGCGGTTCCCAACCTTTTTTCGACTTGCGAACCCCTTCTACAACGATCTGAGTTGGGTGAACCACTGACTTTTAAATATACATACAGTAGACATGCATAAAAATTAATTCCAAGCAAAAGGTTTAATAACCTTAAATTAACTTAACCCTTAACGGTTAAAACCTAAAGTTACTCTAGTTACGGCTTAAAAGTTACACGTGTGGGCCTAGTTGTAGCGAAATCAAATGTATTCCTAACGTTGTTACATTACTGTAAATCAGGCATTCGCGGTAAATATTAATTTATTGTGGAAATAAAGTTTATAAAACAGTGGCAATTCCCTTACTGTTGACTAGTAGTGAATTTTGGGTTTTAACTAAAATAGAAGAGAAGATCATAGAAGCAGCTGAAATTATATTTCTGAGAAGCGTAGCTGGCTGCAAACTTCTAGATAAAAGGAGTGTAGATGTTTGAAATGAGCGTAATATTTTTAAACTTTTAGATGAAATAAAACAATCTAGAAAAAGCTGGAAAGAACATGTTCAAAGAATGTAAGATGAACGCATTCCAAAAATTATACTTAATCACAAACCAAAAGGAGACAGGAATGTTGGTAGACCGAAAAAGAGACTGATTGAACTTTTTGAATGAGAAACTATGAGACCGGAACAAGCCACATGGGCTTAATCTGTGATTATTGATGATGATGATGATGATGACTATACTGTAATAATATTACAAATTACCTACCTAGTGCGGGAAGTAAAACCACTGTCCTTTATATGTGCTACTTCAAAGTATATAGGCCTAAAGTAAAGTAAAGTAAAGTGATCCCACAATAGGCCCGGAGGCCCTTGGGGTAGTAGGAGGTTAAGGCTCCCACTTTTTATAGACAATCGGCACTTTATGCCAGCCGGGTTGTCAGCCCTGCGTGACGGCCGCCTTTACCCCCAGAACAAGCGTCTGGTACTCATTTCAGTTAGAGGCTGAGTCGACCCCAGGGCCGTAGTGCCGCCAGAGTTTAAAAATCCTGACCCCAGGCCTACAAAAATATATCCAAACGTTATTGTTAATATACATTATACGAAACAAATCACTTCATTTTAAAAGAACTGCCCTTTATTTGAAACAATACAAAACAGTAAATTCGTACTTGCAGCAATTTTATGACTAATTGATGTCACGGCCTGCTGTAGTCTCTACTAAATTATTTTCGGCATTTACCGTACAAAGATTGGCCAGACTGTTAATGTCAATCAGTTGTTTATAACGAACGCAAATATTTGCAACAAATATATTATTATGCCATTATTTATTATTGTGAAAACACAATCGTGCAAAAAATAATGTACAACACACGTTTGTGAAATGTTTTACAGAATCTCGAAAATTAGAAATCTCGCTATCGCTCGGTTTTTAATCATTTCCTCGCTTCTCTAAAAACCACTTCCCAACCTCGCACTATTACGGTTAAAAAAAACATAAAATGAAGTGAATTAAAACAAAAAAAAAGAGAACACAATAATAAATGGAAGGTTTTAACACTTACAGGATAAATTGATGCTCACCTTATCGAAAAGTTGCCGCCATTTCTGAAAATAAAAAATACATCATGTAAATCCGTTGCAAAAGCTCAGTTGGTAGTAAGCCTTCAAATCCTTTCTCACTAGCAGTATGTTTTCGATTTGAAGGGAATACTTTCTTGTTCTTGTAAGCCCTTGTTTTCCTCAACGAGATTTAGGCGCTCTTCCCTTACAGGGACGGAATTGAACAATGCTAATTTAGTTACACTTGTTTTCGTGTAGATGTCATTGGAGTGACCCGTGGTCAGCGTTCCGCCTCATACTGACATCTAGGAATACCTAAATACCACAAACAAATTATGCTCACATAAAAAGGTTTTAACATTAAGGGCAGCCAGTACTAATTTCCTTGCAATTTGGTTTTAAAATATGCAACAAAAAAATCATATTTTTTCAGCTTATTCTTAAGTTATGTGCATGAAAATGATGTCACTAATTAAACAAGTCTTCCTGAACATAATGACACTTTTAGACGTTTTTCATCATGAGCAATTTAAAATACAAAAAAAAAAATGAAAAAAAAATCCGATTCCGATTGAGGGTCTTTCCACTTTTCAGCGGTTGCCCTTTTACCAGCCGGCTGCTGGCCCTTCACATCCACATGTGTCAATCACAGAGGTAGATGATCAACAGCCAGTGTAGGGGTGACATGTGGTTAGCATGTCGACTCCCCCAGCCGTTATAGCTGGTTCCTCAACCTGGAGCCGCTACTTATTGTAGCTACCCAATTGCCTCACGATGCTGGGTGGGCACCGGTCCCATACTGGCCGAAATACCATGAGAAAATTTCTTCCCCCATGGAGACTCGAACCAGCGCAAGTCCCGTAGCTCTGCGCCAAGGCTTCCTACCTTAACCGCTCGGCTACGGCGCGGGACAAAAAAAATCCAACTTGTTAAAAGTATTGTCTTGGTACAAATTTCTCAAAAACTACTTATTCAATTGTTTCCAAAATTTAGTATGTTATTGTCCATAGTTCATTTGTTCAGATATCGATTGTGACTTATTTAAAAAGAGATTCAAAGACCAATTTTTTTGTTAAAAATGTTGCACACTTTTTTTAAAATTTCAAATACTATCAATAGCACAAAGATAAATGTACCTTATTATTATTATTACAGAGCTCTTTAAACTGCATATCCATGCCAAAAATTATTCTCCTATCTTTCATCGTTTCAGAGAAAAGTGTACTTCTTCTTCTTCTTCCTTCCAGGTATTAGGCCAAGGCCTGTTACGATCCTATAGAAAATTTTCCCTCCAGCATTCTTCCGAGAAATTCTCGTATAAGACTTGAAAGGATAATAATAGTCCCTTCGATTGGTTGCTGGCCAAAGGAAGGCAAGACCAGTCATGGGGCTGCCGTCTTATAGCCTCTGGTCAGGCTTTTCTGGAGAAGAAAAGAAAATAAAGGAAAGAAGAAATGGAAGAAAGGAAAGACTCCCTAGCCCTCGGATGCCCTAATAGCGTCGGGGTCGAAAAAACAAGAGTTAACCAAGAGAGGTTAGATAGTAAAGTTATAGTCCATGAGGGCTATCTTGTCTAGAATATTTTAGAAAGAGAAACAGAGTACTCACCATCTTCTTTCTCACTCATACGCATCTCTCTTCACTGTGACAGCGGTAGGGCAGGCACTCCCTGTGGTGAACATAGATCAGTGGTGGCATTCCCTTCTTCTAAAGATTCTTCCTGGCAAGTTTCTATGTCTTCATTTCCATTTTCATCGTCTAAATTTATTTCAAACCGATCACTAATTTCGTTCATTAAACCGTCTGCCTGCCAATATGACTCTTCAATCTTTTCAGTGTGTTCACACGCTCTGCAGTCACTTTTAACAGAGCACTCTGAATCAGTCGCCACTGACAAAAATTACCTGACACAAAAGTGACTGGACGGAAGTGGGGGGGGGGGGTGGAGTTTTTCTAGCATTCCTAAGTAATTTTACAAGGGTAGCCATTGTGTTTTGCGAAGGGTGGAAGAACAGTTCTCTAGACAATGATAGCAGAAATCATGCCAACTTAGTCCTCCTCCACTATACAAGAGTGCAAAACACAAATAAGTGGAAGAAATGTTTTGCTCAGCTTGGGCACCTTGTGGTCGCCATCCACATATTCCCTAGATGAGGACCCCTGAGTTAAATATGAAAAATACAAGTTACGGGAAAATGCAAAAAAAAAAAAAAAAAAAAAAAAGTACACATCAGCAGAACACAGTAACGCCATTTTTAAAAAATAATGTTTTATGGGTTTAAAGGTCCAAAATCGACAAAATAATATTTCATATTGATAAAATGGACCTTCCTAGATTTTTTAAACAAAAAGAAAAAAATATATTTTTTAACCCCAACAAGTACTGGATGTCCTAATAATTAACAGTTCTAGGGTTTGATTCCTGGCTGAGTTTGAAATCGAGTTTATAGTCTTTAACTGTCACTGTCAAGGCTTGAAGGAGAAAGGAAACAAAATGTAAACAGAGCATTAAGTTTCAGGGCGTATCACATGGCACGTATGAGGGTGACATTGGTTCTAGGAAAACACGAGAGAAAGCTCCCAGTAAGTAGGCCAAGAATTTTATTAGGCAGGAAAATAATATTAACCATTGATTTGAGGCAGATGAATTATACAGGGGTTTGAAAATATTAGGTTAGGATAGAACATCGTTTCCCAACCTGTGGTTGGGGGTTCACCAAAACTTTTTTATAATGGCGGGTATCGGCGTTAGGTATATTATTGTTTCCTTCATTTCTGCAGCACTGTAATATAATAATAATAATAATAATAATAATAATAACAATAGTTAAGTGTCGTAGACTGCGATGGGCAGGACATGTTGCGCGTATGGGGAATGAAAGACTTGCATGAAAGCTTCTTGTAGGACAGCCGGAGGGAAAACGCCCGGTTGGTAGACCAAGAATGAGATGGGAGAACAACATTAACTATGATTTCAGGGAAGTAGATTATGCAGGGAATGATTTGAAAGCATTAACTCAGGACAGGGATGTATGGAGAGCTTATGTCCGCGCGGCCATGAACCTACGGGTTCGATAGTGCCAGTGAGTTAGTAAGTAATAATAATAATAATAATAATAATAATAATAATAATAATAATAATAATAATAATAATAATAATAATAATAATAATAATAATAATAATAATAATAATAATTAATAATATGAGGATTTGAGAGTAAATGTCTTATAAACATCTTTGGGCAAAAAAAGAAAAGAAAAAAGACGAGCAGACAGGTGAATGGGGAAGAATGGGTAACAGTAAGGTACATGATCTGCATGAGAAACCAGATGTAATACGAACAGTTAAGTCTCGCAGACTGCGATGGACAGGGCATGTGACACGATTGGGAATACCAAGATGAAAAGTTTTCAGTAGGCAAACCAAGAATGAGGTATGAGAATAAATTAACCATGATTTACAGGAAATGATTGGAAACACTAGTTAAGGTGGTGTATGGAGAGCTTATGTCGTTGCGACTATGAAACTACAGGTTGAACAGTGCGAGTAAGTTACAGCTCGAGACCAAGCTCTGTGTGTTTGCGGGGGGTAGTGTGGGGAGTGGGAGGAGGTACACTTCTATGCTTCTCATAGTACTAACAGCTGGGACAGCAAATTCCTTTCAGACACACGGAGCTGGGTCCCGAGCAGTAGTTATTAGAGCGGTGGCGGGAAGACATACTTACATCGTTGAGAAGTTCCCGTCGTATTTCAGATTCGTCAACTTCAGATTCTAGCTCAGGTTGTGGAGGAGGTTGTGACATGCCAGCGCCGCCTTGTGGCCCGCCTGCAGGACACTGCTGAGTCAGGCCGGGCCACGAGAGGCGCATCCCTGCGGCCCTCGGCCCCAGTGTGTCTCTTTACCGGCCCATTCCAACCTGCAACATAAACATCATCATCATCAATTGCAGGCATGGAGTAGGCCATTGGCCTGTTCCGCTTCAGGATAGAAATTGATCCCTCCATCTCTTCTTAGGTCTTCCTGGGTCTCTTCGCCCTGTGGGTCTGTAGTTCAATAGCTGCAGAGGTAGTCTATTGTTTGGCATTCTCAGAAGGTGTTCATGCCAATTATTTTGATATTTTTTAATGGTTTCAGTTATTGCTGGTGTGTTGAGAGCTTCATTACGCATGTGGTCATAAAGCGTATAACCCGCTAAAGGTCTTAATAACTTCATTTCTGCAGCTACTATCCTATTTAATTTACCTGTAGTAAGAGTCCAGGTTTCAGAGCCTTAAAGTAGAGTTGGAAGAGCCATTGTTTTATAAAATTTTAGAATTGTATCTGGGCGTACTTTTCGGAAAAGAATGCTTTTTATTGTTCCTACAAGTTTTTGAAATTTGACCAATTTTATGTCTATGCCTTTACATGTGTCGTAGGAAAGATTGCAGCCAAGATAAGTAATGCTATTATATATGTTCTATTATATTGTTGTTAAACAAAACCCACGTGACTTTTTCAGAGCTTTTCATTGGATATTTGTGTTATACAGTATCAGGTAGGCTATGTCTATTGTTATAGTGAATACTAGAGTCAATTAAATGTTTTATTTTTGTCATTTTATCGAATTCCGAAGGGATGAACCTATAGTCCAGCCATTGAGTTTCTGGCCCTGACGTTTTCACGGCAGTGTTGCCGATATGTATGTTCAGTGGGAGGTGCCTCTTTATGTATACGGTTACCCAGGAATACAGCTGACAACATCTTGTCGTCTGGGCATTATTAATTTGTTCTTAAGAATATAAGATCCTATCTAGCAGATGTCCACCGCTGTGGTCTCGAGGTAGCGTGTCACGCAGCGGGCCCGGGTTCGTACCCGGTCTGGACAAGCTTCCTGGGTGAGGTTTTTTTTTCCTTCTTCTTCGGCTTTCCCCCACTTATAGGTTTGCCGTCTTCAATTTCTATTTATCTCTATCATTCCAATCTCCCTCTTCCAAATTCCTGTCATCCATTGTAGTTCTGATGTAGGTTTTCCATTTCCATCTTGGTCTGCCATGTTTATTTCTTCCAGGGGGTGACCATTGGTATATATATTTTTGGCCATCTTTCATTTTCCATTCTTTGTACATGGCCATACCATTTAAGCGTTTGATTTTCAATCCTCTTAACAACAGATGTGGTGACATTCATTTCTCTCCAAAGGAATTCTTATTTTATCCTGTCTTGTTTTTTGGAGTCTTCTTCTAAAATAATCAAATTCAACTGTTCTAAATTTATTCTTTTGTAATTCCGTCAAAGACCAAGTTTCACTTCCATATGACGAAATATTCTGTATTATGCTCTTATAAATTTTCATTTTAGTTTCCTTTGCAATATTTTTGTTCCAAATTATTCCACGTAATGTCTTAGTTGCATTTTTTGCCATTGCAATTTTAGTCTGTACATCTCTCTCACAGGTACCTAAACTTGTAATTATTGACCCAAGATATTTAAAAAATTCACATTATTTTATTTCCCCTGTTTCAAATACGAGCTCATTCACATCCTTTCCCAAACACATATATTCTGTATTCTGTAAATTTATATTCAGTCCCCGAACATCAGCTGGCCATCATCATCATTATCAAGGTGTGGAAAGCAACGGAAAGATACCACACCTATAATTCCCTAATAAAGCTGCAAAGCATAGCATAAAAATGCTATGATTGCAGTGAAGGACCTGCCCCAGCGCAGAACACTATAGAATAGATTCTAGCAGAAACTGAAAACTATCATAAGAAGAATTGAGTGTGCAAATTTTAAGTATGAATTCTTTGTGACTATTTAACTCATGCCCCAAATGGTAGTCAATGACCAATCACGTTTCAATGAATTTTGATTTACAACCAATGACAGCCGTGTTTCACCTCGCTCTTTAACGATTTATCTTTATCAGCTCCTTCTTTTGTAATAAAGAAAGCTCCTACTTTTTAATATTCTGAACAAGTCAGAGCATTATTTTAAAGTGACTGACTCTCCAACAAATATATTGAATATAGCAAATAATTAACAGTGTTTCATTTTTTCTCCACTAGGGTGCATTCTTACAATATTGCGATCCTATTTGGCAATAAATAATATTATCAAGTTGCACTGAATAAACAAATGAAACATTACATTAAATATATAAATATTTTAAAATACCGGTAACTATATTTAAATAATGATTTTTAGTAAACACCAATTGTATTTGTTAAATAGTCCTTTCAAATGCCACTTTTGATTTCCGAATCGTCTAGATAAATTCACGAGTCGCTTCGTGACACTACTTATGATAAATATAATCAAAATGTCTTATACATTTTGGATCGCAAATGAACAGTATTCTAAAAAAAATAGTAATTAAATTTACTGGATTCCCGGCTCCGAAGTTTAGGATATACGGGGGATAAAATGTAGAACTCCCCCTCTACTGCCAATAACGAAATGGTTGATGTGGGAGTGAACGTCTGCCACAACCAATCACTGCTCTTGACGCAGCTATAGCGCGCTAGTAAGGTTTGAAATAGCTGAGATGTTGTCAGTTGTATGTCTACTAACCACATACATACAGCGGCCCCTCCCACTGAATATCCATATCGGCAACACTGTCGTTAAAACGAAAGGTCCGGAGAATCAGTGGCTGAATTGTATGCATTAGGCCTACAGTGTATTGATGCCGAGTAAAGGTCTGATTTTTACACAGTACATAGGAGACGTGAAATGGAACAAAATTTGCCTTTGGTATTTTTTTTGATCCCATGATCTGTTTTAACACAAATCATATAAACTAACTCACTCACTGGCCCTACCGTACGTTCACGGAAGCGCAGACATACGCTCTCCACACACCCCTATCCTGAGCTAATGTTTTCCATTCATCTCCTGTGTAATTTACTTTCCTCGAACCATATTTAATTTTATTCTCCCACCTCATTTATGGTCTACCAACTGGGCGTTTTCCTCCTGGTTCTCCTACAAGAAACTTCCATGCCCAATAATGAGGTAGAAGAATAACGTTAAACATGATTTGATGGAAGTAGAATTTACAGGCGATGATTGACAAAATAGATCAAGATAGGAATCTTCTTCTTTTTCTTATTCATAACTAGCTAATACCCGGCGTGCGCTGCTACGCCTAAATAAATGAAAATTAATGTGATTTTATGTTTAGTTGAATAAGTGAAAGGAAAAAAATTATACATTTATATATTTTAGATAATCCGTGCTGATTACCCGGCGTTGCCCGGGAATCTACATATCCCGATCTTTTTGACATAAATGAGCTGAAAAACGAAAATTAATGTGTTTTATGTTTAGTTAAATAAGGAAACTGAAAAATTTATATCGTAATTATTTTTAGATACCCCGTGCTGTTTACCAGGCGTTGTCCAGAAATCTACTCATCCCGATCTTCTTGGCATAAATGAGCTGAAAGAGAAAACTTAATGTACTTCTTATGATTAGTTGAACAAGTAAAATGAAAAATAATTATAAATGTAGGCCTATATCGTAATTATTTTAAGATTCCCCGTGTTGATTACCCGGCGTTGCCCGGGAATCTACTTATCCCGATCTTCTTGCCATAAATGAGCTAAAAGACAAAATTCGTTATTATGAGTTATCCGTGAAATAATACCTGCCATGTGCTGCTATGCTTGCACAGGAATCTACCTACTTGTTTCGATCTTCTTGGCATCAGTGAAAGACAAAAATGGTTATTGTGAGTTATCCGTAAGAGATAAACATATGCTGTCGCGGGCTTTTTTGTAGAGCTTTTTGAGATATTCAATTCTGTGTACATTAATTTTGTGTATTTGTTATGGTTTAGACAGCGTAAGCCATTTAAGCGTCCTAAGAGCTACATTTTTTCACGTTTTCCACTACAAAGGACAATTTTTAACAGTGTAGGAGCGAGTATCACAACTCTCTTATAGCCTATGTTCATCCCGGGAATCTCCTGAACATTTTCCATAAAAGCCCCATCACAATCGGATCAACGGTATGGCCGCGCATAAAGTACGAACAGACAAACAAACATTTTTATATATTAGATTTGTCTCGTAGACTGCGATGGGCAGGACATGTGACACGAATTGAGATTGAAAGACGTGCATGGAAGATTCTTGTAGGAAGACCGGAGGGAAAACGCCCAGTTGGTAGACCAAGAATGAGGTGGGAGAATAACATTAACTATGATTTGAGGGAAGTAGATTATACAGGGGATGATTGGAAAACATTGGCTCAAGATAGGGATATACGGAGAGCTTATGTCCACGCGGCCATGAACCTACAGGTTCGATAGTGCCAGTGAGTTAGTTAGATTTGTAGGATTTTCATCCTGTTTATTTCCCAAATCACTCCTCTCGGAGAAAGATGAATTTGATGTGCAGTCTCTGTATATCCATCTCTTGGCTGGTCTTCCTCTTGTTCTTCTCCCGTGTGTCCATTGGTCTATCTTCTTTAGCTCTTTTAGTAAGTCGGTTGTCTTTCAGCTTATGTTTGCGAGGTAATGAACCTACGGGTTTGATTGTGCCACTGAGTTATAAAAATGTTCAACCCCGAAGGGTATCGAACCCAGGTCCGTTAATGACAACATTCCCGTATGAATCACCTCGCTCTGGGATCACGGCACAAAGGTTAAGAAACTGTGCGCTTGTATGGGTTTAAAACGGGAAGACAGGGTGGAGTTGCGTTTAATACGAGGGGGTGGATCCCTCCCCCGTGACTCAGCGGCGGAGAATTCCTTCACAACATAACGAAATGGGATCAATACTCCGCCACAACAACCAAACTGAAATATTATCAACAATAAATACATTCTTCGCTTTCCTAATTAACTTGCAGGCATACCACAACTCATAGCGTGTTGTACAAGAACGTGCTAAAGCACACACAATACCGCCAACATGTTCCTGATTATCTCTCTTTTCGCGGTCTCCGATATTTTTATTAGTGAATATTGGCTTTTACAGTTCGCTTTGTTGGTTCAGAGGATAACATTAAATCATCGTTTCCCAACCTGTGGTTCGCAAAATATTTCAAGCGGTTCGCCAAAACTTTTTCGTAATAGCGCGTTTCGAGGTTAGGCCTATTATTGTTTCCTTCATTTCTGCGGCATTGTAATAATAATTATTATTATTATCATCATCATCATCATAGCACATTCACGAATTTAGGTCATTTGTTGACCTGTTTCGGCCTCAAGAGAAACACCAACCAGAAGTCTTTTGAGTGGACGTCCTGGTCTTCTTCTTCCTGCAGGTTAATAGCTTGTTTGGGTATCCTGTGATCTTCCATTCGATGAACATCTTGCATCCATCTTTACTTGTAGTTATTATTATTATTATTATTATTATTATTATTATTAACTAACTAACTCACTGGCTCTATCGAACCCGTAGGTTCATGGCCGTGCGGACATAAGCTTTCCATATATCCCTATCCTGAGCCAATCTTTTCCAATCATCCCCTGTATAATCTGCTTCCCTCAAATCATAGTTAATGTTATTCTCCCACCTCATTCTTGGTCTACCAATTGAGCGTCTGGTTTTCCTACAAGAATCTTCCATGCACGTTTTTCATTCGCCATTTGTGCCACATGTCCTGCCCATCGCAGTCTACGAGACTTAACTATACTCATATCTGGCTTCCTATAAACGGCATTATCATAATAATAATAATAATAATAATTATTATTATTATTATTATTATTATTATTATTATTATTATTATTATCATAATCATAGTACATTCACGAATTTAGGCCACTTGTTGACCTGTTTCGGCCTCAAGAGAAACTCCATCCAAAAAGTCTTTTGAGTGGACCTCCTGGTCTTCTTCCTGCAGGTTGATAGCTTAACATTTGTTCGGGTATCCTGTGATGCTCCATTCGATGTACATGTTGTATCCATCTTTACTTGTAGTTATTATTATTATCATTATTATTATTATTATTATTATTATTATTATTATTATTATCATTATTATTATCATTATTCTAAAATTAAATTAACCCTATAATGCCCCTTGTTACGTATGTGTAAGATCGGAAATTTATCACATTATTTCCACAATGTCCCGCGCCGTAGCCGAGCGGTTAAGGTAGGAAGCCTTGGCGCAGAGCTACGGGACTTGCGCTGGTTCGAGTCTCCATGGGGGAAGAAATTTTCTCATGGTATTTCGGCCAGTATGGGACCGGTGCCCACCCAGCATCGTGAGGCAATTGGGTAGCTACAATAAGTAGCGGCTCCAGTTTGAGGAACCAGCTATATCGGCTGGGGGACTCGACATGCTAACCACATGTCACCCCTACACTGGCTGTTGATCATCTACCTCTGTGATTGACACATGTGGATGTGAAGGGCCAGCAGCCGGCTGGTAAAAGGGCAACTGCTGAAAAGTGGAAAGACCCTCAATCGAATCGGATTTCCACAATAAATTTAATATTTACCACGAATGCCTGATTTACACTTATGTAACATCGTTAGGAATTCATTTTTCATTTCGCTACGACTGGGCCTACACGTTCTATCTTTTAAGCCGTTAAGGGTTAAGTTAATTTAAGGTTATTAAACCTTTTGCTTGGAATTACATTTTATGCATGTATACTGTATGTATATTTAAAAGTCAGTGGTTCACCCAACTCAGATCGTTGGAGAAGGGATTTGCGAGTCCAAAAAGGTTGGGAACCGCTGGATTAGATTAAAAATGAATAAAGTGGATTTGGGTTTTTATTATTCTCACAGTTACATTACATGGATGTTAAACATCCATCCATCCATAGTAATTCTGCCCGAAGGCAGGTCCTTCACTGCAATCATAGCATTTTCATGCTGTGCTTGCAGCTTTACTAGGGAATTGTGTAGGTGTGGTATCTTCCCGTTGCTTTCTACACCGGTGAAGGATGATGATGATGATGGTAATGATAAGGGTGATGATGAAGATGATGGCCATATGATTTTGGGGACCGTTTGGGCCTTAAAGTTTTCCTGACATTTGTCTTACAGGTGAGGAAAAACTCCGATAAAAACCTCACCCAGAAAAGCTGCCCCGACCGGGGATCGAACCCGGGCCCGCTGCGTGACAAGACAGCACGCTACCTCGAGACCACAGCGGTGGACATGATCATTATAGGAAACCAGATATAATAAGAACACTTCAGTCTCGTAGACTACGATGGGCAGGACATGTGACACGAATAGGGAATGGAAGAGGGGCATGGAAGCTTCTTGTAGGAATATCAGAGGGAAAACTCCGAGTTGGTAGACCAAGAATGAGGTGGGAGAATAACATTAACCATCATTTGAAGAAAGTAGATTATACAGGGGATGATTGGAAAACATTAGCACAGGATAGGGATGTGTGGAGAGCTTAGGTCCGCGCGGCCATGAACCTATGGGTTTGATAGTGTTAGTGAGTTAGTTTTTTAGGGTTCGGGCTTTTTAAGACGCTAACACGGCAACCTTATTTCTGGTTCATTGTATTGCCCATGTCCACCGCTGTGGTCTCGAGGTAGCGTGCTGCCTTGCCACGCAGCGGGCCCGGGTTCGATCCCCGGTCGGGACAGTTTTTCTGGGTGAGGTTTTTATCGGGGTTTTTCCTCACCTGTAAGACAAATGTCAGGAAAACTTTAAGGCCCAAACGGTCCCCGAAATCATATGGCCATCATCATCCTTATCATTATCATCATCATTCTTCACCGGTGTGGAAAGCAACGGGAAGCTACCACACCTACAATTCACTAGTAAAGCTGCAAGCATAGCATGAAAATGCTGTGATTGCAGTGAAGGACCTGCCTTCGGGCAGAATTACTATGGATGGTATTGCCCATCTTTATTTTTTATGAAATGAATGAGATAAAAGCGCTGTAGCCGAGTGGGTAGAGACAAGATGTCGTCAACCGATATGATATTTGAGAAATAAGACCAATTGTGGTCTTATTTCTCAAATATCATATCGGTTGAAGACATAAAAGCGCTGTAGTGAGTGGTTAGGGACAAGATACCTTAGGGAAATTTCAACTGATATGTGGTTCAATAAGAACTTATTTGACAAGAGAAACTCAATTGAAATTTACAAAACAGTAGGCATTCCAACGTTAACAAACGGATCTGAGACTTGGCCTTTAACGAACTCTGAAAAACATAAAATTGAGACAATAGAAATGAGATTTTTGAGATCCGTTGCAGGTGTATCCTAAATAGGAATGAGATGCACAAAGAAATTAAACATACGTCGATTCTGGAAATGCATGCTATTATGCATTGCAGAGACTTTCGATGCCCCAACTCCTTTCAAAAAAACGTTAAACTGAAAATATATAAAACTATTATTCTACCAGTTATATTATATGGGTGCGAAACATGGACTCTTATTTTAAGGGAGGAAACGAGATTACGAATATTTGAGAATAAAGTATTTAGGTAAACTTTTGGACCAAAGAGAGATGAACAGACAGGTGAATGGAGAAGACTACATAACAATGAATTACATGGCGTTTATAGGAAGCCAGATATAATAAGAACAGTTAAGTCTCGTAGACTGCGATAAGCTGGAAATGTGGCACGTATGGGAAATGAAAGACGTGCATGGAAGCTTCTTGTAGGAAAACTATAGGGAAAACGCCCAGGTTGTAGACCAAGAATGAGGTGGGAGAATAATATTAACTATGATTTGAGGCAAGTAGATTATACAGGGAATGATTGGAAAGCATTAGCTCAGAATAGGGATGTATGGAGAGCTTATGTCCGTGCGGCCATGAACCTACGGGTTCGATAGTGCCAGTGAGTAAGTACCTAAGTATATGTCCACCGCTGTGGTCTCGAGGTAGCGTACTGCCTTGTCACACAGCGGGCCCGAGTTCGATCCCCGGTCGGGAGAAGCTTCCTGGGTGAGATTTTTCTCGGGGTTTTTCCTCACCTGTAAGACAAATGTCAGGAAGCTTAGGACCCAATGGTCCCCGAAAATCATCCGGCCATCATCATCATCTTTATGATTATCATCACCATCCTTCACCGGTGTGGAAAGCAACGGGAAGCTACCACACCTATAATCCCCTAGTAAAGCTGCAAAGCATAGGATGAAAATGCTATGATTGCAGTGAAAGACCTGCCCTCCGGCAGAAATACTATGGATGGATGGATGGATAGGACTATTCAGAAAGTAGGAACAGACTTCAAACATTTATTTCTTCTAAACTACAAAAAATAGAAACACAATTCCAACGTTCCTGGAAAGAGAAAAGTTCAAATTTCACTATTTTATGCATTCAATATGAGCACCACAAATGTCAAAAGGGTGGCTCATTTCTTGCCACACACGAATCAGCTGGTTATCGAATTCACAGCTTCAACAATTCGATGTCGCAGATTTTCAAGAGTGTCAGGCATAGGGGGATAAAAACACGATTTTTTACGTAACCCCACAGATAAAAATCACATGGGGTTAGGTCGGGTGACCTGGGAGGCCACCGGTAATGAAGTTGATCTTCTGCTCCTCCTCTTCCAATCCAACGTCCTGTTGTGTCGCCATTTTAAACCAACAATCAACATGATAAGCAACAACGCCAATGCGGCTATGATCAGAACTTCAAATTTTTCTCTTTCCAGGAACGTTGAAACTATCTTTATATGTTTTGTAGTTTGGAAGAAATAAATGTTTGAAGTCTGTCCTTTTTTTCTGAATAGCCCTGTATATATTTTCATGATCATTTTCGGCGAAGAACTGCACTACGCTACGGCGCGCCCCCGTAGTCTCAACTAAATTATTTTGGGCATTTATCGTATAAACATTGGTCAGACGCTTAACGTTAGTCAGTTGTTTATAATAAACGCAAATATTTCCAACAAATATGTTATTATTTTATTATTATTTATTATTTTGAAAACACCATCGTGTAAAAAATAATGTATAACACACGTTTGTGAAGTGTTTTACAGAATCTCGGAAATCAATCATTCCCTCACTTCTGTAAAACCCATTGACTGTAATATCTACTATTATGAGCGTTCCTACATACTGCAGTTGCTCACTTCCTTCTTTATTGCATAATTCGATTGTTGCAGAATTTTCGTCATGGACGCCGCGCCGCATTAACAATAAAGTTTTGAATATTTCTGCTGCATATTGTGCAGCAGACAATAAATCTGTACAGAAGAAAGTTTGCAGACAACAGAAAAAAAATGTAAAAAAAGTGACCCATAGTTTGCAAACTAGAGAATGAAATAAGGTCGAGAAATGAAATGTTAAATTTTTTTCCATATTGGGGCGCCGTGGTTTCTTGGCTCGAGTACAATTCCAATACTACGTACAGTATGCGCAAAAAATAAATATCACAAGTGAAAGTACAGCCTATTTCATAAGCTAAGTCAACTTACTTACTTACTTACTGGCACTAGCGAACCCGTAGGTTCATGGCCGCACGGACATAAGCTCTCCATACATCCCTATCCTGAGCTAATGCTTTCCAATCATCCCCTGTATAATCTACTTCCCTCAAATCATAGTTAATGTTATTCTCCCACCTCATTCTTGGTCTACCAACTGGGCGTTTTCCCTCTGGCTTTCCTACAAGAAGCTTCCATGCAAGTCTCCCATTCCCCATACGTTCAACATGTCCTGCCCATCACAGTCTACGAGACTTAACTGTTCCTATTATATCTGACTTCCTATAAAGACCATGTAGTTCATTGTTATGTAGTCTTCTCCATTCACCTGTCTGGTCATCTCTCTCTGGTCCAAAAATTTTCCTAAGTAGGCCTACTTTATTCTCAAATACTCGTAATCTCCTTTCCTCCTTTCGAAGCTAGGTCAAATGTTCACTTATTTCACTTAAAATCGCATTCATGGAATAAAGAATCTCGCATTCCTGTCGAGCAGTCTCATGCATCATGATTTGGCGCAGTTCGGGATGCACTAGTTCGAATCCCAGTGAGAGAAGAATTAAAAAGAGTAACAGGGTAGATTTATGGTACTGGGGAACGAAGGAGGGGCACGGAAACGTCTTGAAGAAAACCAGTGGGGAGACTCCCATTAGTGGGCTAACAATGAGGTGGGAGAATAACATTAACCATCATCTGAGGGAGGTAAATTGTACCGAGGATGATTGGAACATTTTAGCTCAGGATATGGATGCATGGAGAAAGTGAGTGGAAATAAGAAAGACACTAATAATGTAATAAAATAACATTAACTGGAAAATAATATATATATATTGAAAACTGATTCAGTCAGAAATGTATCGAATAAGTGTTCAATATGTACTTTATATTTCTTATAAACTGTTAGTTTATGCTGATGATGTAGTACTACTGGCCGATAGCGAGGAGATATTAAAGCCCAACACGCACACACTACTGAGTAACACTAAGGAATTGGGACTCGAATTAAATATCATTAAAACTAAATATATGGTCACACGTAAAAATACATTATATAATGGAAATGGACAGCTAATGACAAATGAGGGAAATTTTGAGGAAGTGGCTGAATTCAAATACCTAGGAACAATAATCACAAATAGGAATGAGATGAACAAAGAAATTAAACATAGGCTCAATTCTGGAAATGCGTGCTATTATGCATTGCAGAGACTCTTGATGTCCCAACTCCTTTCAAAAAACGTTAAACTGAAAATATATAAAAATATTATTCTACCAGTTATATTATATGGATGCGAAACATAGACTCTTACTTTAAGGGAGGAAAGGAGAATACGAGTATTTGAGAATAAAGTTCTTAGAAACATTTTTGGACGAAAGAGAGATGAACAGACGGGTGAATGGAGAAGACTGCATAACAGTGAATTACATGGTCTTTATACTCGTAGGAAGCCAGATATAATGAGAACAGTTAAGTCTCGTAGACTGCAATGGATAGGACATGTGGCACGAATGGGGAATGAAAGACGTGCATTGAAGATTCTTGTAGGAAAATCAGAGGGAAAACGCCCAGTTGGTAGACCAAGAATGAGGTGGGAGAATAACATTAACTATGATTTGAGGGAAGTAGATTATACAGGGGATGATTGGAAAACGTTGGCTCAGGATAGGGATATATTGAGAGCTTATATCCGCGCGACCATGAATCTACGAGTTCGGTAGTGCCAGTGAGTAAGTTAGTTAGTTATTGCAGCAATTAATTAAATATGTGTTAGATCATTTTTCCACTATATGGAGATAGATCGTTTTTCCATTCAGTTCTGTATTAAATTGTTAATATTCAGTTATTAGCATGTTCGTTTGCATTCAAATTGGCTGTATATGTTTCCAATAGGATGAGAAATTAAAATGTATGTGATATAATAAAGGTAATAGCCTCAAAATGAATATTATGCATTTTTTTCGTTTTCCCAACAATTTGTAGTTTGTGATCTTTCCGGGGAAACTATTCAGTTTTTCTGACGCAGAATATTCCCTATGGGATCGGCACCCCGCCCAACATTGAGAGAATTTGGATAACAGCTATGATAAGAAAAAAAGTAGAAATATATGACGGTTGGAGTTCACCTGTCACTCGTAACTGGTTGTAGCCTATATATGAGCGTCGTAAGGTGGTTCATCATCATCTGCATTCATGGATTAGGTCTGTTGACCCGTTCCGACTTCAGCCCATCTCTTTCTAGGTCTGCCCACATCTCGGGTGCCTTTAGGTTTGTATTTTATTATTTGTTTTGGATATCTATCTTCATTCATTCTGTCTATGTGTTGCTTCCATTTTTGTCTATATGTATCCATTTTATCAGTTATTGCAAATATTTCAAGTTCCTGTCTTATTTCTGTGTTCTTGATTCTGTCTTCCTTAGTGCACCCTTTAACAGATCTCAAAAATGTCATTTCTGCCGCCGTTATCCTACTTAGATCTTGTTTTTTATGTATCCAGGCTTCTGAACCATAGAGCATGACCGGTACTGCCAACGTTTTATAAAATTTCAATTGGGTCTCTCTTGTTGTTTTGTTATTTAGTGTTCGTTTTATCGTACCACATATTCCCTGGAATTTTGCTATTTTATTATTTATATCATTATCATAATTAAATGAAATGTCACATCCTAGATAATTGAGATGGTTCACCTGTTCTATGATTTTGTTTCTTATTACTATTTTAGATCTGATTTGATTTTTCTCTTGGAATGCCATTACCTTAAGGTGGTTAGTTAAGGCAATTCGCCACAAACTAGAAGGTCGCGAGTTCTAGTCTCCATCCGAAAGGCTTACTGAGTTTAGTGGGAAATGACCGAAAAAGCGATGGAGAGGCCAGCTCACCTGACTAGATACAGGCCTGAATGCATAATTGTTGATAGTATTTGATGATATATATATATATATATATATATATATATATTCTTCTTTACATCACGGGCTAGGCAAATTGCCTGTTCCGCCTCACAGTTGTTCTGTCCTTCTTTTCACTGACCTTCCTAAATTCCTTGAATCTCTTACTTTAAGGGAGGAGAAAAGAAAAAAGTCCATGTTTCGCTCCAGTAGTATAACTGGAAGAATAACAGTTTTATATAATTCAGTTTAACTTTTTTATTTTTATTTTTTTACAAAAGTTGGGACAAGAGTCCCTGTAATGCAAATAACATGCATTTCCAGAATTATGAATTGAATTTAAAAGTATTGATTTCAAGTCCAAGTTTGTTCCCTAAAATCCATCAGGGTGCGACATAAAAATTCGAACTGAAAGTAAACATCATTTAAATCTAAATATATGGTCTCACATAGAAATACATTATATAATGGAAATGGACAGCTAATGACAAATGAGGGAAACTTTGAGGAAGTGGCTGAATTCAAATACCTAGGAACAATAATCACAAATAGGAATGAGATGCACAAAGAAACTAAACATAGGCTCAATTCTGGAAATGCGTGCTATTATGCATTGCAGAGACTCTTGTCCCAACTTTTCTAAAATAAAAACAACTAACGTTAAACTGGAAACATATGAACTACATGGTCTTTATAGGAAGCCAGATATAATAAGAACAGTTAAGTCTCGTAGACTGCGATGGGCAGGACATGTTGCGCGTATGGGGAATGAAAGACGCGATGGAAGCTTCTTGTAGGAAAGCCAGAGGGAAAACACCCTGTTGGTAGACCAAGAACGAGGTGGGAGAATAACATTAACTGTGATTTGAGGGAAGTAGATTATGCAGGAAATGATTGAAGAACATTAGCTCAGGATAGGGATGTATGGAGAGCTTATGTCTGCGCGGCCATGAACCTACGGGTTCGATAGTGCCAGTGAGTAAGTAAGTAAGTAAGTAAGTAAACTGAAAACATATAAAACTCTTATTCTCCCAGTTATAATATTGGATGCGAAACATGGACTCTTACTTTAAGGGAGAAGAAAAGATTACGAGTATTTGAGAATAAAGTTCTTACGAAAATTTTTGGACCCAAGAGAGATGAACAGATGAGCGAATGCAGAAGATGACGTAACAGTGAGCTACATGGTGTTTTAGAAAACCAGATATAGGCCTAATAAGGACAATTAATTCTCGTAGACTGCTATGGACAGAACATGTGGCACGAATGGAGGATTAAAGAGGGGCATGGAAGTTTCTTGTAGGAAAATCAGAGAGAAAACGCCCAGTTGGTAGACCGAGAATGAGGCGGGAGAATAACATAAACAATGATTTGAGGGGAATAGGCCTATATTACACAGTGGATGATTGAATAACGTTACTTCAGGATAGAGATGTATGGAGAGCTTATGTTCGATAGTGCCAGTGAGTTAGTTAGACTGAAATCCATAGTTTTACGATTCGTTTTCTGAAAATGCCCGGGCAAAACAGAATAAACAAAATGAGGGCAGATATGAAAGTGACATTTAATTACGATGGTTGGTGTTTATGAAGATATAGGTCACGTTTGGAAGCAGCCCGGGTTGCAATCAGAAGCGAGTGTACGCGTTGCCATGGTAACGGCAGCATCCAGTTGACTCCCCCACTCGATAGATCCCAGCTCCTGTTCAATGGACCACTTCCTACTCCACATCACGTCTTTTGCCTACACAAGACAAGCACTAATTATTACATTATGTATTTACCCGCAGCTAACACCGAATTCCGAAGGTACCTAGCTATGAACCATTTTTACAAATCTTAGGGGTACTGGGTAGTGATTTACACATTTTATTTCTTTATTTATATACAGAATTTTAATGTTTACACATCTTTCTGTGCCTAAAGTTTTATTTTTCTTCTCCACTCGTCTCTCTCCATCCAATCTTCCAGTCCTCTTGCTTTCATTCCAGTTCTTATTTCCTGCATCCACGAGTTTCGAGGTCTTCCTCTCGTCCTTCTTCCAGGTGGACACCATTCCAATATTTTCCTGGGTAATCTTTCTTCTTGCATTCGTCGTACGTGCCCATACCAATTTAATTCCTTATACCGTATATAATCTACTATTGAATAACCAATATTCATTTTTTTCTCTCTTATGATAGTATTCTTATTTTGTCTAATTTTGAACATCTTGCTGCTCTCCTCAAGAAATCCATTTCCATCGACATAAGTTTTTGTTCCAAGTTTTTGTTGAATTTCCAAACTTCAGCTCCATATGTGACAGTACTTCTCACTATTGAATTATATATTTGTAACTTATTTTTCCTGGTTATATGTCTGTTCCATAAGACTCCATTCATCATTGCTGTTATGCTCTACCTTTATTTATTCTGTTCTTAATATCACTTTCTTGTTTATCCTCTTTATCTACTTTTACTCCCAGAAATGTATAACTAGTTGGGAGGCCATAAATGAAAATGTGATTAAAGTGATTTACACATAATAAATTAATTTTATGTCCAAAAGTAAATTTCAATGTTTCTCAGCGCGTATTGCTGATAACTAATTGAAAATTTGTATAGATATACTCTGAAACTTTGTGCATACAATGGTATAAGACACAATTAATTGTTTTTGTATCTAAAGTAATTACATGTTAACTGATGACCTATTTTCCAACATTTTAAAATATATATATAATTTCAAGTGCACTTTTCTTCAATATTTTTTTATTCAAATGCCTTGTTTTTTTGAATTTGTTAAATGACGCCTGTTCTCAACTCTAAAGCCAAAGTTATTTAAATATTTCACTCTGAAGGTAAATATAAAAAAATTAATTTGGTTAACTTTTTTTAAAAATATTTTCTCTAACTAAATATTTTATTGTTTATGTATGTATGACGTATTTAAATAACTTTGACTTTATAATTGAGAACAGATATCAATTAACAAATTAAAAAAATCAAGGAATTTATAGCAGGATTTTAATGTTATAACGAATATAAAAGTTAAAATTAATAATTTTGTATTTTATAATTCTTTTAATATTTAAATATAACTTAAATAAATAAAACATCTAAATATTCATGCAATATCTAGGATGCAATATCTCATATGAAGAAGAAAAGGATGTAAATGCAAAAATATCTAAATTTTTAAGAATTTTAGGGTTAATAAATTCTATCTTCAAGCCACAGTTAGTGCAAAAGCATTCAAGACTGAAAGTGTATAAAACACTGGCTCTTCCAACTCTTTTGTATGGTAGCGAAGTATGGACGTTGAAACAGAAGGATATACAGAGACTTAGATCTGCTGAAATGAGATATCTTCGGAGGACTGCAGGATACACACTACTAGATCACAAAAAAAAATGAAGACATCTTAGAAGAATTACACATGGAATCTTTAGAAAACAAAATTTCTCATTATAAGTCAAGATGGATACAACATGTTCATCGAATGGAAGATCACAGAATACCCAAACTAATGTTAAGATATCAACCTGCAGGAAGAAGAAGACCAGGACGTGCACTAAAAAGACTTCTGGATGGTGTTTCTCTTGAGGCCGAAACAGGTCAACAAATGGCCTAAATTCGTGAATGTACTATGATGATGAAATAATTCATTGTTAGTTATTGTTGAATAAAAATGTCTCAGTAACAATTAAAGAAATTGTATTACATAACAGTTTTTGTAAAGAATGCTTTTAAAAATTGTTTTAAGTCATTGTTGTCAAATTATAAATCCTTCTGTTATAATTGTAATAAGAACACCTGCTTAACTTCATATCCTTAAATGAAAGTAAACTAAACTCTGATTGGATGTTAAAACAATTAACTTTCGTATTTAATAAATGAATTTAAACCTTATATTTAAAGGACTATTAACCAATAGAATTTAAAAATAACATCATGTGATGTAATAATGTTCTTTAAAATTATAAAAGAATTACACTAGTCATTCTGCATACAACTTTCAACAAAGATAGAAGCAAGAAGAGATCTCCTGATAAAATGTAATATTTAATACAAGAAGAATAATTGATTCAAGAAAAGAAAATACTTTAATTTTAATTGACGGTGAAGAATAAAACCACCTACATTTACTTAATCTGCTGAATTAAGAAGTGAATACATTTCCAATTATTTCTACAAGAAACATTTTTTAATAATTTTGAAGTGTTTTCCTATCCAGTGTACCAACTTCCGACCCTAAGAAGAGAATCCGGCTCTACCGAAAACTAAACCCAACCTGAACGAGTAATTCTATTTGGGACACCAATCTTTCTTCAAAATGTTACTACAACATCGGGCATGAAGAGAATTACTTCTTCAAATTTGAATAAAAAATATTGAAGAAAAGTGCACTTGAGATTAAGTACATATTTGAAAATGTTGGAAAATAGGTTAACGTGTTGTAATTACTTTAGATACAAAAACAGTTAATTGTGTCTTATACCATTGGATGCACAAAGTTTCAGAGTATATCTATACAAATTTTCAATTCGTTATCAGCAATACAAGCTGAGAAATATTGAAATATACTTTTGGACATAAAATGAATTTATTATGTGTAAATCACTACCCAGTCCCCTTAAGCGATCCTACTTAATAACTAACTTAATAGTCCTAAGATATTAAATATAAAATAGGTAGCCGGTAAGTCAGTCGTCCTCAACTAAATTATTAAGCTTCATCAACTAGTTCCAATATGAAGGCCTCACCAGCTACCAATTTTATATTTAATATCTTATTATAATTACATAACCTCAACGGTGCTTTAATATGAATTTTAAAAGTGTTGATCAATGGTTCATTCGAATCCATAGGTTCATGGCTGCGCGAACATAAGCTCTCCATACATTCCTATCCTGAGCTAATGGTTTTCAATCATCCCCTGTACAATCTACTTGCCTTAAATCACGGTTAATGTTATTCTCGCACCTCATTATTGGTCTACCAACTGAGGTTTTCCCTCTGGTTATCCTTCAACAAGTTCCAAAGTTCTTCTTTCATTCCTCATTCGTGCCACATGTCCTACCCATCGCAGTCTACGAGACCTAACTGTTCTTATATCGTGTTTCCTATAGAAATCAAGTAGCTCACTGTTCTTCCTCGGAGGAAGACGTATTCGATGTGCATCCACTGCCCATCCATCTCTTGGCTGGTCTTCCTCTAGTCTTCTCCCGTCCATTGGTCTATCTTCTTTAGCTGTTTCCGTCTTTGATCCGAGGCTTGATCCTTGAGACTGCGAGCAATGTATAAGATACACCTTGAAGCGGGTTGCTAGCCCGTTTTCATGGCGGGTTTATTATTCGGGGTTTCCTCCCTAGGCTGATTGCTTTCGCCCGTTCGTCAATCTACAAGACAGTAGATGTATATACACCGTGATTCAAAATTGACTTTACAACTTTACAAGCTTATAGAAATTTATTTAGAAGACCTACAGATTGGTTTTAATGTCATATGATAGCACAACTCATCAAGTTTTCACCGACATAGTTTTATAGTACCTAGTTCTCTCACCGCGTGCGCTAACGTAGTTCATATCAAAATGGCTGCTTTCACAGGTGCCGAGCGTGCTCGTTGTGTGTTTTTGTTCGAAGAAACTAAATCTGCGACAATTGTTCAGCGTAGATTTCGTACCCAGTATGGTAAGGATCCTCCTAGCAGGCCAACAATTTATTCTTGGCACCAAACATTTGTTAGGACTGGCTGTTCTGTTAGTCATTCCAAGCATACTGGCCGTCCACGTACGGCTGAAGCTGTGGTTGAACAAGTGAGGGATAGCTTTGCTCGGAACCCTAGGAAATCAACGCGGCGTGCGTCACGTGAGACTGGCATTTCACAACCAACCATTTGGCGCATACTACGGAGACGTTTGCACTTGAAACCATACCGATTTTTGATGGTGCAACACATTACTGATAATGATAAGATGGTTCGACGTGATTTCTGTGCAGAAATGCTTGGTCGGATTGAGGAAGATGAAACATATTGAACCACGTAATCTTCAGCGACGAGTCTACATTCCACGTCAGTGGCAAAGTAAATACCCATAACTGCAGGATCTGGGGCTCTGAACCTCCACATCTCCACCTGCAACACGTACGTGACAGCCCGAAAGTGAATATGTTTTGTGCCCTAAGTAAAACTAAAGTGTACGGCCCCTTCTTTTTCCAAGAAAAAACTATCAACGGTACGATTTATCTGGATATGCTAGGAAGATCCTTACCATACTGGGTACGAAATCTACGCTGAACAATTGTCGCAGATTTAGTTTCTTCGAACAAAAACACACAACGAGCACGCTCGGCACCTGTGAAAGCAGCCATTTTGATAAGAACTACGTTAGCGCACGCGGTGAGAGAACTAGGTACTATAAAACTATGTCGGTGAAAACTTGATGAGTTGTGCTATCATATGGCATTAAAACCAATTATGTAGGTCTTCTAAATACATTTCTATAAGCTTGTAAAGTTGTAAAGTCAATTTTGAATCACCCTGTAGTTGCCTCTTCCGCCAGGTACACCGTACCGAAGGACTCCTCCGCTGTATCTGTCGTTGAGGTCTTCACCGTAACCCTGGCAAGGGGTCTTCACAAGATACTATCAGCTGGGCAAACTGAATCAAGGTCTTTTTACAAGGTGTTACTCCTCCCCCTCTTCTTTTTTAAAGAGTTATCATCATCATCTTCACGGTAGACCGTCGGCCTGTTGCACTCTCAGAATTCATCTTCCCATCGTCTTCTAGGACGTACCACATCTCTATAGCCTTGAGGTTGGAACAACAGTACTTGTTTTGTTAGCCTACAAGAGTCCATTCTTCAAATATGTTCATGCCATTTTAGTTTATAGTTTTGTATTTCTTCATGTGGTCTCTTAAGAGTATATCCTGCAACGTACCTGAGGAACTTCATACGACACAGGATATACTCTAAGAGACCACATTCCTAGTGAAACAATTAGACTTACTTTTTTTTTTTACTTTTGAGGGCCTCTCCACTTTTCAGCGGTTACCCTGTATTCCCATTCGCCATTCTTGTCGATCACGCCATTCATCCTCCTCCAGACCTCGGTCGTTCATCAATCTATGGATCTCTCCTCTCCAAGTTGTTCTTGGCCTGCCCCGTTTCCTTCTACCAGAAGGTGACCATTCCAAAAGAGTTCTGGGCCACCTATCATCCTCCATTCTCCTGACATGGCCATACCACTGAAGAGCTCGTCTTTCGATCCTTTCCACCACTGTCTCCTCCATATCCATCATCTGCCTCACTTCTTCATTTCTTCTTCTTTCCAACCTGGACACCCTGGCACTGCGTCTTATTCCATCCATCTCCACTGCCAAGATCTTAGTTTTTTGTCCCTCTACCAAAGTCCATCCCTCAGCACCATATGTCATTATGCTTTCCACAACAGACTTCAAAATTCTCTTCTTCGTGTGGTTTGACATGGTCCTACTCCACAGTACTCCATTCAACATTTTTATGGATCTTCGTGCTTGTACTAACCAACAATTAGACAAGAACTCAAAATTGTTAATCTACATGAAAAAAATATAAAACTATAATCAAAAATGGAATGGACTTTTAAAGACTGATTCATTAAATTATTATATAGGCCTATGTAAATAAATCTGTTCGCTTTATTTTATAAATAAATGGAAAAAAGTAAGACATTTGGATCTGAACGCGACTTATTCGAATTTTAATAATTTATGTGTGATTCAGAGTTAGAAGACACGAGGGCAGGAAGAGGAAGTAAATTTGCCAGGTGAGTGAACTGACAAACAAAACAATTGCAGCTTGTTACATCTCAACTAAAGCTACGTTTAACTTACTTACTTACTCACTGGCACTATCGAACCCGTAGGTTCATGGCCGCGCGGACATAAGCTCTCCATACATCCCTATCCTGAGCTAATGCTTTTCAATCATTCTCTGTATAATCTACTTTCCTCAAATCATAGTTAATGTTATTCTCCCACCTCATTCGTGATCTACCAACTGGGCGTTTTCCCTCTGGCTTTCCTACAAGAAGCTTCCATGCAAGTTACGTTTAAACTCAGCAATATAGATGGATAATGGAATTTATTGACTTTTTTCAGAAGAAAGAAAATACATATGCATTTACATTGCGCACGGGCCTGCTTGGCCGTACGTGCATTATTTTTCCATGAATAAAAAATATAAAACTAATCATAATATAAACAAATACCTACAAATACACCTGTATCAAAAACAATAACAGGCTACATATAAGTAAAATCTATGTCTACACTACATCACAATAATACATATCTACACTCATCCATGAAAAGACCATGTGTATAAATAAATAAAAAAAGTATCATTCTGTACATTAATATTAAAAAAATTGCTAGAAAACAAATTAGAAAAAAACACACACACATACATCCACACACCACCACACATATACACACGCGCACGCTCATACCCCCCCCTCCCCCCGGCCCTGCAGACATCAAATACACTATCAGACTATTCAACTTATCAGACCTACCTGTTATATAATATAATTAAAGATCGAAAACAAAGACCATATTGAGATTCTTCTTATTGTTAAGGGTACATATATCCTTAATCTACAATTTTGCTAATCTCAATTTCCTACTGTACCCAAAAATTTGCATGTTTTTGATTCACTCTCAATCCGTCCTAAAAGATCCCAACACCCCACTCTCCCACGATCCGACCTGAGAAATCTCTCCGGCAGCATCTGCAATCTAAGTTGTTTTGTCTCTCTACAGAATGGTATAATATGCTGCCAGTAATATTGTTACAACTCTACGTTTGGCCCCTAGATTGGTATACCTCACAGCACTACCAACTATAAACTCGTCCGTTTCTTAAAGTTAGGATCGCGATTCGATTCAGCCAAAAATGGAAAATCTGAGAATTTCATTTCTATCAGAATTATTGATGCCATGTCACACAGATGTGTGGTACGTTAAGGAAACGCTGCTGATAACACAATAATAATTTTTACTTATATACATAGATTTTTAATGTTTACACATCTTTCTGTGCCTAAAGTTTTATTTTTCTTCTCCACTCTTCTCTATCTATCCACTCCATGTCCTCCAGTCCTCTTGTTCTCATTCCAATTCTTTGCATCCACGAGTTTCGAGGCCTTTCTTTCCTTCTTCTTCCAGGTGAACACTATTTCCAATGTTTTCCTGGGTAATACTCCTTCTTGCATTCGTCGTACGTGCCCATACCAATTTAATTGCTTATATCTTATATAATCTACTATTGAATACATAATATTCATTTTTTTCTCGTATGACAGTATTTTTTTTTTCTAATTTTGAACATATTTCTGCTCTCCTTAAGGAATCCATTTCCATCGACATAAGTTTTTGTTCTAAGTTTTTGTTGAATTTCCAAACTTCAGCTCCATATGTGACAGTACTTCTCACTATTGAATTATATATTTGTAACGTATTTTTATTGTTTTCTGGTTATATGTCTGTTCCATAAGACTCCATTCAACATTGCTGTTAATCATCATCATCATCCGGTATCATGGCAGCTGCCGCCGTCTTCCGGAAACCAAACGCCATTCCTCTCTATCCATCCATTGATCTTCCTCCATTCCTCTGATATTCATAGCTGCTTGTACCCCTTCTATACAAGTTTTCTTCGGTCTTCCTCTCTTCCTCCTTTCCATTGGGATCCATTCCATAATAATTTTTGGCAATCTTTGCTCTGGCATTCTTTTGACATGGACATGCCACTGCAATATTTTCTTTTCTATAATGTCTATGATCTCCGCCTCCTCTTGTACACCCATAATTTCCCTTATTTCTTTATTTCGTATTCTATCCATTCTAGATTTTCCAGCTGATCTTCTTAAAACATCCATTTCTGTATTTAAAATTCTTTTCATTTCCCTGGTAGGAATTTGCCAGACTTCAGCACCATATGTTAAAATGCTCTGAATTATGGCTTGATATATTTGTAATTTTCTATTTTTTGTAATATTTTTGCTCCACCAAACATAGTTTAAAGCATTTATTGCTTGTTTTGTTTGTGCGATTCTATTTTTAATTTCCACTGTGTTATCGCCTGAATGGTCTAATTTTGTTGTTGATAATAATAATAATAATAATAATAATATTATTATTATTATTATTATTATTATTATTATTATTATTATTATTATTATTATTATTATTATTATTATTATTACAGGGATTAAAGCGTATTGGTTCGTTCCGGCTCCAAGTATCATAGTTCGTGGGCGTCCCCAATATCTTTTTCCACTTCTCAATATTGATAGTTGAGACTTTTCTCTGTGGTATCCATTCTGCAGACATGTTCATCCATTTTCTCCTGTACTCTTCTATTTTATCTGTAAAACTGAATATTTGTAGTTCCTTACGGATATCTTCACTTCGTTTTTTTTATCCATTAAAGCATATCCTGTCACAAATTGTAAACATTTCATTTCTGCGGCTTCTATTCTTTTAATTGTCCGTTTAATCAGAGTCCATATTTATGAGTCATACAATATTGCAGGTACAGCCAATACTTCATAAAATTCTAATGTGTTTCCTTTCTTACTTTCTTTCTCAGTGTTATTTTAAGGGTGCCACATAAATATCGAAATATTTGTAATTTATTATTTATGTCTTCTCTATTACAGTCTAAAGATACACCTAGATAATTTAAAACTTTTACTTGTTCTACCTTTTTTGTCATTTAGCACTTTTTTTGTCCTTTCAATAATAATAAAAACAATGATGATGATGATGAATATAATAATAATAATAATAATAATAATAATAATAATAATAATAATAATAATAATAAGTCCACCGCTGTGGTCTCGAGGTAGTGTGCTGCCTTGTCACACAGCGGGCCCGGGTTCGATTCCCGGTCGGGACAGGCTGCTGGGTGAGGTTTTTTCGGGGTTTTTCCTCACCTGTAAGACAAATGTCAGGAAGCTTAAGGCCCAACGGATCCCGAAAATCATCTGGCCATCATCATCATCCTTATCATTATCCTTCACCGGTGTAGAAAGTAACGGGAAGCTACCACACCCATAATTCCCTAGTAAAGCTGCAAAGCATAGCATGGAAATGCTATGATTGCAGTGAAAGACCTACCCGAGGGCAGAATTACTATGGATGGATGGAATAATAATAATAATAATAATAATATTATTATTATAATAATAATAATGTGATGACAGCGCATTATTAGGATGCCAGAACATCGTTTACCTAAAAAATTATTAAAGTATCACCCTGCAGGAAACAGAGACTTAGGTAGACCTCATCGCCGTTGGACAGATCGCTTCCAGTTATAGTTCAGAGACAGATATAAACCCAAACCTGTGTTTTTGGCAGAATAAGAAAAATAAGAAGAAAAAGAACCTTCTTTTTCCTCCAGGTAAACATGTTTACAATTGATCTCGAAGAAGATTTTCGGGCTGTAGGCCGTGGTCGTGAGGCTTATAGTTCCCCGACGTTTCGACAGAGACTGTGTCTGGCATCCTTAAGGGTGTCTTTAGACTGCATCTGGCATCCTCAAGGGTTGTCTTGAGACACCCTTGAGGATGCCAGACGCAGTCTCTGGCGAAACGTCGGGGAACTAAAAGCCTCACGACCACGGCCTACAGCCCGAAAATCTTCTTCAAGATCATCATAGCAACTCCGGCCGTGAAAGTCTACGTGAATACATGTTTATAATTGTTTTGCGCCAATATCGTCCTTATAGGTACCGGTATATTTTTAAGTTTTGTGGTCATTATCCAATTATTCGTAAGAGCAATTTCGCATTCCTCTCTAATTTTATCTGGATTTTAATTTCTGTGTAACGGATATTGGTCTGATTTTTTATATTCTTGTTTTGGTTGCTTTTTAGATTTCTATCAATTCAGATTGAATTATTTCAATTTGGTAGCAGCGTCAGGTTGACGTGTTTATTGTGTTTGGCAAATTCAATTTCATAACTTTATTATTGTGCCGTTAATCCATTTACATTTTCTTCCATTTTTGAATGCAAGTAATGTCGATTATTTCTTCACAGTATGAGCTTATCTGGCACTAATTTCATGCCGCTCTCCTCCATACATCCCTATCCTGAGCTAATGTTTTCCAATTACCTCCTGTACAATCTACTCCCAAGAAAATGAAAATAATTTGCAGTACTCTTTACATCAATTAGATCAGTTATGCCAAGAATATAATTTCAAAATATCAAAAGAAAAAACAAAAATAATGGCATTTTGGGGGAAACGATCATATAAGATCAAAAATCGTAATAGACAACAAACCTCTGGAAAAAGTAACAAATTTTAATTATTTCGGTTGTAATTCTACTATAAACACAAAAACTGAAAGAGACATACATATGAAACTGTCGAAATTTCAAATGATATGCGGAACTATACATAAAACATTAAAGAACAAAACAAGAAGAGATACTAGATTGAAGTTTTATAAAACATTGGCAGTTCCTGCATTTATGAGAGCAAAACTTGGCTAATGACCAAAAAATTGCAAAGTAGAATAAAAAGTGCACAAATGAACTTCCTTAGAAGAACAAGAAAAGGCTGCACAAGATTGGATCGGAGAAATAATGAAGATATAAGAACAGAGTTAAATATATATCCATTGAATGAGAAAATCAGAGAATATAGAGAGAAATGGTTTACACATGTGGAAAGAATGAATGTAACAAGATTACCAAGAGCAGCATTCTACTAGAAGCCAAGAGGTTCAAGGAATGTAGGAAGGCCGTAAAAAGATGGAGAGAACAACTGTGAGGCGGAACAGGCAATTTATGCCTAGCCCGTGAAGTGAAGTGAAGAAGAAGAAGAAGATAATCCACTTCCCTAAAAAGCATGGTTCATGTTATTCTCCCACCTCATTCTTTGTCTACCAACTGGCCATTTTCCTTGTTTTTCCTAAAAGATGCTTCCATGTCTCTCGTTCGCGTCACATATCCTGTCTATCGCAGTCTACGACTCTTAACTGTTCTTATTACTAAAGACCATGTAGCTCACTGTTATGTAGTCTTCTCCATTCGCCTGCCTGTTCATATCTCTTTGATCCAAATATTTTCCTAAGAACTTTTTTCTCAAATACTCGTAATCTTTTATCTTCTCTTATAGTAAGAGTCCATGTTTTTCATCCATATAATGTTTCTCATCCATATAATATATTTTCAAGATCACAGAATACTCAAACAAATGTTAAGATATCAACCTGCAGGAAGAAGAAGAAGACCAGGACGTCCACTCAAAAGACTTTTGGATGGTGTTTCTCTTGAGGCCGAAACAGGTCAACAAATGGCCTAAATTCGTGAATGTACTATGATGATGATAATATATATTTTCAGTTTAATATTTTTTGAAAGGAGTTGGGACGACAAGAGTCCCTATAATGCAAAATAGCACGCATTTCCAGAACTGGGCCTAGAACTGTTTAATTTATTTGTACATCTCATTCCTATTACAGGGAATGATTGGAAAACATTAGCTCAGGTTACCGATGTATGGAGAGCTTATGTCCGCGCGGCATGAACTTACAGGTTCGATTGTCCCAGTGAGTTAGTTATGTCATTTGAAGAAGTAATTCTTTTCCCAAGTTGTGGTGACGTTTTGAAGCAGCTAACTCTCTTCATGCCCGATGTTGTAGTAACATTTTGAAGGATTGGTGTCCCAAAAAGAATTACTGGTTCAGAATGGGTTTTATTTTCGGTAGAGCTGGATTCTGTTCTTAGGGTCGGAAGTTGGTACACTGGATAGGAAAACACTTCACAATCACTGAAAATTGTTTCTTGTAGAAATAATTGTAAATTTATTTAATATTTAATTTCCCAGCAGATCAAGTAAATATAGGTGGTATTATTCTTCGCCGTCAATTAAAATTAAATTCTGTTCTTGAATCAACTATTCTTCTTGTATTAAATATCACATCTTATCAGGAGAGCTGTTATCGCTTCTATCCTTGTTGAAAGTTATATGCAGAATGACTAGGTAATTCTTATAATAATTTTAAAGAACATTATTACATCACATGATGTTATATTTTAAATTATATTGCTTAATATAATGTTTAAATTTGATTTGTTAAATCAAAAAGTTAATTGTTTTAACATCCAATCAGAATTTAGTATACTTTTATTTAAAAATATGAAGTTAAGCAAGTGTTCTTAATACAGTTATAACAGAAACCTTTATAATTCTGACAACAATGACTTAAAACAATTTTAAAAGCATTCTTTAGAAACACTGTTATGTAACACAATTTATTTAATTGTTACTGAGGCATTTTTATTCCACAATGAACAACAATGAATTATTTAGATGTTTTTCTTTATTTAAGTTACATTTAAATATTAAAAGAATTTTAAAATACAAAATTATTAACTTTAACTTTCATATTTATTATGATATTAAAATCCTGCTTTACATTCCTATTTGTAATTTATGTTCCTAGGTATTTGAACACATATTCAAAATTTCTCTCATTTGTCATTAGCTGTCCATTTCCATTATAATAATGCATTTCTACAATATTATTGATGTAAATTTAAATTGTATTACCTACACCATGTTGACATGTTTATTAAGTTTTGGTAATTCAATTAAATCAATTATTTTATTATTGTGCTGTCAATACATTTTCCCTCTAATTTTTAAAATGCAATTAATGTCGCTTATTTCCACACAGAATGAGCTTATATTGAACATTTTGCAAAAGCAAGAATTTCTCTTCAGATAATAGCAAATAAGGCCTTGAACAGTGCGTTTATTGAATATCTCTAAACCACTAATTAATGTTCATAAGTAACTACTTCTCTCAAATCATAGTTAATGTTGTTCTCCCACCTCATTCTTGGTCTACCAACTGTGCGTTTTCCCTCTGGCTCCCTTACAAGAAGCTTCCATGCACGTCTTTCATTCCCCATACGTGCAACATGTCCTGCCCATCGCAGTCTACGAGACTTAACTGTTCTTATTATATCTGGCTTCCCATGGTCGTTATAGGTCAGCATCATCATCTGCATCCATGGATTAGGTCTGTTGACCCGTTCCGACTTCAGCCCATCTCTTTCTAGGTCTGCCCACATCTCGGGTGCCTTTAGGTTTGTATTTTGTTATTTGTTTTGGATATCTATCTTCATTCATTCTGTCTATGTGTTGCTTCCATTTTTGTCTATATGTATCTATTTTATCAGTTATTGCAAATATTTCAAGTTCCTGTCTTATTTCTGTGTTCTTGATTCTGTCTTCCTTAGTGCACCCTTTAACAGATCTCAAAAATTTCATTTCTGCCGCCGTTATCCTACTTAGATCTTGTTTTTTTATGTATCCAAGCTTCTGAACCATAGAGCAGTACCGGTACTGCCAATGTTTTATAAAATTTCAATTGGGTCTCTCTTGTTGTTTTGTTATTTAGTGATCGTTTTATCGTACCACATATTCCCTGGAATTTTGCTATTTTATTAGTTATATCATTATCATAATTAAATGAAATGTCACATCCTAGATAATTGAGATGGTTCACCTGTTCTATGATTTTGTTTCCTATTACTATTTTGCATCTGATTTGATTTTTCCCTTGGAATGCCATTACCTTAGTTTTTTCTATGGTCGTTATAGGTATTGATTGTATTAGCGAAGATGAGTTCAGATTTATAAGACCCCAACTAACTAACTCACTGGCTCAATCGAACCAGAAGGTCCATGGAATTGCGGACATAAGCTATCCATACATTCCTATCCTAAGCTAATATTTTCTAATCATTCCCTGTATAATCTACTTCTCTCAAATCATGGTTAATGTTATTTTCCCACCTCATTCTTTGTTTACAAACTGATGTTTTCCGTCTGGTTTTTCTACAAGAAGCTTCCATGTACCTCTTTCATCCCCCATTCTTGCCATATGTCCTGCCCGTTGCAGTCTACGAGACTTAACTGTTCTTATTATATCTGACTTCCTGTACATATTATATAGTTCATTGTTATGTAGTCTTCTCCATTCACTAGTTTGTTCATCTCTCTTTGGTCCAATTTTTTTTCTAAGAACATTATTCTCAAATGCTCGTAATCTCCTTTCCTCCCTTAAAGTAAGAGTCCATGTTTCGCGTCCATATAATATAACTGGAAAAATAACAGTATCATATATCTTCAGTTTAACGTTTTTTTTCAAAGAAGTTGGGACAAGAGTCCCTGTAATGTATAATAGCACGCATTTCCAGAATTGAGCCTATGTTTAATTTCTTTGTGCATCTCATTCCTGTTTGTGATTATTGTACCTAGATATTGACCCAAATGTTTGGGCCAAAAAGAAATGAACAGATGAGTAAACGGAGAAAACTACACAACAATAAGCTACATGGTCTTTATAGGAAACAGATATAATAAGAACAATTAAGCCTTGTTGACTGAGATAGACAGGACATGTGGCACGAATAGGTAATGAAAGACGTGCATGGAAGCTTCTTATAGGAAAACCAACAGAAAATCACCCAATTGGTAGATGAATAATGAGATAGGAGAATAAAATTAACATTGATTTTGAGGGAAATAGATTATATAGGGATTGATGATTGGAAAACATTAGCTCAGGATAGGAATATATGGATATGTTATGCCCGCGCGGCCATGAACCTAGGGTTCGATGGTGCCAGTGAGGACCTATAACACATAATAGCACGCATTTCCAAAATTGAGCCTATGTTTAATTCTTTATGCATCTCATTCTTGTTTGTCATCATCATCCAGGTATTAAGCCTGTCGGCTCGTTCCGGTTTCATGAAAGCTAGAATTGTTAAAATTGTTCAGACCATCTTCTGTGTGGGCGACCAACATTTCTCCTTCCGCGCGGTTTATAATTTAGCAATAATTTTGGAAATATTGCTTATCGTTCTTAGGTAGTCTGTTTCAATTCATCCAATTTTTCAAATGTTCCCTCAATCGTCATTAGCAAAGGCTGGCATCTGCCATGGAATAATGAAGCACTGGCCGGTGCTGACTGGAGCACAAGTAGCAATGCGACCTGCAGTTTATAATTTACCGTTGTTTGAGACGTTCCGTTACTTCTTCCTGTGAGAACCAGCTGATTGTGGTCAGTTCATGCGCTGTGCACTCCCTTCCATTTAAATTCACTCCCTAAACTTTACATTTACTTTTTTATTCTTCTCCATTGTAATGTAACTAACTTCTCACCTTACAGCAGTGGCGGCTAGTCAGTTGTAGTCATTGAAGCGACACTTCACCTGTTTTATAATATTAAGGAATTCCGGAGAATGGAGCTATTCAGGTTGTTTCTCATAAAATACATTTTTGAAAAAAAATACAGATTCATCGGTCCTATTTAATGTACATCGAAAATGAATATGACCAAATATATATATATATATATTATATTGCAGATTTTCGCGGATATAAGTATGAATTACAAAGTTTTCTTGGGTTTTCCGCGTCTTCGATTCAAGTTCGGCCTCTGGCCACTGGTTCAATGGCCAGAGGCCGAATTTGAATCCAAGACGCGGAAAACCTAAGAAAACTTTCTTATATATATATTATTAGCTAATGCTCGGCGTGCGCTGCTACGGCTAAATAAATGGAAATTAATGTGCTTTTATGTTTAGTTGGATAAGTAGAAGGAATATTAATTACAAGTTTATACTTTTTAGATACCCCGTGCTGATTACCCGGCGTTCCCCGGGAATCTACTTATCCCGATCTTCATGACATAAATGAGCTGAAATACGAAAATTAATGTACTTCTTATGATGAGTTAAATAAGTAAAAGGAAAAATTTATATCGTAATTATTTTTAGATACTCCGTGCTGTTTACTCGGCGTTGTCCGGGAATCTATTCATCCCGACCTTCTTGACATAAATGAGCTAAAAGACAAAATCCGTTATTGTGAGTTATCCGTAAAATAATACCCGCCATGTACTGCTATGCTTGCACAGGAATGTACGTAGGCCTAAATTATACAGGGAATGATTGAAAAACATCAGCTCAGGATAGGGATGTATGGAGAGCTTATGTCCGCGCGGCGATAAACAACGGGTTCGATAGTGCCAGTGAGTTAGACGATCATCCAGCCAGTGTAGGGGTGACATATGGTCAGCATGTCGGGTCCCTAAACCGTTACAGCTGGTCTTCTCAAACTGGAGTCGCTACTTATTGTAGCTATCCAAATGCCTCGCGATGCTGGGTGGGGACCGGTCTCATACTGGCCGAAATTCCACGAGAAAATGTCTTCCTCCATGGGGACTCGAACCAGCGCAATTCCCGTAGCTCTGCATTAACCAATTAAAATCTAGAGCAACAAGTAAATTAAATTCTGCGGAAATGGATTTTTGGAGGCGTTCAGCTGGAATTTGAAGAAGAGATAAAATAAGGAACAGTGTAATTAAACGAAAGACGAATTTTCAGACTCAATCGTGAATTTCATTAAAAAAGTAGGGAATTAAAATCGTGTAAAATCACGTAAAAGGTCCACCGCTGTGGTCTCGAGGTAGCGTACTGCCTTGTCACGCAGCGGGCCCGGGTTCGATTCCCGGTCCGGACAGGCTCCTGGGTGAGGTTTTTTTTTCGGGGTTCTTCCTCACCTGTAAGACAAATGTCAGGAAGCTTAGGGCCCAACGGTCCCCGAAAATCATCCGGTCATCATCATCATCATCCATATAATTATCATTATCATCCTTCACCGGAGTGGAAAGCAACGGGAAGCTACCACACCTATAGCCTAATTCCCTAGTAAGAGCTGCAAAGCATAGCATGAAAATGCTACGATTGCTGTGAAAGAGCTGCCCTCGGGCAGAATTACTATGGATGGATCATGTAAAAAGAATGACAGATTCCCAAGAAGAATATTAGAATGGGTGCCACTTGGTAGAGGAAGAATAGTAATGCCAAAACTAACGTGGAATAATGTTGTTTTGAACAGCTTGAGGGAATGAGGTGGGAGAATAACATGATTTGAGGGAAGCAGATTAATAGTATATTACGATGCGATGTTGGGAATTGTTTTTTTTTACAGAAGCGAGGAAAATGTTTAAAAACCGAGCGATAATGAGATTTTTAATTTCCGAGATTCTGTAAAACACTTAACAAACGTGCGTTGCACATTATTTTTTGCGCGATGGCGTTTTCAAAAATAATAAATAATAGTAAAATAATAACATCTTCGTTGGAAATATTTGCGTTCATTATAAACAATTGACTAACGTTAACAGTGTGGGCAATGTTTGTTAGTTGAAACTACAGGATTTGAGGGAAGTAGATTATACAGGGAATGATTGGAAAGCAATAGCTCAGGATAGGGATGTATGGAGAGCTTATGTCCGCGCGGACTTGAACCTACGGGTTCAATAGTGCCAGTGACTAACAGCAGGAGGCCGAATTAGTGATAAATTAACAGGAGGCAGTGAGACTATTTAGTGATAAAATGGCGGCAGGTTCGTATTTATTGTTTTATATTGTTTCAAATAAAGTTCAGTTCATTTAAAATGCAGTGATTTGTTTTACTTCCCACATGCATGTTTTGTAATATGTAATATTACAGTATAGTTATTTAGGTTGGCAACCCCGAAATGTAGGAAGTTGAACTTGCAATCATGGTCGCCATTGCTGTAAGTACGACAAAACGCACAATCGCGCAAAAAAAGTATTTATTTTGATTATCTTTAAAAAAACCCTTCATGATAGCTTTCACTTGTCATGGTGGAGTGGCTTGCGTGTTAAAATGACCCCGACTACATGGTCTTTATAGGAAGCCAGATATGATAAGAACAGTCGAGGCTCATAGACTGCGATGGGCAGAACATGTGGCACGAATAATATATATATATATATATATATATATATATATATATATATATATATATATATATATATAGTTAAATGTCAATAAAAAATTGAAAAATAAACACTTATTACGAGTAATTCTTAATTAAATAAAAATAAAACTTGGTTTTATTTTATCTTCATATTTATATTGTTGCTTAGGTCAGTTGGAACACAATTCATAATTTGTTAACATGTCTGAAGAAGGTACAGTGTACCGAAACAGCTGTCATTGAATTATATCTTAATAAATATGAAAATAAAATAAAACCTAGTTTTATTTTTATTTAATTAATAAATATGGATTTTCATCAAGTAAACACCAATTCAATTGATTACTTATTATTTCAATTAAACAGAATATCAAAGGGACTCTCGTCCTCCTAACCCCTTTCAAAAAATGTTAAACTGCAAAATATATAAAACTGTTATTCTTCCAGTTATATTACATGGATGCAAAACATGGACTCTTACTTTAAGGGAGGAAAAAATATTACGAGTATTTGAGAATAAAGTTCTTAGGAAAAATTTTGAACCAAAGAGAGATGAACAGACATGTGAATGGAGAAGACTACATAACACTGAGCTATATGGTCTTTATAAGAAGCCAGATATGATAAGAAGAGTCAAGTAGACTGCGATGGGCAGGACATGTAGCACGAATATATATATATATATATATATATATATATATATATATAGTTTAATAATAGTTAAATGCCAATAAAAAAATTCACAAATAAAAATAAACACTTATTATTTAAATTAAACAGAATATCAAAGGGACTCTCGTCCTCCTAACCCTTTTCAAAAATGTTAAACTGCAAAATATATAAAACTATTATTCTACCAGTTACATTATATGGGTGCGAAACATGGACTCTTACTTTAAGAGAGGAAAGGAGATTACAGAGTATTTGAGAATACAGTTGTTAGGAAAATGTTTAAACCAAAGAGAGATGAACAGACAGGTGAATGGAGAAGACTACTACACTGAGCTATATGGTCTTTATAGGAAGTCAGATATGATGAAAACAGTCAAGTAGACTGCGATATTCAGGACATGTGGCACGAATGGGAAATTAAAGAGTTGCATGGAAGCTTCTTGTAGGAAAACCAGAGGGAAAAGCCCAAGAATGAGGTATAGGTTTGGAATGACAGCTGCTAGATGAAAACATTGCTTACCTGGTTAAGAAGTGACATTACACGTGTTATGTACCAACCTGAGAGAGTAGAGCCACTCCCCCTGCCGGTGGTGATACGCACTGCTTGATCACTGCCACGCGACTGACTGAGCCGCATGACTCACGGCGACCTCCCGCCCGGCTCATATCGATAATACAACGTTCCACCAAGTGATCATTAAAAATACTAAACTCTCGCATCACATTTATATAAGTGGGTCATTCTTCACACCCACAGTAAACTCCAAGAGAAACCAGATCAGTTATGTATCGTATACAAGAAAGTTATGCATCGGTTCTCTATGTCGTATACTGCGTTGGGTTTTAGAGGATGAGGAGGTACCACAATTCAATGGTATTAATAAGCTGTTAGTTTATGCTGACTATTTAACTCATGCCCCAAATGGGAATCAATGACCAATCACGTTTCAATGATCTATGATTTACAACCAATCACAGTCGTGTTTCGCCTAGAATTTACCAACTAAAGTTTATCATAATAAAGAGAGCATCTCCTTTTTTAATATTATGAATAGGTCATAGCATTATTTTGCAGTGACTGACTCTTTAATAAATACGGCTACCAGATTGTATATATAGTGCATGAATGTCAACAAAAAGCGCATGCGGGACTTAATATAAGAACATTTGTAGCAATTGATTATACAAAAAAAAAACACTGTTTGCACTTTCTTAAATGTATTTTTTCCCAGGTAATAACATTCCAGAAAAATATAATTGTCATATTTACATCATAGGACATCAGAAATGAATTAATATACAGTTTGATGTGTTTCATTTTTTTCTCCACTAGAGTGCATTCTTACAATATTGCGTTCCTTTGGCAATAAATAATATGATCTGGTTGCAGTGATGAACAAGAGAAGCAAATGAAGCGTACCAATCGTTTCTCATTTGTTTCCAAACATCGCCGTTTACATTAAATATATAAATATTCTAAAATAACTATATTTAAATAACGATTTGTGAGTAAACATTTTAATTTTATTCGTTTAATAGTCCTAACAAATGCTACTCTTGATTTCCAAATTCTCTAGATAAATTTATCGATAATTTGGAAATCAGTCGTGGCATTACTTATGATGATGTAGTACTATTGGCCGATAGCGAGGAGATACTAAAGACCAACACGCACACACTACTGAGTAACACTAAGAAATTGGGACTGGAAGTAAATATAAATAAAACTAAATATATGGTCACACGTAGAAATACATTATATAGGTCCTAATGTAAATGGACAGCTAATGACAAATCAAGGAAATTTTGATGAAGTGGCTGAATTCAAATACCTAGGAACAATAATCAGAAATAGGAATGAGATGCACAAAGAAATTAAACATAGGCTCAATTCTGGAAATGCGTGCTATTATGCATTGCAGAGACTCTTGATGTCCCAACTTCTTTCAAAAAACGTTAAACTGAAAATATATAAAACTATTATTCTACCAGTTATATTTATATGGGTGCGAAACATGGACTCTTACTTTAAGGGAGGAAAGGAGATTACGAGTATTTGAGAATAAAGTTCTTATGAAAAATTTTGGACCAACGAGAGATGAACAGACAGGTGAATGGAGAAGACTACATAACAGTGAACTAAAGGTCTTTATAGAAAGCCAGATATAATAAGAACAGTTAAGTCCCGTAGACTGCGATGGGCAGAACATGTGGCACGAATGGGGAATGAAAGACGTGCATGGAAGTTTCTTGTAGGAAAACCAGAGGGAAAACGCCCAGTTGGTAGACCAAGAATGAGATGAGAGAATAACATTAACTATGATTTGAGGGAAGTAGATTATACAGGGAATGATTTGAAGACATTAGCTCAGGATAGGGACGTATGGAGAGCTTATGTCCGCGCGGCCATGACCCTACGTGTTTGATAGAGCCAGTGAGAGGAGTTGAGTTGAGAAGAGTCCCTGTAGAACATAATGGCGAGCAGTTGAGGAAGTTGTAAAAGAACCCAGGGCAGAAGAAGAAGTCCTGTTCTCGATCTTCCTCTTCAGAATTCGCCGGTATCAGCTGTCTGTGATCTTCCTTAGTTTAAAAATAAAATAAACTCTGTACTCCCTCTGCCCCATCCAATCCTGACGTCATAATGGACCTGGTAACTCAATACAATAGGGTTATGTAGTGCGGGATAGCAAGTGGATTATTTTTAACCCTTAAATTGGCGAAAAAAATAATTTCTCGCGCCAGTTATTTTGATGTTTCGGACCGCAATGAAAACAAGATCATGCAGAACTGTAAGTTATTTCATTGTTGAGCAATTTGAACAAATTTAAGTAATTTCTCTTCATTTGTTTTTCTATCTATGTATAGTCCTAAATCCGGCTGCAAGATTACTACGTTCATCGAGTGTATGAACAAAATCAATTTGTTTTCATAAAATTGTGAACGACTGAATACACTTTTGCCGAGTTGCCTATTAAAATTCGGCCGCCAGTATGTTTAATTAAAATATTATTTATTTATTTATTTATTCGAAATAATTTGATTAACTTGTTATTAAAATAAATTATAATCCAGTTCGCAGAAATCGTTGTATAGAGCTTAAAAAAGTTTTGGTTGCCATTGCACACTTGGCCGTAAACCTCCTCGCGGCTACAGCAGGCTGTGACACCAATCAGTAATAAAATGGTGGTAAGTATGTATTTCTTCTCTTCTTCTTCGGCTTTCCCCCACTTATAGGTTTGCCGTCTTCAGTTTCCATTTATCTCTATCATTCCAATCTCCCTCTTCCAAATTCCGATCATCCATTATAGTTCTGACGTAGGTTTTCCATTTCCATCTTGGTCTGCCACGTTTATTTGTTCCAGGGGGTGACCATTGGTATATATTTTTTGGCCATCTTTCATTTTCCATTCTTTGTACATGACCATACCATTTAAGTGTTTGATTTTCAATCCTCTTAACAACACAAAGTATGTATTTAATGTTATATATTGTTCCCGTTTCAAATATTTGGGCTGTGATGTTGGCTACAATGTGGAAAGAGATATTGACTCCAAAATAAATAAATTTCAGCCGGTGTGTGGAACAATACAGAGAACATTCAAAAATAAAATTAGAAAATAAACCAAGATAAAAATGTATAATATTATGGCGGTTCCGACAATATTGTATGGATGTGAAACTTGGGCTCCAGTGAAAAGACAGAAGGATAGAATACAGACGGCGGAGATGAGGTTCCTAAGACAAGTAAAAGGATGTACAAGACTTGATAGAATAAGAAATGAGGATATAAGAGAAGAATTGAAAGTACAGCCTTTATAGGATAAAGCCACGAATTACAGACAGAAATGGATTGATCACATGGATGGAATGAGTAAGGAGAGATATCCATTGTTAGCAAGAAGGGATGTATGGAGAGCTTATATGCGCGCGGCCATGAACCTACGGGTTCGATAGTGCCAGTGAGTTAGTTATGCAGGCTTTCACGGCCGGTAATCATAATGTTAAAAGATTCCGGACTATGTGGCCGTGGTCTATAACTGATGTTTCTTCCAGACGTTTCTCTCTCGACTGCGGAGGGCATCATCAGTGGTGAGTGCTTCCAGGTGGTGTTCCCTTGTCATAGACTCGACTGTGTCGACGGCATTTTATATCCATCCATAGTAATTCTTCCTTTCACTGCAATCATAGCATTTTCATGCTATGCTTTGCAGCTTTACTAGGGATTTATAGGTGTGGTAGCTTCCCGTTGCTTTCCACACCGGTGAAGGATGATGATAATGATGGCCGGATGATTTTCGGGGCCCTAAGCTTCCTGACAATTGTCTTACAGGTGAGGAAAAAAACCGAAAAAACCAGGCCCGCTGCGTGACAAGGCAGCACGCTACCTCGAGACCACAGCAAGAGCGATGGATTGCATTTTATATAATATCACGAATATTTAACGATGGTTGCCAACGAACATTATCGAGATATCAACAATTTTTGGATTCGATTTTCGGCTCTTGCCGTAAAATAGACATTTTATTTAAAATGGAACTACCGCCAAACGACTAGGGGCTAACAGATTTTCAGTTATATTTAATAGAAATCTGATATATTTCCGCTACAGAACTGTCAAATCCCCAGATTTCCCACTAGCCCCTGGATAAATTTATTTCCGTACGTCTCGTAGATTGCAATGGGCAGGACATGTGGCACGAATGGGGAATCTTCTTGTAGGAAAACCAGAGGGAAAACACCCAGTTGGTAGACAAATAATGAGTTGGGAGAGTAACATTAACTATGATTTGAGGGAAGTAGATTATACAGGGAATGATTGGAAAACATTAGCTCAGGATAGGGATGTTTGGAGAGTTCAAGTCCGCGCGGCCATGAACTTACGGGTTCGATAGTGCCAGTGAGTTAGTTAAATCGAAGGAGAATGCCCTCCAGTGTTGACGAGAAAACGCTCATTTGGCAATCTGGTTCCAATACCGCAGTAACACTGGAGACGAATATGCTGTAACGGTTATTCCGTTTTTAATCAATCTTATAAAGTTGTAACATCCCAGCTGAATTCCGTATATCGACTTTAAGATAAAAACTTAAAATTTAATCCAGAACTTGTATTAGAAATTCTACTTTCTGCCTTAATACCACTAACCTATATGATGATGTAAACATTATGCAAAACATGCATCTAGTACCAGGTACGGATTCCTTTCTATCTTTATCGGATTAGCCCTAACCGTTTAGCAACAATTGTAATTTAAATAAAATATCGATTTTACGGCAAGAACCGAAAATCGAATCCAAAAATTGTTACTGTTTCATTTATCTGTCGTTAATTAACCGCAGTTAAATACTCTTAACATTATATAAAATGGCGTAGGGATTCCATCACTTGGTATATTAATTGAACATTTACTAGAATAAATGTCCTGGTATCAAATCTAAGGACTGTGCTCACTCTATCCACAAAATATATTTAAACATGATATATGATCATATAATTAACAACTATCTAGTTTAATTTGTATATTTATTTACATCAATAACTATTTCAATATAACTTCAGCGATCACTCTGCCATCTATGAGATATGATCCCAACCATCTTAGAGAGATTAGATATAAGCAAATTCTTCTATACACAATGTATTAACAACAATACTGCCCAATTAGTATTTACAATTTTTTTAAACATTAAAATTCTTATATCTCAGAAATAACAATATGTGGCTTATCATGTTATTGTCCTAAGCCCATCATATATAAAAATGAATGTATATGTTTCTAAACAATTGAGTTGGTGTTTACGTGATGAAAATCCATATTTATTATGTATATGTTTCTGTTCTTTATAGACTTCTAAACCGTTCAACAAATCTGAGTGAATATTTGTAAATTTCAGATGGATGCGTTTCAGATGCGGCGAATGTTTAGCCGTTATATATTATGTTCTAAAACCATTAGGTGTAGGAGTTCACCTGAAACAAAAATTTAAAAATCGCTCTAGCGATCGCAATTTTCGATGTTTCACAACAAAACTCGGAATATCCAATTAAATAAACCGAGATATCATCAATAATCAGGAAAATCCGACCGTCAGAAGTGGAAATTTCCTTAAAATCCGAAATTAAAAACTGTCTAAACGGCTGGACCGATTTTGATTAAATTTCGTGTGTGTTTGAGTGGGTCCCTGGATGGTTTGGATTCACAATTGCACCCGGTAGGTGGCACTGCGATCGGGTAATAAGATTTTTTGTGTCACATGTGTAGTCATTTACATTACTGACATACTCCGCGCAACAACAATGTAATGTCGTATTTCACGCTTCTTGAGCCAACGACAGATGGCAGTTAAGAGTTATTTTGCGAACTTATTAATTACTGAATTTTACGGTTAAAAAATAAAGGTAACTTGTATTTTATCGTCTGGCCATGACAAGAGAATTGAACTTTCGGGCAAGACGTGTTTATTTTCTTCGCCAGTTGTTCTATAGACAAAATTAAATAAATGAAATCAATGCATCTTATATGATACATTGCCAATTAAAAGATTAAAGAAGGGACCCACAGAGAAATGTGTGTTTTATTATCTGGGGAGTTTTTTCTCTGGGGCGATATGGGCGTTTTCCTTCTGGCTCTCCTACCAGAAGCTTCCATGCAAGTCTTTCATTCCCCATACGTGCAACATGTCCTGCCCATCGCAGTCTATGAGACTTAACTGTTCTTATTATATCTGGCTTCCTATAAAGACCATGTAATTCACTGTTGTGTAGTTTTCCCCATTCACCTGTCTGTTCATCTCTCTTTGGTCCAAAATTTTTCCTAAGAACTTTATTCTCAAATACTCGTAATCTCCTTTCCTCCCTTAAAGTAAGAGTCCATGTTTCGCACCCATATAATATAACTGGTAGAATAATAGTTTTATATATTTTCAGTTTAGCGTTTTTTGAAAGGAGTTGGGATATCGAAAGTCTCTGCAATGCATAATAGACGCATTTCCAGAATTGAGCCTATGTTTAATTTGTTTTTGCATCTCATTCCTATTTGTGATTATTGTTCCTAGGTATTTGAATTCAGCCACTTCCTCAAAATTTCCCTCATTTGTCATTACCTGTCCATTTCCATTATATAATGTGTTTCTATGTGTGACTATATATTTAGTTTTACCTATATTTACTTCCAGTCCTAATTTCTTAGTGTTACTCAATAGTGTGTGTGTGTGTGTTTGTGTGACACTGGACTATTAAGTTTGAGATTAGGTGTATTGACCAAAAATTACACTTAACCCTTTGGTTTCTAGACAGCTTAATTATAATGCATTTATGACGATTATTTATTAGTTAGTAATCATACCTTGGTCACTGACAGTCTTCCTTCCCTACATTTTCAATCCACCAGCAGTCATTGCTCCACATTTATATTGTATTTTAAACAACGCGCTCAAGATTATTAAAAATCACTCTCTCGCCATATTGCAACACTTCAAGTGCACCAACGTAAATCATGTTTTACAAAATATATTTATTAATTTTAATTATATGACATTGTTTATATGCATAATTTTTCAATTTTATTGATATAAGAGCGGTGAGCATAACAAATATCACTATTCGGGCAAGTAACAGTTTTGTTTATTTTAAGTTGGTAGCACGTAAAAAGTAAACAAAATTGCATGTGTTTTTGACATTCCAAATCATCGTTGTGCCTGTTATGAATTAAGATTTTTTATATTTGTTGATTTATTTAAAATGTCTGAAAATCCAGATACATTAAAATTAGATAATCCTGATTCTACTGAGACGGGAAGCGATGCAGGAGAATTGCCAACAGAACCTCAAACTACAGATCCTATAGGATCGGAGACACCCAAATCGGAAAAAACTGATAAAACAAAAAGTAAGTTTTTGGTATTTAAACAATGCGAGACTTAAATATTGTAGGTTTTTCCAATTTAATTTTATTAATATCGTGCCTTAACCTCAAATTGAATAGAGCTTAAATCATGCATCTCATTTCTATTATTTATAAGGATATGAGAATTTCATTGTTCATTACTTTTGGACCCTTCAATATCCAAAGTCATAACACGTCTTTATTTATTATATTTCTTAATTGATGTAAAATGGATCTTTGTAATGAAATTATAACCCAGCATTTACTTTCATAACAGGAAAACCTCAGTCAAATTGGTCGGTACAGTATCAGGTTTTGAGCACGGGACCTATCAAATAAGTCTCAAATGTTACAATTTGAGGCAACTTACTTGGTTTTATGAGAATTGCCAACTTTATCAATGGATCTTCCTATCAGATTACTTTTGAATACACCAAATTAAAAAAAAATCACAATTCAATAAATTCTGTATCATTTCAGTTCATTTATGGGCTCAACTGCACTTCTACTAGTGCTTGATTTTTCAGTTATATTGGGAAAAACTGCACTTAAACTAGTGTAAAATATTTTCAAAGTCGTATAGAACAACAGTGTGCATGCACCAGAATTTATAGACCCAGCGATAACCCACAATCGATTATTATCCTCGATTACTATCCGTCGCTATGAAATTTAAATAACCAATATATGCAATAAATCCCCAAATCTATGTTAAAAACATATATTAATAATATTAAAATTACCAAACGTTTATTAAAAATGGGTGTACACTTACTTATCACTCCCTAAAGCTGATCCAACCAGCGATAACCCAAAACAGCAATAGAAAAATCATAGACTAAGTAATATACTCTGTGGAGAAAATAGCAATTAGCATCACAATATTGTCTAACAGTGTCATAATATTGTGATTTGCATATTTAAATAAATACTTCAAAATTGTCTAATAAAGTTATAAAAATTGTTTGAAAAAGTTTAAAATATTAAATAATGTTAGTAAATACAGAAGAAGAGCTATAGTTTACAACAATATAACTGAAAAATCAAGCGCTAGTAGAAGTGCAGTTGAGCCATCCTGGCTTAGTAATAATTTATGGTATACATGATTTGTTTCCACTCCAGTTTGACACTTTGAAATTGAGTTTCCCAAATTTAACAAAGAAATATATATATTCTGTAAACCAGCAAAATGGGACCATAAAGTGTGACTTGCTGATGAATTTGTTTAGTTTTGGACAGTTCCTACGCGAAGGACATTGATGAATGTAGATCTTATTCCCAAAATTTGAAATATACAAAATTGTTTTTATTACAGTTGAGATTCGATTGAAAGCTAATGGAAATGCCACCAATTACATGAAGAAGAAAAAGTGGGCCGTTGATCCTGACAAAAAAATTAGTTCCATCATGGAGTTTGTGAAGAAGTATCTCAAAATAGAACATACCGATCAACTGGTTAGTATATATTATTACTACCTAATACCGCCATGCGCTGCTACGCCTAAATAAATGAAAATTAATGTGCTTTTATGTTTAGTTGAACATGTAGAAGGAAAAATAGTTATAAATTTATATTTTTTATACTCCGTGCTGATTACTCGGCATTGCCCGGGAATCTACTTATCCCGATCTTCTTGATATAAATGAGCTAAAATACGAAAATTAATGTGTTTTATGGTTAGTTAAATAAGTACAGAGAAAAATTTATATCGTAATTATTTTTAGATACCCCGTGCTGTTTACCCGGCGTTGTCTGGGAATTTACTATCCTGATCTTGGCATAAATGAGCTAAAAGACAAAATTCGTTATTGTGAGTTATCCGTAAAAGAATACCCGCCATGTGCTGCTATGCTAGCACAGAAATCTACGTACTTGTCTCGATCTTCTTGGCATCAATGAAAGACAAAAATGGTTATTGTGAGTTATCCGTAAGAGATAAACATATGCTGTCAAGGACTTTTTTGTAGAGCTTTTTTGAGATATTCAATTCTGTGTGCATTAATTTTGTGTATTTGTTATGGTTTAGGCAGCACAAACCATTTAAGCATCCAAAGAGCTACTTTTTTTCACGTTTTCCACTATAAAAGATGATTTTTAAGGGTGTAGGAGTTGAGTATCACAACTCTCTTATAGCCTGTGTTCATCCCGGGAATCTCCTGAACATTTTGTATAAAGTATATTTGAAGAGAAAAATGTTAAATCAATAATCAATAATAAAAACATCATTTTGCATAAAGCCCTATCACAATTGGATCAATGGTATGGCCGTGCATAAATCACAAACAAATAAACATTCATTTTTATATATTAAATACCATATGACTTTTTTTTTTTTATTATTCCTGACTAGTACGCCGCTATCTCATTTATACATTTTCAAGTGTTATTACATTTTCGATTCTGTACCAGAATTCCAATCACATGCATATATGTAATTAGTCACGTTTTTATTTAACAGTTCAGGTTATTAGTTTTACAATTCAGTTGTGGGGTGTGGAAGAGCCGACAAATTGTACTAGTAGTAGTGTCATGCCCATTAGCTTGGATATGTTCGAGTCCTGCCATAGTTCTTGTAGGTGACATCTTGAGAGTCTCAAGTTAGTTAGGTGGTATTTTTATTTAGGTAAAATTTAATCACTCACCTCATATTTTTCTTCTTACTTTAATTTAAACTAGTTTTGGAACTTTGTTTCTGCTCCATCGTCAGTATCTTCATGACCATTGTTCTGTTGTCTTGAAGAGCCATCTTTCGCTCCTTCCATTGGCAGACTGAAAAACCTTGAAACCAGGTCATTCTCCCCAGGAATTTCAAAGTTCATCAATCCTTTTTGCTCCTTTTAAATGTTGATCTTTTCCCAAACAATGAGTTCTTTTGGTTTTTCTATTTGTTTTAATAATTTAAGCCTTCTTCTCGATAAGATTTTTTCAGACCATACATGGGCAGCCACTGCAGATTTTCTATTTCCCCTTTCTTGATGTTCCTGAGACGTTCTTTCACTTTAGTTTTCTAGGAATGTCATGAAAGGGGAAGTAGAAAAATCTGCAGTGGCTGCTCATGCATGGTCTGAAAAAACATCTGCTGTCTGCTTCTAAGGAATCTGTTCTTTATTTGCTATATCCAGCATATTTGTTGGAGAGTCAGTCACTGCAAAATAATGCTCTGAGCTGTTCAGAATATTAAAAAGGAGGAGTTTCCTTTATCACAAAAGCAGGAGCTGATAAAGAGAAATCAATAAAGAGAGAGATGAAACACAACTGTCATTGGTTGTAAAACAAAATTCATTGAAACATGACTGACTGGTCATTGATTCCCATTTGGGGCATGAGTTACAATAGTCACTATAATAAATAAGGTAAGTCTGTTGCATCTTACATTTTAGGACATGTTTCAAAACATTTCTGTTTCATTATCAGCTTGTCCAGACTGTTATCAGCCCTGGACATCAATGATAAGCTGACACAAAGTGTTTTGAAACATGTCCTAAAAGAACTCAACTTTTATGAGGTAAGATGCAACTAAACTAAACTCCTTGGCCTACCAGCCGGCTGCTGGCCTCACATCTACATATATTAATCACATAGGTAGATGATCATCCAGCAAGTGTAGGGGTGACATGTGGTCAGCATGTCGGATCCACCAGCCGTTACAGCTGGTTTTCTCAACCTGGAACCATTACTTAATGTAGCTACCCAAACGCCTCACAATTCAGATGAGCACCGGTCCCATACTGACTGAAATTCGATGAGAAAATTTCTTGCCACACGGAGACCCGAACCAGCGCAAGTCCCGTAGCTCTGTGCAGAGGCATTTTGTCTTAACTACTCGGCTACGGCGCAGGTCTAAGATGCAATGGACTCGCCATATTAATAAGAAGAACCTCATAATGTTACTTCCTAATGTAATTTAATATCTTATCACTTATGTAGGTAGGAAATAACATGAGGTTTATTTTAATTTATGTTGAGTTGTTTCTTGACTCACCTCATACTTCTTAACTCCCTTGCAGACTCGAGTTTCTTCACTGCATTTGTGACATTCTCAATGCTGTATCACGGTCACAACTGATGTCCAATGGCCTCCTCTCCTGCAGACTGACCTCTGCACCATCTGATGGCTGACTGACGAACTTCCAAATCAATCCCCTCTCCTTATCACCGGGTATTTCAAAATTCATAGTTATATATAACTATATAACATATATCTATGAATTTTGAAATACCCGGTGATAAGGAGAGGGGATTGATTTGGAAGTTCATTAGTCAGCCATCAGATGGCGCAGAGGTCAGTCTGCAGGAGAGGAGGCCATTGGACATCAGTTGTGAACGTAATACAGCATTGAGAATGTCACAAATGAAGTGAAGAAACTTGAGTCTGCAAGGGAGTTAAGAAGTATGAGGTGAGTCAAAATCAACTCAACATAAATCTTATCACTGTGTTTATAATTTTCTTTCTCTTGTTTTTCTCAAAAATGTTTATTTCCTTGCCATGGATTTTACTGTCCTCTGTTTTTTTTTTGTCTTGTCTGCATGTCTACTCCATATAACAAAATTCTTTTAAAGTATATTTTGTAGACGTCAGCTTCATATTTATTTGTAATGTATTTAAAGAAGTGTTTATTTACTTTATTGTTGCAGTTTTTATATGTGAATCAGTCATTTGCACCTGCGCCAGACCAGATTGTCAAGAACTTGTATGAATGCTACGGTACAGATGGCAAACTTGTGCTACATTACTGCAAGACTCAAGCCTGGGGCTGATTTAGTTTAAAAAACGTCTTCTTTAATTATATGTGAATTTGTTGATTTGTATATATTGTGTAATATTATATATATAATTTGAAGCTTAATAAATAATATTTAAAAAAAGTGACTCCAAATATAGTGAACTCTTTTTTAAATCGAACCCTAAGGGAGATTCTAAATAATTCTAATTATCTGAAATATGAAGTAACCAGTCTGTGATTCTTTTGATCGAAAATACATTTTGTATATCAATAGAATACTCATGCAGTAAATACCATAATGATGAAAGCAGTTTTACACACTGGAATAAAAACACAAGTAAAACATACCATCTGTTTCACTGACACTATCGAACCCAGAGGTTTATGGATGGATGGACTTAAGATCTCCACACATCCCTATCCTTAGCTGTTTTCCAAACATTTACCATTGACTTAAAATTTTTATTATAACATTGAAATATTGAGCTTTAACGCTATAATCCATCCATAGTAATTCTGCCTGAGGGCAGGTCTTTCACTGCAATCATAGCATTTTCATGCTGTGCTTTGCAGCTTTACTAGGGAATTATAGGTGTGGTAGCCTCCCGTTGCTTTCCACACCAATGAAGGATGATGACGACGGCCGGATGATTTTTGGGGACCGTTGGGCCCTAAGCTTCCTGACATGTCTTACAGGTGAGAAAAAAACCTCACCCAGGAACCTGTCCCGACCGGGAATCGAACCCGGGCCTACTGTGTGACAAGGCAGCACGCTACCTCAAGACCACAGGGTGGACAACGTTACAATAATAATGTAATTTCTCGTTAAAAATGTCTTCCTGAATTTAGAAGCTGTCACAAGGCAATGGTAGCAACAGGTATCTGCCTTGGACAAAAAAGAGAATAGAATAATGAAAAAGAAAAAATTAGCATTTGCATTGAGATGCCTGAATGGTGCAGCGGTAGCACACTAGCATACAAGGCTAGTGGTCTTGGGTACAAATCCCAATAAGACATTAACCTATCTTTTCAAATTCATGAAATTTTTTACACTGATTTGAATAGGAATTTGAAGGGAATAAACTTTTATTCAAATTATTCAATATTTCAAAGTATGTAATGTTGAATTAATCAGAATCCACTGTACAAGCATTTTGGGCACTTTGTATTGTAGACAGAATATGAAGTGAAAATAGTTTTATATTAAATTAAACCTCATAGTTTAACTTTTACAGGAATTAATCACTATGAGGTTTAATTTCTGGTAAAATTAAATGTTTCTTACCTCTCCTCATATAAATCTTCTAAGTTGATCGCGATTTCGAGACCATAACAGTCTCATCTTCAGTACTTTTTTGGCGACTGATGTTATGTCGATCGGAAGAAACTCTTCTTCTTCCCTCTGTTGGTGGGCCGATGAACCTCTGGACCAGGTCAAAATTTGCAGGCATTTCGAAGTTCATAAGTTTTCCTTTGTTTTTCTGAATGTTAACTTTTACTGGAATTAATCACTTAAGAACTTCGAAAATTCCCGCAAATTTTGACCTGATCTAGAGGTTCATCGGTCCACCAACAGAAGGAAGAAGAAGAGTTTTTTCTGATCGACATAAAAAGTACTGAAGATGAGACCGATATGGTCTCGAAATCGTGATCTACTTAGAAGATATATATGAGGAGAGATAAGAAACATTTAATTTTACTCATAGTTATATTTTCCTATAATAGTTCAATATAATATCCGAATGTTGAAATGATGGTTGACAATCTTGTAGGTTTCCTCCTCTTCCATCTCTAGGTTGAATGATGAACTTTTAAATTAAATCCTTTTCCCCAGGAATTTCAAAATTCATAATAAAACTAAATATATGGTCACACGTAGAAATTCATTATATAATGGAAATGGACAGCTAATGACAAATGAGGGAAATTTTGAGGAAGTGGCTGAATTCAAATACCTAGGAACAATAATCACAAATAGGAATGAGATGCACAAAGAAATTAAACATAGGCTCAATTCTGGAAATGCGTGCTATTATGCATTGCAGAGACTCTTGATGTCCCAACTCCTTTAAAAAAACGTTAAACTGAAAATATATAAAACTATTATTCTACCAGTTATATTATATGGGTGCGAAACATGGACTCTTACTTTAAGGGAGGAAAGGAGATTACAAGTATTTGAGAATAAAGTACTTAGGAAAATTTTTGGACCAAAGAGAGATGAACAGACAAGGTGAATGGAGAAGACTACATAACAATGAACTACATGGTCTTTATAGGAAGCCAGATATAATAAGAACAGTTAAGTCTCATAGACTGCGATGGGCAGGACATGTTGCACGTATGGGAAATGAAAGACTTGCATGGAAGCTTCTTGTAGGAAAGCCAGAGGGAAAACACCCAGTTGGTAGACCAAGAATGAGGTGGGAGAATAACATTAACTATGATTTGAGGGAAGTAGATTATACGGGGAATGATTGGAAAGCATTAGCTCAGGATAGGGATGTATGGAGAGCTTATGTCCGTGCGGCCATGAACCTGCAGGTTCGATAGTGCCAGTGAGTGAGTAAGTAAGTAAGTAATAACTTTATCCTTATATTTAATTTTTTTTTTCATCCATTGTATGTCTATTACATTTAAATTAATATTAATAATACCTGTCTGTTTGTCTCTCTTTGGTTGAACCTTAACTTTATTCTCAAAAAAGTTGTACTTCAATGGATTCCAGCCCACTGTGGAGTGACAGGCAATGAAATAGCCAATTTTCTGGCCAAGAAGGGTAGCAAAATTGTTTCAAACCCAACTTCTGCTCCAGTTTCCTTTCACTCTAACAAAAGAATTATCTCAAATAAATACATCAATAAACTTAGAGAAGAATACACCACCAAAACATCTGGAAAGGAATGGAAAAAATCTACAAGCTTATGGCATTACTACATTACAAAGAAAATCTACAGTAGCAATGTTCAGACTGCTAACGGGACATGACTGCCTGAATAAACACCTACACAGACTTGGCATAACAGATTCACCTAAATGCCCTTTTTGCAATTTAAATGAAGATATGGAAAGAAACCATTTCCTCTGTTGTCCAGCTTTTGTAGAAGAGACCAACCTTTCTGCTAAATATTGGAGTGCAAGAGAGCGAATGATTTCATTATCAAGTGCTCAACATTAGATACCAACCAACCAACTTTATTCTCAAATACTCTATCTTTTTCCCTCTCTTACCCTTAAGGGTAAGTTCTCATGAAAATTTTTGGACCAAACACAGACGAACAAACAGATAAATGGAGAAGTCTACATAACAGTGAACTATTACACATCCAAGTTAACTGTTCACGGGCGGAGGGGAAGAGTTTTAGTGCTAGTGTCGCCGATCTACTGAATCTATGGAAGGGATGTAGGAGAAGACTACATCCGATCACATACTGAATTTTTTCAACTTCAAATATGGGGGGAGAATCTCTAAACACGTGTGAAAGATCTTAACATGGTTGTCAAATTAGTCATTTTAGCACGGAACGCTCAAGCGGTCGGATAATTTAAAATCACAGTATTTGTTGTCTCTCTGTTACCAGCCTCACAATAAATCACAAGTGGCAACATGTAATGAGAAGGGCAAGGAAGGGACAGCTCATTCCTAGACGTAACCCCAAAAGTAACAGGGTTGTCAAGTTAGTCATTCTGCCACTGACCGTGCAGAACGACGGATCATTAAAATACATAGTATTTGTCAGCTTTCTACCTGCCAATCAAACAACATAATACAAAGGACAGGAAGTGGCAACATAGTAAGGAAGATAAAGAGAAAGATAGTTTGTTAGTTAACATATTTTCCACCTGCACACACTTGGATGGGTAATACATGATCTTTCATCAAACCAGATATGATAAGAACAGTTTAGTTTCTAGATTGCGATGGGCAGAACATGTGACATGAATGAGGAATGGAAGAGGACAATAGAAAGACCCATAGTTCCGCACCAAGGCTTGATGCCTTATGCTGCTTGGATTTTAAAATCCTATAGGCTTTTTTAGAATCCAGTTCTATCACACCGTCAACCTTTTGCTGAAGATGGAACCAGATTCCAAAATGCTTATAGAATTTTTAAAAGTTCTAATTAAGCTGAGTACAACGAATCTTACAAGTATCAAATTTTATAAAAATCAAATTAATCATGAATTCTTCTTGCCTAATATACTCCAGATAATAACAAAATCTGGAATTTATCAAATTAATTGCAAAGATTGCAACAAAGTATATATAGGAAAAACAAAAAGGAATTTGGACATTCGCAAAAAGAACACTTTAGAAATATAAAAAATGGTGAATTGAAAAAATCAGAAATAGCAGCACATAGCTTATTAAAGAATCATAGAATTGGAAAAAAAGCTAAACTTTTGAAACACCTATCTAATCCTTTGGAATTAACAGTTTGGGAAAAGATATACATTCAAAGAAACCATATTAGAACCATGAATTTTGAGTTTCTGGACGAACCAAATTTGTTTACAAAGTACTTCAAATCAACACCAGATGGCAGTTTAGAAAATGACCGGCATAATGAAGAATTGACAGTCGTGACAACAGCTGAGGATTGGAATGATGATTCCCGATACCGCGGTTCTGTGTTAAATAACATAGATGTATGAGGTAAGAAGAATTCACAATTCATTTGATTTTTATTAAGAAAACCTCACAAAGTAAAAATTCCCAACTTTATTATCTTGTCTTGTAAGCCCACGTTTCCCTTAACAGAGATTTAGGTGCTCTCCCCCTACAGGGAAGAATTTGAACCATACTAGTTTAGTTACACTTGTTTTCATATAGATGTCATTGGAGTGGTTCGTGGTCATACTGTCATACTGACATCTAGGAAATTAAGGTAGTACTAGGGCAGGAAAATTTGGTAAATTTTGCTTAGAGACCTTTTCATTCAGGTTTAAGGATCTTTTATGAGCCTGAAAATCTTCAGACTCGGGACCCATGGCTTAAAGTCCCTCCTGGAGGACTTGCTCCTTAGATTTTTCCATCCTAAAAAAATCCATCGACCCCAGCCGGGTTTGAACCCGCGACCCTCGGGACCAGAAGCAAGGCAACTTTATTATATGAAATCAAATTTTATATTGTTCTTCATTTACTAATGTGTCCCCGTTCTGGGAGCCGAGCTTATAACTTTATTTTGTGAATAACTGATTCAATTTCTTTGATGACCTGAACAGTTTAGGAGCTAGATGATGGAAAAAGAGAGAAGAGTGACGAACATTTTTAAGGAGTTGCTAGCTAAATTATAAAAGCTGTTCGCCAAGAAAGAAGAAAATAATTCCAACTACAAAAAAATTAAAAAATTCTTTACTTTTTATGCTTACTTTTTACATTTTAAATTTTTATTTAATTTTTCTGCATGTAATTTTAAAGTTCATTCTTTGATAAGTTTATCTGGAACACAATCACAATAATCACCTTTTGGAGTTCCTTTTCTCGATGTTAGTTTACTTTTTGGTGTATCAGCACCTTTTAAAATGCTGCAGTTTTTTGGAGTAAAATTACCTTTTTGACTTCCGATGCTTTTTGGACTGCCGTTAAGTTTTATAGAGGTATTACTTTTAGGTGTACCATTCCCTTTTCCATTACCAATATATTTAGAAGTACCATTAACTTTTGCAGTACCATTTTCTTTTATAGTACTATTATTTTTGGGAGTACCATGTTTGACTTTTGGAATACCATTTTCTTGTGAACTATTGCTACTCTTAGGAGTACCTCTGCTATTTACAGTACTACCCCTTTTTGGAGTACCATTATTCTTTGGAATATCGTCATTTTTTGAAATGGCAGATATAGGTTTAACATTCTCGGAAACAGCCATGGCTGCAGCTTCAGGACTGTCTTCTTCATCTTCTTCAACACACGTACATTCGGGTTCGCTATGAGCTGTTAACTGTTCGATGTTCCCGTCCCCTGGCGTCTCCTCCAGCTGTTTCCAATCTTCTTCTCGCTCGCTACACGTGCTCCTTGTACTTCTTGATGAACACCTTGTACTTTCCCTGCTCGGAGGCAAAGGTTCGATTGTATAAGGACATTTCCATCTGAAAACTCCTCCATCTGAACTCACTGTGATTATGTGGCGATTGTCAGGTGAAAATCTTACAGCAGTCACTACACCTGCATGACCTATACCTACGTATGTTGGATTTCCTCGGTGGTAATTCCATAACTAAAACAATAAACAACACATATTGGCTATTCTATGCCAGGTATGAGTCTGTATATCTCACAATGGACCACTAGTTACTAACTATATTCATATTTTAAGTAACATTAAGAGATTTAACCTTTTTTTATATAGGAATTATCACTGTGAGGTTCAATTCAATATTAAATTAAAAGATTCTTACCTCTCCTCACATTATTCTGTTAAGTAGATCGCGATTTCAGGCCTATAGCAGGCCCATCTTCAGTACACTGTTGTTGACCGGTGTTATGTCGCTCGGAAGAACCACTTCTTCTTCCCTCTGTTGGTGGACCGATGAACCTCTTGATAAGGTCAAAATTTGCGGGAACTTCGAAGTTCATAAGTTTTCCTTTGTTTTTCTGAATGTGGATCTTTTCCCAAACTGTAAGTTCCTTAGGTGTCTCTATTTGTTTAATTAGACTAGCTTTTGTTTCAATTCGATGTTTTTCGTACCAAGCATGAGCAGCTAATGCTGACTTTTCCAATTCTCCATTTTTGACATTTCTAAGATGTTCCTTCACCCTTGTTTTCAAATTTCTTTTCGTTTTTCCTATATAAAATTTTGTCACAATCTTTACATTTGATCTGATAAATTCCTGATTTATTTTCTTCTCTTCATTTTTTCATTTTTGTTGGTTTTAATTATCCTATTAAGGCTGTATTCATTCTTAGGTGCTAATCTTATATTAAACTTTTTGAAAATTTTTTGAAATTTGTAGTGTTTCAATGGATGGTAAGTGAATTTCTTGAATTTTATTTTTTCTGTTTGTTTTAATCAGTGTGCTTTCATTAATTAATTTTTGTCTTTTGAATTTATTTATTTTCCTGTGTACCATGCTTTCATCATAACCATTATCTGTTGCCACATTATTTATGTATTCTTTTTCTCTTTTATAGTTTTCTGGGCTCATAGGAATATTTACTAATCTGTATGCTAAGCTATTGAACACTGCCTCTTTGTGAGCAAAGTGGTTGAAACCCGAAGCTTTAATATAGTTGTCTATATGAGTATTCTTTCTATATATTCCAAATTCTATCCTGTTTTCTTTGTTTTCGTGTTAAATTAAGATCCAAAAATGGGATTTGTCTTTCAATCTCAGTTTCCATGGTGAATTTTATCGTTCTACTTTGGATGTTCAAAAGCTTCAAAGCATCCTCAATTTGTTTCTGTTTGACAATAGCAATTACGTCATCAACGTATCTGGTCCAAAATTTGAAGATCAAAGGATGTCCTCTTGTTATTTTCTGCTCGAAACTTCCCATGTATAAATTGGCCAAAAAGGGTGAAAGAGGGTTTCCCATAGAAAGCCCAGAATTTTGTTTATAAAATTTACCATTATAGGTGAAAAACATCTGTTCAATGCATAATTTAGTAAGAATTATAAACTCCTTTATATTTTCTTTTTCTAATTTGTTTTTGTTTAGCCATTGTTCCAAGATCTCAATGGTGGTTCCTCTAGGGACACTGGGAAACAATGAAATTACATCGAATGACACTAGTCTGTCTGTAGGTTCTAATTGAATGTTTTCTAATTTTTGTACAAGTTGATATGAATTATCTATTGAGAGGTTATCAAATCCTTCCATTTTCTTGTACTCACTACATAACCATTTTGATATTAGGTATGTAGGAGACCCTATATTGTTGATGATGGGCCTCATTTTGTCTCCACCCTTGTGTGTTTTTGGGAGACCATGCATTTGTGGATTTCTAGGGTTTGAAACCTTCAGCCTGAATTTTTCTTTTTTTGATAGAATTTTGAAGACAATAAACAAAATTCTATCAAAAAAAGAAAAATTCAGGCTGAAGGTTTCAAACCCTAGAAATCCACAAATGCATGGTCTCCCAAAAACACACAAGGGTGGAGACAAAATGAGGCCCATCATCAACAATATAGGGTCTCCTACATACCTAATATCAAAATGGTTATGTAGTGAGTACAAGAAAATGGAAGGATTTGATAACCTCTCAATAGATAATTCATATCAACTTGTACAAAAATTAGAAAACATTCAATTAGAACCTACAGACAGACTAGTGTCATTCGATGTAATTTCATTGTTTCCCAGTGTCCCTAGAGGAACCACCATTGAGATCTTGGAACAATGGCTAAACAAAAACAAATTAGAAAAAGAAAATATAAAGGAGTTTATAATTCTTACTAAATTATGCATTGAACAGATGTTTTTCACCTATAATGGTAAATTTTATAAACAAATTCTGGGCTTTCTATGGGAAACCCTCTTTCACCCTTTTGGCCAATTTATACATGGAAGTTTCGAGCAGAAAATAACAAGAGGACATCCTTTGATCTTCAAATTTTGGACCAGATACGTTGATGACGTAATTGCTATTGTCAAACAGAAACAAATTGAGGATGCTTTGAAGCTTTTGAACATCCAAAGTAGAACGATAAAATTCACCATGGAAACTGAGATTGAAAGACAAATCCCATTTTTGGATCTTAATTTAACACGAAACAAAGAAAACAGGATAGAATTTGGAATATATAGAAAGAATACTCATATAGACAACTATATTAAAGCTTCGGGTTTCAACCACTTTGCTCACAAAGAGGCAGTGTTCAATAGCTTAGCATACAGATTAGTAAATATTCCTATGAGCCCAGAAAACTATAAAAGAGAAAAAGAATACATAATTAATGTGGCAACAGATAATGGTTATGATGAAAGCATGGTACACAGGAAAATAAATAAATTCAAAAGACAAAAATTAATTAATGAAAGCACACTGATAAAACAAACAGAAAAAATAAAATTCAAGAAATTCACTTACCATCCATTGAAACACTACAAATTTCAAAAATTTTCAAAAAGTTTAATATAAGATTAGCACCTAAGAATGAATACAGCCTTAATAGGATAATTAAAACCAACAAAAATGAAAAAATTGAAGAAGAAAATAAATCAGGAATTTATCAGATCAAATGTAAAGATTGTGACAAAATTTATATAGGAAAAACGAAAAGAAATTTGAAAACAAGGGTGAAGGAACATCTTAGAAATGTCAAAAATGGAGAATTGGAAAAGTCAGCAGTAGCTGCTCATGCTTGGTACGAAAAACATCGAATTGAAACAAAAGCTAGTCTAATTAAACAAATAGAGACACCTAAGGAACTTACAGTTTGGGAAAAGATCCACATTCAGAAAAACAAAGGAAAACTTATGAACTTCGAAGTTCCCGCAAATTTTGACCTTATCAAGAGGTTCATCGGTCCACCAACAGAGGGAAGAAGAAGTGGTTCTTCCGAGCGACATAACACCGGTCAACAACAGTGTACTGAAGATGGGCCTGCTATAGGCCTGAAATCGCGATCTACTTAACAGAATAATGTGAGGAGAGGTAAGAATCTTTTAATTTAATATTAAGAGATTTGTTTAATAATTAAAATATTTTGTCTGTACATTCTTACCTCTTAGTTGTTTTTGTCGAACATATGTTTCTACAGATAGAAAAACCAAAAGATAAGAATTACAGGAAATTCACATATCACCCTTCGGCACACAACAAATTTCAAAAGGTTTTTGGGAAATTTAATATTAATTTAGTACCAAAGAATCATTATAGTTTAAATAAACTAATAAAAATAAAAAGATTGATGATGGTAAAAAATCAGGAATATATCAAACAAAATGTGCAGACTGTGATAAGATATACATAAGGAAAACAAAAAGAAATTTAACCATTACAACTAAAGACCACATAAGGAATGTAAAAAAAGGGGAAGTAGAAAAATCTGCAGTGGCAGCTCACGTTTGGTCAGAAAAACACAAAATAGATGTAAACATAAAATTATTTAAACAGTTAGAAAACAAAAATGAACTCACCATATGGGAAAAAATCTATATACAGAAGAACAAGAAAAGAATTATGAACTTTGAAATTCCCGCAGAAAGGAACCTCATTAGTAAATTCATTGGACCAGAGGCAAAGAGAACAGGAATTAAGAATCAGGGCAAACAACAAGAGAAAATTCAGTCTGTAATCGCTGACAATGGGCCTAAGAAGCCCTGAAACATATGTTCGACAAAAACAACTATAAGAGGTAAGAATGAACAGACAAAATGTTTTAATTATATTGATATTTATTAATAGCTTATCAAATAACATTTGTGGTTTTGACATGGTAGCCAATATATTTATTCATTTATTAAATATATGTAGGAAATAACACTATGAGGTTTCTTTTAATTATAATGAGTTAGTTATTTTTGACTCAGCTCATATTTTTTTTTTGATATTCTGTAGACTATAATTTCGTTGCATCTATGCAACATTGTTTATGCATTCTAACTGTTGTTTTTTGCAGTTGTCATTCTGTAGATTGATTTCTACTCCCTCTGTTGGCTGACCGATGAACTTTCAAATCAAATTTTTTTCTCTTTCCCAGAAATTTCAAAATTCCTGTAGGCTGATTTCTATTCCCTTTGAAATTCCCAGGGAAAGAGAAAAAAATTTGATTTGGAAGTTCATCAGTCAGCCAACAGAGGGAATAGAAATTAACCTACAGGATGACAACTGCAAAAAACAACAGTTAGAATGCATCAACAATGTCGCATAGATGTGATGAAACTATAGTCTGTAGAATATCAAAAATATATGAGGTGAGTCAAAATAACTAACTCATAATAAAATTTATTCATGTTTCTGCTATAGTTACCTTAACTAACTGATCATTGCCACCTGTTAAAATGTACTCTCCATTTCTTGTGATGTCTATAGCATTGAGTCCAGAGACTCCAGAACCTTCCATTTCTCGTATGAGGGAGCCATCATACACCTCCCAGTAGCCAATCTTGCGATCCGTTCCAGTTGTAACAACCTGAACACCGCTTGGATGATAGCAAACTCCCATGAACTGCGTGTTGGCAAACAGACTGTGTTTCCGGATCATTCTCCTGAGCAATACAAATCATAATTAACCTCCTCAGTCCTTGTTGGTGTCTAAAAAGTCTAGAGTTTAGTAAAGAAAAACCATAACTAATTATATTATTTTTAGTCTGATCATCTTACCTCAATATTAATGTTGATTTGTTCTTGGACATGTTTCAAAACAATTCTGTTTTATCATCAGCTTGTTCACACTGGTTTGATTTATGTTGCACACCCTGGATGTCGATGTCAGCTCCATCCTGTGGTTGGCCAAAGAACCTCCAAACAAGGTCATGCTCCGTTGGTATTTCAAAATTAATAACTCTGTTTTTGTTCTTCTGAATATAGATTTTTTCCCAAATAGTCAGCTCTTTTGTATTTTCTAACTGTTTTAATAATTTAGTGTCTGAATTTATATTGTGTTTTTCAGACCAAACATGAGCAGCAACTGCAGCTTTTTCTATTTCCCCATTTTTAATACTTCTTCTGTGTTCTTTGGTTCTAATTTTTAGGTTTCTTTTTGTTTTTCCTATATATAACTTTTCACAACCCATGCATTCAATTTGATATATTCCTGACTTTTTATTTTTTCCAGTTTTTTTTCATTTTTGTTGGTTTTATTACTTTATTTAAACTGTAGTTATTTTACGGTGCTAATTTGATATTAAACTTCTCAAATATCTTTTGGAATTTATTGTGTACCCAAGGGTGATATATGAATTTCCTATATTTTTTCATAGGTGGTTCTTCTTTTTCAAGAGTACTTCTGTTTATCATTTTTTGTTTTTTATACTTTTCTATCCTTTTATGTACCATTTTTTCATCAAAACTGTTTTCTCTTGCTACTTTGATTATGTGTTTTTTTCTCCTGCTTGAAATCTTCTTCGTTTAAGGGTAAGTTTACCAATCTATGAGTTAAACTATTAAAGGCTGCTAATTTATGTCCAATTGGATTGAACCCTGTTGTTTTGAAACATGTTCAAGAACAAATCAACATTAATATTGAGGTAAGATGATCAGATTAAAAATAATATAATTGAAATAACCTCAAAATATCACTTCCTAAAATTAAATATTAAAAACCATAACTAACTCACTGTTACTACTGAACCCAAAATTCCATGACCAAGTGCCATACATTCTGATGTTTTCCAATCATTTCCTGTATAATCACTTCCATCAAATCATGGTTAATCTTGAACTTTGATAGGAAAAAATCACTATGAGGTTTAATTTAAGAATAAATTAAAATGTTTCATACCTCACCTCATATCCAGTCTTCTAACTAGACTGGTTTCAAAGCCTGGGCAGTTTCATCTTCAGTAATTTTTCTTCGACTGATGTTACGTCAATCAGAAGAACTGTTTCTTCCTCCCTCTCTTGGTGGACCGATAAACCTCTGGATCATATCAGTATCCGCGGGAATTTCGAAGTTCATAAGTTTTTCTTTCTTAACGTTTATATTCCGGGGTATTTAAAAATACCGCATGAACTGTAGAACGAAATTTAAATCTCAGTCCGTGATATCAAATGGATGGTAGAGCACGCATACTAACAAAAATTTTTTTTAATGAAAAACTATAAGAGATATAAGTATAAAATAACTTTTATTTAATTCATAAAGGAGTGTATTATTCAATTAAATGTTTAATTTTTACATACAATAGAGAATTTTATTATTAAAAGTTAAAATTTATTTGTGAGGTCTATATTTTTTGGTTTGACTTTATAACGGGTTTAGTTTATGATTTGAAGGTGACTGTTCTCTTGCAAGGGAGATTTGATGACGTAATTGGAACACCATGTGTACCATGAAAATTCTGCTTTGAAAGCATAAACATGAATTAATGCCCGCCTTGTTGACGACAGAGTTATCAGCACATTTTTTTTTTCTGTGGCACTCAAACCTTATACAACACTAAGATTCAGTCTTGAATTAGTAATGGCATCCTGGATTATCAAAATAATGTGAGTAGCATATGAGATATTTTTTAAAAATAATACTAACAAGATATTTACCATGTTAACTCATTATATGCTATTAGGCCATCCGAGGGCTAGGGAGTCTTTCCTTTCTTCCATTTCTTCTTTCCTTTATTTTCTTTTCTTCTCCAGAAAAGCCTGACCAGAGGCTATAAGATGGCAACCCCATCACTGGTCTTGCCTTCCTTTGGCCAGCAACCAATCGAAGGGACTATTATTATGCTTTCAAGTCTTACATGAAAATTTCCCTCAAACGCTGGAGGGAAAATTTTCTATAGGATCGTAACAGGCCTTGGCCTAATACTTGGAAGGAAGAAGAAGAACTCATTATAATTTAAATACAAAATTAGGGGTGAAAAAGACACCATATGTTTTTTTCTTATTTTTTATGAATACTTGATCTAAAACACAATAGGTTAGAGCCACAAATAACTTCCTTGCAACATTTTCTGAATTTGTATAATTTTACAAAGAAATAATGTTATCATGGGAAAAATATGTAAAAATTAGGGGTGAAAAAGGCACCTGACGTGTTTTTTTTAAATTTTTTGTGAATACTTGATTGGAACACAATAGGTTAGAGCCACCAATAATTCCTTTACAATATTTTCTGAATTTTTGTAATTTTACGAAGAAATAATGTTATCATTGGACAAATATGTCCCTCAAGTCTTCTAAAGGTTAATTGAGTTTGTATTTTTTAAACATTCTTACCTCGTATGATTATTTAGCTGGGCATGTTTTTTTGAATGTGGATTTTTTCCTAAACTGAGTTCTTTTTGTTTAATTAGACTGGCTTTCGTATCAATTAGATGTTATTTTTCAGACCAAGCATCAGCAGCTACCACTGTCTTTTAACTTTCCATTTTTGACATTTCTAAGATGTTCTTTCACCCTTGTTTTCAAATTTCTTTTTGTTTTCTCTATGTAAATAAAATTAATCAGGAATTTATCATAAGTTAGGACTATTTAACAAATAAAATTAAGCTGTTTACTCACAAATCATTGTTTAACTATAGTTATTTAAAAATATTTATATATTTAATGTAAACGGTGATGTTTGAAAACAAATGAGAAGCGATAGGTACGCTTCATCTGCTTCTTTTGTTTATCACTGCAACCAGATCATACTATTTATTGCCAAAGGAACGCAATATTGTAAGAATGCTCTCTAGTGGAGAAGAAATGAAACACATCAAACTGTATATTAATTCATTTCTGATGTCGTATGATGTAAATATGAATTTTTCTGGATTGTTACCTGGGAAAAAATACATTTAAGAAACTGCAAACAGTGGTTTCTTTTTTTGGTGGTATAATCAATTGCTACAAATGTTTTTATATTAACTCCCGCATGCGGCATGTGTTGACATTCATGCACTATATATACAATCTGGTAGCCGTATTTCTCACAGGCTTAGTCACTGCAAAATAATGGTCAGACCTGTTCAGAATATTAAAAAGGAGGAGCCTTCTTTAATATGGTAATTATAACACTGATAAATATTTCGTGAAACACGACTCTGATTGGTTGTAAAACAGAAATCATTGAAACGTGATTGGCCATTGAGTCCCATTTGGGGCATGAGTTAAATAGTCAGATCAAATGCAGAGATTATGACGAAATGTACGTAAGGAAAACAAAAAGAAATTTGAAAACAAAGGTGAAAGAACATCTTAGAAATGTCAAAAATGGAAAGTTAAAAGACGGTGGTAGCTGCCTCATGCTTGGTCTGAAAAACATCTAATTGATACAAAAGCAAGTCTAGTAAAACAAATAGAAAAACAAAAAGAACTCACAGTTTGGGAAAAATCCACATTAAAAAAAAAACAAGAAAGAAGTACTTATGAACTTCGAAATTCTTCTACATCCCCTTTCTTGACATTCTGCAGTGGCAGCCCATGCATGGTCTGAAAATCATCTTATCGAGAAAGAAGCTAAATTATTAAAACAAATAGAAAAACCTAAAGAACTTATTGTTTGGGAAAAAATCTACATTCAAAAGAGCGAAAAGAAGAAATTGATGAACTTTGAAATTCCCGGTGAGAATGACCTGGTTTTGAGGTTTTTCAGTCAGCCAATGGAAGGAGAGAAGGACAGCTCTTCAAGACGACAGAACAACGGTTGTGACGATACTGAGGATGGAACAGAAACTATGTTCCGAAACTAGTTTATAATCAAATAAGAAGAACAATATGAGGTGAGTGATAAAAATATTCTACCTTAATTAAATAATAAATGGAGATCGCCTGTATATATAATGAAATATACTTTCTTCTTCTTCTTCCTTCCAAGTATTAGGCCAAGGCCTGTTACGATCCTATAGAAAATTTTCCCTCCAGCTTTTCATAGGAAGGCCCAGTGATCTTCGTCCTCTTGGTATATAATTATAAACAGCTTTGGGGATCCGATTTGAACTCATTCTTTCAAGATGGTGTTTCCAATTTAGTTGGTACTGTTTAATTTCCCGGAAGGATCAAACTAATGACGACCAAAGCATGAAAAAGAAATATACTTACTCTATGTCCCAAATAACGCAAGTGCCATCAGAACTGGCACTAACAGCTTCTCTGTCTGTCTTGGATATTCTTATGCAGGAAACAGGAGCTTTATGTTCCTGCAGGACTCCCTCCAGTTTCTGGTAAGTTGCTCTTACCTCCCACACTCTCACCTGACCTTCCCCTCCACCGCTCACTATGTACCTGCCGCAGTTTGTCATCGCTATCGCAGTCACACCTTTGTTATGTGCATTGTGAATCTCGTAAATCAACCGTCCTGTCTCTGGAGTGAACGCTCTGATCTCTCCATCATTCCATCCTGTCCACCAACACAGTGTAAATTAAAAAGACTACATGGAACTTAGTTCTGAAGTAAATGGAACAATATTAACCCTTATAAATGACTCTGACTCCAAGTGTGACATCCATCTATAGTAATTCTGCCCGAAGGCAGGTCCTTCACTGCAATCATAGCATTTTTCATGCTATGCTTGCAGCTTTACTAGGGAATTGTAGGTGTGGTAGCATCCTGTTGCTTTCCACACCGGTGAAGAATGATGATAGTGATGATGATAATGATGGCCATATGATTTTGGGGACCGTTTGGTCCTTAAAGTTTTCCTGACATGTGTCTTACAGGTGAGGAAAAACCCCGATAAAAACTTCACCCAGAAAAACTGCCCCGACCGAGGATCGAACCCGGGCCCACTGCATGACAAGGCAGCACACTACCTCGAGACCACAGCGGTGGACAAGTGTAACATAATTTAAATAAAATATTGGTCTTGTAAACCAAAAATAAGGTAATCTTTTAGAATTTAATTTTAGGAAGTGATATTTTGAGGTTATTTTAATTATATTATTTTTAGTCTGATCATCTTACCTCAATATTAATATTAATATTGAGGTAAGATGATGAGACTAAAAATAATATAATCTTTTAGAACTTCAAAGGCCTAGAAGGCCCTTGGCCTACCAGCCAGCTGCTGGCCTCATGTCCATCACATGTGTTAATCACAGAGGTAGACGATCATCTAGCCAGTGTAGGGGTGACATGTGGTCAGCATGTCGGGTCCCCTAGCTATTATAGCTGGTCTTCTCAACCTGGAGCCGCTACTTATTGTAGCTACCCAAATGCCTCATGATGCTGGGTGGGCACCAGTCCCATACTGGCCGAAATACCATGAGAAAATTTCTTCCCCCATGGGGATTCGAACCAGCACAGGTCCCATAGCTCTGCACCAAGGCTTCTTGCCTTAACCACTCGGCTACGACATGATACACCCCTTAAAAATGGCAATAGGGAAATACTTGATAACATGTGATGTGAAAAATTGTTCTAAGTTCCAATCATACAGCATGCACATGTGCTAACAAATGCAAATATATTATATTATAGAATCACGGGATGCAGCCAACATATATACAATATTTAATGAACCTACAAGCTGACCTAATGCAATTTAAGTACTCTAACCTGTTCAAGACCAACCTAAAAACTAACCTAACACAATTTAAGCAGTCTAACCTGTGAAAGAATGCAACACCCAAAAAATAAATAGTAAATTCTGAGATTGTGAAGTATATGTGTACATACTCTATGTAACACTATGTGGTATCTTTTAGATTTATAGATTTATTTATTTAGCCTGGTGGAGTTAAGGCCATGTGGCCTTATCTTCCACTCACCAGGAAAAACATATGTTACATATGAATACAAAAAAATTACAATAATAGTCATATTAAACAGGACAAACATATGTACATATGAATACAAAAAAATTACAATAATAGTCATATTAAACGGGACAAACATATGTTACATATGAATACAAAAAAATTACAATAATAGTCATATTAAACAGGACAAACATATAATAAATTAATGAGTCATTTTTACATCTTACCTCATATTTCATGTTATGTAAAAATGACTCATTAATTTATTAATTAAGAACCTCATAATGTGTTTCCCATTTTTAACTTTGAAAAGGACAAACATATGTTACATATGAATACAAAAAAAATTACAATAGTAGTCATATTTAGTTATTAGTGAGTTGGTTATTTTGACTCACCTCATATTTTCAATATGGCTGTCATGTCTTCATGTAGTTAACCTTTTCACTGCTGAGATATTTCCAGCCTTTAAAACCCTCCTTGCTCAATGCAGGGAGAAATATGGAAAAAGTTTATTTAGGTTCCTAGGAGATGGCAGTATATGCCTGCTTAGTTTGAAAGCAATGCAATACGTATTATATAACTAGCAGGCGTTTGGAGTTGAGAATGGATATACACACCCATAGCACAGCAAGCATTTTCTTTGCCAACAGATATACCCGTTCGTAGCAGTGTAAAGGTTAAATATCATAGAAAAAATATATTGAAATAATCATTAGAAAAAATTAAAAAAATCATTGTAAATGTATAAAGTACTCTATATACAGGACAAAGAAAGATGACTTACCACTGACAATGGATTTTCCGTCACTTGAAAACTGAATTCCTGTACAGGTGAAATTAGGCACAGTGATTCGCAGAAGTTCCTGAGATGTGCTGGTGTTCCACACTCTAATATCATCTTTACTGCATGTAGCAAACACAGCCGAGTACTCGTGAGGGAATGCAATGTCGTACACTGCGTTCTTGTGACAAGTGATGTGTAATTTCACATCAAATGTCTTGATGTTCAACGTGAATATTTCACACTGTATTGTTGCTACAAACAGCTCATCTCCCAGCAGCTGAAGCGATGTCACACCACAGTTCACACTTGTTGCTTTCAGCTGAAACAGTTTGTCTTCATTACACCCAGCTTATCTGACTTTACAGAACTTTCACACTGAATAACAAAACTATTGAATATATTTAGGAAATAACACTATGAGGTTGTCCACCACTGTGGTCTCGAGGTAGCGTACTGCCTTGTCATGCAGCAGGCCGAGGTTTGATCCCGCTTGGGACAAGTTTCCTGGGTGAGGTTTTTTCCTCCCCTGTAAGACAAATGTCAGGATACTTTAGGGCCCAAACGGTCCCCGAATATCATCTGGCCATCAATATCATATTCACCTCATTAGATTAAGTTTAGGTTTAAGGTCTCTCCTGAGGCATCATTACCATCGTCATCACCCCCCATATCATTGGGGCAGCGTAACCCCGCCTTCCAGGTGCCCCAACCTCAGAAGTGGGTTACAATACGCCAATGCCAGGAGAGAATACCTGAAATGTCGAATGACAAACAGGTGGCACTGAACAAAAAAAAAAAAGAAAGAACACCACTATGAGGTTTATTTTAATATTATTAATGAGTTGTGTATTTTGACTCGCCTCATATTTCTTGATTTTTATGCAGACTAGTTTCATCGCTAAGTATGCGACATTCTTGATGCTTTACAACTGTTGTCTTGCAGTTTTCCCTCCTGCATATTCATTTCTGCGCCCTCTATTTGCTGACCGATGAACTTTCAAATCAATTTTTTTTTTTTTTCCATTTCATCGAGAATTTCAAAATTCATGGTTTTCTTTTTATTCTTGCAGATGTAAATTTTCTCCCAAATTATGAGTTCCTTTGATTTTTCTAATTGTTTTAGTAATTTTGCCTTTATACTAAAACAGCTAGAAAAACCAAAGGAACTCACAATTTTGGAGAAAATTTACATCTGCAAGAATAAAAAGAAAACCATAAATTTTGAAATTCCCAGTGAAAGGGGAAAGAAATTTGATTTGGAAGTTCATCGGTCAGCCAGGAGAGGGAGCAGAAATCAACTTGCAGGATGGACAACCGCAAGGCAACAGTTGTAATGCATTCGAGAATGTCGCACAGTTAACGACGAAACTAGTCTGTATAAAAATCAAGAAATATGAGGTGAGTAAAATATGCAACTCAAATATAATTAACAAAACTATAGCATACTACGTGATAAAAAGTAAATCAAGCAGGAAGTAGGTATTTAAATTAATTCCTTAGTACGTAAAATTCATGCTCCAATTTTGTCAGTTTTGTTTTTGTTTTCTTTTGTTAATCCTTAAATTGAAAAAAAAAACTCAGTTTTTATATCAACTTATTTAAACATTTAAGTAATTTTATCATCTCATCTTATATTTTTCTTCTTCTTAGACTAGTTTCAAAACCTTCTTCAGTTCCATCCCCAGTATTTTCACGACCATTGTTTTGTCATCTTGAAGAGCTGCCACTTGTTCCCTCTGTTGATAGACTGAAGAACCACAAAATCAAATAATTTTCCCCAGGAATTTCAAAGTTCATTAATTTCTATTTGTTTTATCAATTTGGCCTTCCTTTCAAAAGAAAGGCTAAATTAATAAAACAAGTACAAAAAACCAAACAGTTTGGGAAAAAATCTACACAAAAAAAACTAAAAGGAGAAATTAATGAACTTTGAAATTCCTGGGAAAATAATTTGATTTCGAGGTTCTTCAGTCTACCAACAGAGAGAGCAAGAGGCAGCTCTTCGAGACAACATGACAACAGTCATGAAAATACTGCAGATGGAACCGAAGATTCTTTTTAAACTAGTCTAAGAACAAGAAGAAGAATATGAGGCGAGGTGTTAAAATTTACTTACATAAATAATACCTCATAATTTTTTGTTTAAATACAACAAGAAGTAACATTAAGAGGTTTATTTAATAATTTAGATATTTTTTCTGTACATTCTTACCTCTTATGGTTGTTTTTCTTGTACATATGTTTCAAGGCTTCTGAGCCCCATCGTCAGTGATTACAGATAGTCTGTAATTGCTGACGATGGTGCTCAGAAGCCTTGAAACATGTTCAAGAAAACAACCATAAGAGGTAAGAATGTACAGACAAAATATCTTAATTAATATCTCATAGCGTTAATTCCTAACAAAGTTAATTATTTAAACATGTCAGACTGCAGTTAAAACAAATCATGCATGAGGACAATTCTCTGGAAAGTAAAACTATGGATCCAAATTTCAAAGTTGAAAAAAAAAGAAAGTGATTTAGGGTCGTATCTATGAACGCATTAGACCGTAAAAGTCGTTCTCTGCTGAGAAAGTTGCATCCAAAGACGTTTTTGCATATTCAAAAGTCTGTTCATGCGATAATAATTGTCAAAATTCCTAAGCTACCTGGCGAGTTGACTTTGCAGAGAACGAATCATGAGCAACCCGATGGGAACCAATGTACTTTGAAACCTTGCTGCTTTATCCAAGATGTTGGACCTTGAAGACTTTGATCATGTTTTCGGTATACGCAGAGAAGAGGAATTTGATAGAGTCCACCAAAGAATTCAACTGGAAGAACAGGAGAATCGGCGTAATATCGCATGATGCAGACGTCGTAGTATACGGTTTTATTTGCGGGACGCAAGCGTAAATGCGTTCCTCTAGCAGACAAAAATAATGGAAGTGTTTTTATCACTGAGAATTCTGGGTAATTTCTTGCCAATATTATGAAAAAAAACTACTTTCATGCATGACCAGTCAGCAACTCGCTAATTCAAACTTTGCATGTGCTCATGGAAAACTCAGCTCACCAGAGACTAATGTATTTGCATGCAGCCCTAAATCATTTTTATTGGAAAAATCACAACTGAAATGGTTGTGAAATAAAGCAATATTGATATTATATTATTTTTGGTCTGGACATCTTACCTCAATATTAATGTTGATTTGTTCTTGGACATGTTTCCCAGAGTCTGGGAAAGTTGACGATAAAACAGAATTGTTTTGAAACATGTCCAAGAACAAATCAACATTAATATTGAGGTAAGATGTCCAGACCAAAAATAATATAATTAAAATAATATGTAATTTTAGGAAGTTATATTTTGAGGTTATTTTAATTATATTATTTTTGGTCTGGACATCTTACCTCAATATTAAATTTAATATTGAGGTAAGATGTCCAGACCAAAAATAATATATAATAATTAAAATAACCTCAAAATATAACTTCCTAAAATTACATATTAATATTGATATTATTCATCTTTCTGTGGGGGGGAAAAAAAATCTTTCTAAAGTTTGGTATCATATGAGAATAAAAAATTTTTTTTTACAAATTTAAACAATCATAAAAATGTATCTAAACATTTTTAGCTTATAAATTATAAAAGCTCAGTAAAAAGGGTTTCTATTTCATATACAAGTACAAATATGAATTGTTTATCATAACAAATACTTTATTATAGACCTGAAGGCCAAAGAAATGTAGAAAGACTAAAATCACGTTGGAAGGACAACCTGTAGCACATTGTGCAGTGGGGGGCAGAATAGGCCCGCCCATACCTTGATGATGATGATGACGATATGTTTCATAGCAACAATGAGCTTTAAAACTATGATACGGTGGAAACTCAATTTATTATTTCAAGTTTCATCATTTTCCTATGCATAGGAATGTTAGAAAACTCAATGCTGCGATTAACACATGTGGATGTGAAGCCAGCAACTGGCTGGTAGGCCAAGGGCCTTCTAGGCCTGTCATGCTTGGAGTTTCTTTTTTATAAAGCCAGTATGGCTTCTTTCGATGTTTGTTATCTAAACTATAATGGCATAGCCCATTGTTGACCCATAGCCTCTCCTTTATAAGGAGTTACTAAACCAAGTTAATTTTTAATTACATCTTTTGCTCATAGAAGTCTTGGATGGCATGCCTAATAGGCACCTGAGGTATTACTAGGATGTTGATGTCGGTAAATTTTGCTTAGAGGCCTCTTTATTCAGGCTTAAGGACCTTTTACGAGCCAGAAAATATTCAGACTCGAGACCCACAGCTTAAAGTCCCTCCCGGAGGACTTGCTCCTTGGATCTTTCCTCCTAAAATTCTATCTACTGCAGCCAGGTTTGAGCCTGGGACCCTCAGAACCAGAGGCAAGGAGCATAACCACTAGTCCACCGCGGCCGATTATTTAAATTATAGAAGTACAAAATTTCCCTAAGATCTCCCAAACTTCTCTTATAATATAAATATCAAAACTTACAACAGTGAGCTGAGGTAATGTGGGTCTCTTCACATTATATTTTTTACCTTCGGGAGGTAAACTAACAGTAGGAAGTTCCTTAACAAGCTCTATGGTGCCATCTCCTGCACCTACAAATATCCTGCCTTCCATGTCACAAGGCCACAGCTGCAGGGCACTTACTCCTGTAACATTAATAATAATAATAATAATAATAATAATAATAATAATAATAATAATAATAATAATAATAATATATAATAATAATAATAATAATAATAATAATAATCATTATATAGGGTGATTCAAAAGATTGTGCACAAATTTCAGGAGTTTATAGAGTGGTCGAAATACAACTTTTGATTAGTAACTTATGGTCTGGAAGTAATCCTGGGTCAGTACAAGCCTGGGAATGTCTGAATGGACAAAAATTATTTTGTGCACACACTTAAGCAAATGTAAATTTAATAGTGAGTGGAGAACATATTTTTATCGACTCACCTCATATGATTTCAAATTTCTTTGATACTGATGGTTTCAGACAATATTATGTCCCTCTTCAGTCTATGAATTTCGATATTCCGGTGGATAAAAATTTAATTACAAAGTTTATAATCCCAACGCAAGATGGCAGCACAAGAGGTGATGTCATTAGAGAAATCAACAATCACAGAATTTCATCAGTGACTGAAGAGGGACATGATATTGTCTGAAACCGTCGGTATCAAAGAAATTTGAAATCATATGAGGTGAGTCGTTAAAAATATGTTCTCCACTCACTATTAATGATATAACATCATAATGTTTACTTCCCAATATTAATTTAAATATAAATGTGAATTTATTCACCAATTTGGTTTTACAACACTAGGTGTTCAAAATGTCTACCACCACATTGAATACAGGCTTGTTCTTCCACGTGAGCAAGAACTTTTCTTCCATAGCGACTGTTCCAATTATGGTGCCATGAACGGAAGTTGACCTGTCTCCCGAGTTGGTGGTGAATGTTTTGAAACATTTGAGGATGTGGTTGACGTCTGTTTGAATATTGTGCGCTATACAGGCATTGAGCTTCGCGTGCATTACAATTTGCTTTACCATTAAGGTAGAATTTTTTATCACTCACTTCATATTGTTCTTCTTATTTGACTATGAGTATAAACTAGTTTCGGAACATAGTTTCTGTTCCATCCTCAGTATCGTCACGACCGTTGTTCTGTCGTCTTTAAGAGCTGTCCTTCTCACCTTCCATTGGCTGACTGAAAAACCTCGGAACCAGGTCATTGTCACCAGGAATTTCAAAGTTCATCAAATTGAAATTCTCGGTGAGAATGACCTGGTTTTGAGGTTTTCCGGTCAGCCAATGGAAGGAGAGAAGGACAGCTCTTCAATTCATAGTTAAATATGGGAAATAACATTATGAGGTTCTTAATTCGTAAGAAAATGAGTCATTAATTTACAGCTCTTCAAGATGACAGAACAACGGTCGTGACGATACTGAGGATACAACAGAAACTATGTTCCGAAACTAGTTTATAGTCAAATAAGAAGAACAATATGAGGTGAGTGATAAAAAATTCTACCTTAATGAATATGCCTCAAAGTGAGAATTCCTAAAATAAGTAGTTGCTTTACCATACATGAAATGCATGTCTTGATGTTCTGACAACGTGTTTTCCATTTCACAAAAATCACAAATCTTCAAAGTAATGCTGTAGTAGACCTCTACAATACACTGCAGATACTGCACTGAAATGAAAACAATCTGCAGAGCGCACGAATGACTATCAGATGTGAACAGAAGAGTACACAAATGGTATGACAATAGACGGAGCGTCTTCATAAATTCATAAAGTAGTGTATCAAACCCAGTGCCTATCTGAAAAGTAAGCTTAGACCCGCATTAAAATTCCCGACTTTCCCAGGCTTGTACTGACCCAGTATTACTTTCCAGACCATAAGTTACTAATCAAAAGTTGTTGTATTTCGACCCTTCTACAAGCTCCTGAAATTTGTGCACAACCTTTTGAATCACTCTGTATATATAATTCTTCTGTACGTGTGTTTGTCACTGAACTCCTCCTAAACGACTGGACCAATTTTGATGAAATTCTTTGTATGTGTCTGATTGGGTCCCTGGAGGTTTAGATTCACAATTGGACACTCTAAAACCATTAGATGTAGGAGTTAACCTAAAATAAAACTTAAAAAATTGCTCTAGTGGTCATATTTTTCAGTATTTCATAACAAAACTCAGTATATCCTATTAAAATAAACCAAGGTAGATATTGTCCGAAAATGAGCAAAATTCGACAATTAGAAATGGAGGTTTACTTGAAATCCGAAATTAAAAATTGCCTAAACGACTGGAATTGATTTTGATGAAATTTTGTGTGTGTATTTGATTGGGTCCATGGATGGTTTAGATTCACAATTGGACCCACTAAACCATTAGGTGTAGGAGTTCACCTGAAGTGAAAACTAAAAATCTCTCTAGTGGTCACAATTTTTGATGTTTCACATCCTATCTCATTAAATACAACTCGTTGTCAGCGATGTGGAAGTCGTAGTTTCCCTGTAGCAGCTCCTGTTCTGTTGATGTTTCTGACTGACCACCTTAATGCCAGCAGAATCTTGGCAACAGTCTAGAATCGAATGTCACGAACTGGTTGCTTCATCTTAGGGATCAAATCATAATCACAGGGGCTTAAGTCCAGTGAATGTGGTAGATGGAAAAGCACTTCCCACTCCCAGCGATGGTACAGATCAGCTAGAGGATGTGCCATGTGCATCTGAGCAGTCCTGTATGGTAATACCATCTCCACATATGCTTCCACAAGACCTTCATGACGTCATGCTGTATGGCCGCAGCACACTGAATTTTCAACCAAAATCGCTGTTCCTGCTTTGTAAAATGGTGAAATACAACAGCTTAGAGCGGCAACTCAGAGGAGACTAATTTCTCTCTCAAAATCACACGCACTTTGAGACGTATGGACAAGTCCATTTAGTGTAAGATAGGTCAGACATATATTAATATGTGACAGAAGTTCCAACAATTAACTCCGTCTGGTTTCGCTTCTACAGCAGTGTCGCCACTATTTTTGTTACAGCCCACGTATAATAGAATAATTTATTACGAGATTAAATCAGAAAAATGGAGATAAATAAAGAATTTAGAAATTCCTGGGAAAAAATATTTAATCATGAAGTTAGTCTGCCCACCACAAGATGGAAAGAATAAACAATACTTCAGAAAAACATAGAATAGAAACCAAAACAAAATTACTTAAACAATTGGAAAAACCGAAGGAACTCACAATTTGGGAAAAAATTTACATATGCAAGAATGAAAATACAACTATGAATTTTGAAATACCCGGTTATAAAGAAAGAGGACTGATTTGGAAATTCTTCGGTCGGCCACCAGATGGCACGGAGGTCAGTCTGCAGGATAGAAGGCCGTTGGACGTCAGTTGTGAACGTGACGCAGCATTGAGAATGTCACAAAAGATGTGAAGAAACCCAGGGTCTGCTATGAATTATGAAGTATGAGGTGAGTGAAATATTAAAAATAAACAATACTTCAGAATTTATAAAATGAATTGTTTAAAAGCTTTTTCTTCTCACCACCTAAAGCTTTGTGTTTCAAAGGTATTTGCCTCCATCGTCAGTCAAAACTATGACAAACTTTCAATCAACTCAATTTATAACTTGTAAATTACTTCATTATGTTACTTGCCACCATAATTTTGATTAAAATACTTCCAAAGTTGGATTGTAGTTGAAAACGGCATAGATATTTGCCAAAATATTTTCAGGCGAGAAAACAAAATATCAAGTGTTGTGTATTATTTCCAATTCTTTCTCTTAATAGTGGTAAATGTTTACCTTGACTGTATCGAGGGGGTTCTTCCCCAGCAGCGAGTTTCTTCCTGTTCACATACTTTCCATAACATCCCACTAACACTGGATTCACTACAGGATCAAGTATATCTTCATCAGGATCAAAGTTCAGCTTAATCTTTGTAATGTCTCCTGTCGTCGTCCCACAATAAGCATACGTATCCCACTCATCAATCTTAAACACAATATCACATGACACTTATTTAAAAGTAAAGTGATCCCACTACAGGCCTTAGGAGGCCCTTGGGGTAGTAGGAGGTTAAAGCTCCCACTTTTTCTGGACAATCGGCACTTGATGTCAGCCGGGTTGCCAGCTGCCTTTACCCCCAGTTACTAAATTTATTTCCAGTTCTGTATGCTATTAATGAACGAGTTGAAGAAAATGCTTTAACATCTCACGTCACAAAGTTGCATGTCTTCATGATACCGGTTTCAAAAGTATAGTTTTATTTCCATCTTCAGTCAAACTCCAACTGTCAAAATTTTGCCGTTAACATCATCTTCTGAACTGCCATCTGGTGTCGATTTTATGAACTTGGAATCAAATTATTCTTGTCGGGAATATCAAAATTCATGGCTTTATATTTATTCCTCTGAATGTACATTTTTTTCCAAACTGTCAATTCCAAAGATTTCTCCAAAAGTTTCAAAAGTTTAGTTTCTCTTCCAATTTTGTGATTCTCTAGCAAACTATGAACTGCAATTGCTCAGAGAAACTAAACTTTTGAAACGTTATGAGAAACCTTTGGAATTGACAGTTTGGGAAAAGATATACATTCAGAAGAATAAATATAAAGCAATGAATTTTGATATCCCCGACGAGAATAATTTGATTTCCAAGTTCATAAAATTAACACCAGATGGCAGTTTAGAAGATGGTGTTAACGGCAAAATTTCGACAGTTGGAGTTTGACTGAAGATGGAACTAAAACTATACTTTTGAAATTGGTATCGTGAAGAGAGGTGAGATGTTAAAGCATTTTTTCCAACTTATTAATTAATGTAAATACCTCATAGTGTTTCCTCCCACTGTAATTTTGATTAAATCTGTATGCTATGTTTATATTTTTCTCAAGCTTTTTTAGCGCATTGGTTAATTTTGATGTTTCTGTACCTGTATAAGTAAATGTTATCAATATTTGAAGAGAAAAATTTTCGCCTAGACCGAGACTCGAACCCGGGACCTTTGGCTTGCCAGGCCAAATGCTCTACCAACTGAGCTACCGAGGCGAGTTACGATATAGACGCAAATTTTTCTCTTATATTACGTTGTAATTCCCTCTCGCCAAATGCTTTTGAAACCATTGCTTCTATCTTTGCAAATGGTGGCTTCTTAGTTAAGAAGACATTTATTTGGAATTTAACATTACTTTATAAAGCTAGTAAGGCTTCTAATGATGTTTTTATTATTGATTTAACATTTCTCACTGAAAGATAAATTATTTGAAGAGAAAATTTTTTGCCTAGACCGAGACTCGAACCCGGGACCTTTGGCTTGCCGGGCCAAATGCTCTACCAACTGAGCTACCAAGGCGAGTAATATAATATATCTTTCAGTGAGAAATGTTAAATCAATAATAAAAACATCAAATGTTATCTATATTTAAATTAATATTGGGAAGTAAACATTATGAGGTTATATCGTAAATAGTGAGTGGAGAACGTATTTTAATTGATCAGTGGAAACCATGACTGAAGAAGGACATGATATTGTCTGAAACCATCGGTATCAAAGAAGTTTGAAAATGTATGAGGTGAGTTGATTAAAATATGTTCTCCACTCACTATTAAATGTTATCAAGTTTTTTTATTGTTATCAGAGTAATTTTTAAGTTTGATTATGTTGGATATATTCTTTTTTTGTTTTTTTTTTTTTGTTTTCTTACAAGTTTTTTTATAATATAATCATTGTAGCTGTTAATTTTTGCTAAATATGTAAAACAATGTACTGTTTCAAATTTATATTATGCAATTTTTAAAAAAGAGAGATAATCTTTCCTGATAAGAGATACAATTAATTCATACTTACCACCATGCAGATGATATGTCTTTTAACTAAACCAAACTTGACGTCCATGGCTTGTGCTTGACGTTGATCTGCTAATATTTTCCACACTCTCATTGTGCCTTCTCCCCCTGTCACAAAGCACAGGCCTCGCACGTTGGTGCGACACAGCAGAGTAGCATTCCCTGAACTTCCTCGACTGGCTGTACCACCTGCACAAACACCACTCACACTTTTATGGAACCCCTCAGTTTGCATCATGTGATCAAACATGAACAATGAAAAGAAAAACACCAAAAATATACAGTATTAAAATTTATTCATAGTCCTCCTTCTTCTTGCTTCCAAGTATTAGGCCAAGGCCTGTTACGATCCTATAGAAAATTTTCCCTCCAGCGTTTCATAGGACGGCCCAGAGATCCTTCTGGGAAATTCTCGTATAAAACTTGAAAGCATAATAATAGTCCCTTCGATTGGTTGCCAGCCAAAGGAAGGCAAGACCAGTGATGGGGCTGCCATCTTATAGCCTCTGGTCAGGCTTTTCTGGAGAAGAAAAGAAAATAAAGGAAAGAAGAAATGGAAGAAAGGAAAGACTCCCTAGCCCTCGGATGCCCTAATAGCTTCGGGGTCGAAAAAACAAGAGTTAACCAAGAGAGGTTAGATAGTAAAGTTAAAAGAGTGCAAAACACAAGTAAGTGGAAGAAATGTTTTGCTCAGCTTGGGCACCTTGTTAAATATGAGAAATAACATTAGGAGGTTCTTAATTCATGAATGAATGGGTCATTTTTATATCTTACCTCATAATTTATATTTTTTTAAACACAGGAACTGCAATTTTGAAGAGCAAACATCCCTCCCATTTTCAACCAATAATATGACTACCGGATTTTCATTGCAATCTCCATCTATAATGCTGCCATCTGGTGTTGATTTGATGAACTTCCATGAATTTTGAAATTCCCAATGAACAGGACCTAATCTTGAAGTTCATAAAATCAATATCAGATGGCAATGTTATAGATGGAGATTCCAACGAAAATCCAGTTGTCATAAGAACTAACTAACTCACTGGCACTATCAGACCCATAGGTTCATGGCCGCGTGGACATAAGCTCTCCATACATCCCTACCTGATCTAATGCTTTCCAATCATTCCCTGTATAATCTACTTCCCTCAAATCATAGTTAATGTTATTCTCCCACCTCATTCTTGGTCTACCAACTGGGCGTTTTCCCTCTGGTTTTCCTACAAGAAGCTTCCATGTGCGTCTTTCATTCCCCATTCGTGCCACATGTTTTGCCCATCGCAGTCTACAAGACTTAACTGTTATTATCACATCTGGCTTCTTATAAAGACCACATAGTTCACTGTTATGTAGTCTTCTCCATTCACCTGTCTGTTCATCTCTCTTTGGTCCAAAAATTTTCCTAAGAACTTTATTCTCAAATAACCGTAATTTCCTTTCCACCCTTAAAGTAAGAGTCCAAGTTTCGCACCCATATAATATAACTGGTAGAATAATAGTTTTATATATTTTCAGTTTAACGTTTTTTGAAAGGAGTTGGGACGTCAAGTGTCTCTGTAATGCATAATCGTCATAAGGTTGGTTGAAAATGGGAGGGATGTTTCCTCTTGAAAGCTGCAGTTCCTGTGTTTAAGAAAACATAAACTATGAGGTAAGATATAAAAAAATGACTCATTCATTCAATCAGATGTTAATTATATACTGGTAATTTTTACCTGGTAAGTCAGTTGTCCTCAACTAAATTATTAAACTTCTTCAGGTGTTTCTAATATAATAATTTAGTTGAGGACGACTGACTTACCAGGTAAAAATTATATATTTGAAGAGAAAAAATTTCGCCTAGACCGAGACTCGAACCCGGGACTTTTGGCTTGCCGGTCCAAATGCTCTACCAACTGAGCTACCGAGGTGAGTTGCGATCTAGACGCAAATTTTTCTCTTATATACGTTGTAATTCCCTATCGCCAAATGCATTTGAAACCATTGCTTCTATCTTTGCAAATGGCAGCTTCTTAGTTAAGAAGACATTTATTGGGAATTTAACATTACTTTATAAAGCTAGTAAGGCTTCTAATGATGTTTTTATTATTGATTTAACATTTCTCACTGAAAGATAAATTATATTTGAAGAGAAAAATTTTCACCTAGACCGAGATGAAATATATAGAATTAATAATCGAAACATCGAAAAAAGCCGTACCGGCATTTATAATGTAATGTATAATCTCCAAATATGTCTTCTTAATATAGGAGCCGCCATTTGCAAAGATAGAAGCAAAGGCTTCAAAGCATTTGGTGGGCAGGAATTACAACGTATATAGAGAAAAATTTGCGTTTAGATTGGTACTTGCTCAGGTAGCTCAAATGGTAGAGCACTTGGACTAGAAAACCAAGGGTCCCGGGTTCAAGTCCCGGTCTGAGCGTATAATTTTTCTCTTTAAATATGAAAATGTTCTCCGATGAATTTTAATGATTATACCTCATAACGTTACTTCCCAACGTTCTTCTTCTTCTTCTTCCTTCCAAGTATTAGGCCAAGGCCTGTTACCATCCTATAGAAAAGTTTCCCTCCAGCGTTTGAGGGAAATTCTCGTATAAGACTTGAAAGCATAATAATAGTCCCTTCGATTGGTTGCTGGCCAAAGGAAGGCAAGACCAGTGATGGGGCTGCCATCTTATAGCCTCTGGTCAGGCTTTTCTGGAGAAGAAAAGAAAATAAAGGAAAGAAGAAATGGAAGAAAGGAAAGACTCCCTAGCCCTTGGATGCCCTAATAGCGTCGGCGTCGAAAAAACAAGAGTTAACCAAGAGAGGTTAGATAGTAAAGTTAAAAGAGTGCAAAACACAAGTAAGTGGAAGAAATGTTTTGCACTTAATAAAATCAACAATAATTTGAGATAAGATATTTCCCAGTCACAAAAAAACTTGATGTAATATAATTTTGCATGTGACTTTGTTAAAATCTTTACAATAATGTTGTTGCCACTATTTTATTTACAACTCTCATAAATTAACCTGACTAGATTTTAATCTCTAAAAGAGAACAGTGAGACTGACTTACCACATAAAGCATCTCCTTTGCTGATGTCCCACACAATGATATTGCAGTCATCGCGACCTCCCAGTGAGATGAGGTACTTGCTGTCACAGGTAAATGTCACAGATTCCACTCGCACCTTGTGAAGTTCATACTTCGAAATTTGTTTACATTTTTCAAAGCTCCAGATAATCACACTGGCCTGCAAAACAAAACATGTACAAAATGTAACATGAATAGTGGGGCAAACTTGTGTTTTGTATTTCTCATATGTAGGGGAAAAAAAAAAAAAACCTGTCACACAGGAACAGCATAAACTAAGCAAATTCCCCAGCAAATCTAATTTATGGTCAGATTTTGGTGATTTATGGAATATATTTTCTTTTGAGCCACGATCCTACCTTTTTAAACATTGAGTTTGAAAGTTTTGATTGACTATCTCAACATTCCTTTGCCCGGACCCATAGAAGGCAAAGATTAATCCACCTTTCCTTTGTAAATTACTTAACATATAGTACTGAATGCTAAATAGTATTATAATCGTGGAAGCTAGAAGGAAAAAAGGGCATTAACTTGGCTTGAGAAAGCTTTAGAATATATATCAATACCAAACATGACTAGCTACGCAATTAGTAAACATACGTTAACTAAAAAATAGGTAACTTTTAATGAAAATCATGTCAGATAATTGAAATACAAATAATTTAACAAAAATTTATCTTGTTGATGATTGAAAGAAAATATTTGAATGAAATAATATAAATTAATAAACCCGGTCATCAATAATTCAAAAAAACAATAATAGTAATAATAATTCAAATTCATCGGAGAACATTTTGTTTAAACAAGCATACATACACTCACTCTCCAGTCCAGCCGAGTGCTAGGGTCCACAGTCCTGGTTGCCCTACCCTGACTTACAGGACTGATCAAACAAAAGAGCTCACTCGAGCTGTAGTAAACCTGACCACGACGATCCCAAAGTTGATGATGACCTTGATACTAACTTGCACAGTTTATTTGAGGCTTTCGATGATGAGGGGAAGTTGCGCAGTCACATGCAGCGCAGAAGGAAAGGGGGGGAGGTATGTAGGAGAGAGGACAACGAAGACAGGAATTTGGCACTGTAGAGGGAAGACACGATGATGTAGTTGTTATGTACCGAAAAAGTGATTTTGGTACACTTTTATGAATATTAAGTCACGTATATTGTGAATTTTAAATTTCAGAGGTTTCAAATAAATCCTTACTTATAATGATAGGATTTCACTAATTTTTGGATAATTCCGATTGAGGGCCTTTCCACTTTTCAGCGGTTGCCCTTTTACCAGCCGGCTGCTGGCCCTTCACATCCACATGTGTCAATCACAGAGGTAGATGATCAACAGCCAGTGTAGGGATGACATGTGGTTAGCATGTCGAGTCCCCCAGCCGTTATAGCTGGTTCCTCAACCTGGAGCCGCTACTTATTGTAGCTACCCAATTGCCTCACGATGCTGGGTGGGCACCGGTCCCATACTGGCTGAAATACCATGAGAAAATTTCTTCCCCCATGGAGACTCGAACCAGCGCAAGTCCCGTAGCTCTGCACCAAGGCTTCCTACCTTAACCGCTCGGCTACGGCGCGGGACATTTTTGGATAATACTTTTCCCATTTTATTCCAATTTCATATACTAAGTTTCATTGTGAAAAATTTAAAATTGTAGGTACTAGAGCAATTTTTAAATTTTTTTTTCTTCAGCTTCACTCCCACTCCAAAAGATCTGGTTTTGCTGGTTAACAAATTCAACTTTAACTAACTCACTGGCTCTATTGAACCCATAGGTTCATGAGTGTGGACATAAGCACTCCATATATCCCTATTCTGAGCTAATATTTTTTTATCATGAATTTTTTATAAAAATGTTTTGCTCACCTTGAAGCCCATGTGGTTGATTTGCCCGGAGGCCACATGCCTGCCATCTGGTGAGATAGCAATTGCTGATATTGCATTTGTGTGACCAGACAGGAACACCTGTTTCTTTGTTTTCCAGTTCTGCACGACCACCTTGCAGCCGAGTGGATACACGAAGTGCACTCCATCTGGATGTATGTTCAAACCTTGTATAGTTGTACCTGTAAATGGTGAGAAATAATTTGAAAAATGAAATCCTAAGAATAAAATTTGACAGGAGTTTATGAAGGAATTAAAAAATTCGCATCACAGGTTGTAAAGTTAACCAAAATCCCAATTCAAACAAATGAAATTGTTGTATTGTTGCTTAGATCAGTTGGAACACAATTCATAATTTGTTAACATGTCTGAAGAAGGTACAGTGTACCGAAACAGCTGTCACTGAATTATATAATAAATATGAAAATCAAATAAAACTACGTTTTATTTTTATTTAATTAATAAATGAAATTCTCTTAAATATGGAAAAATCACTCATAATAATAAAGATAAAACAAACTAAATACAGGTGCAAAAAGTTATAAATAAAATTAGAAGGTAAATAAAATGTATTTTCCGACTTAATTAACTTGTGAAAGTTTGTCGGAATATTTTGGAATCACTCTGTAGATACAGGATATATTCATGAGATTGTCATTCACATATCACTACAATAATTAATGCATTTTCTTTTTATCGAAAATTATCATAATTTTTGCCATTTTTCTTACACTGGCATTTGTACTAGAATCAATATTGTCTTCTAAATTAAAATTATATCTGTACTTGTGTATCACTGGCTTGCAGATAATAGAATAAAGTCTTATTGGTAGCATGATCCAGTTTCTCGGAAAAACTGCACTTACACTATCTCAAAACTGCAAAGAACTGCGAACACACGGTAGCAGTTAGAAGTAGCAGCGATAACGTTATCATTGAATGATAACCCACAAACATCATAGTGAGTTACCAAACGTTTATTAAAAATGGGTGTACACTTACTTATCACTCCCTAACACTGATCCAACCAGCGATAACCCAAAACAGCGATAGAAAAATCATAGACTAAGTAATATACTCTGTGGAGAAAATAGCCGTTAGCATCAACAGTCTTAACAGTCTCATAATATTGCGATTTGCGTATTTAAATAAATACTTTAAAATTGTCTAATAATGTTATAAAAATTGTTTTTAAAATGTTTTAAAATATTAGAAAATGATGGTAAGTACAGAACAAAAGCTATAGTTTACAACAATATAACAGAAAAACTTTGAGATAGTAGAAGTGCAGTTGAGCCCAGTTTCTCAACCTTAGTTTCAGTTCTCCTAACTGGATATCACTCCTGATATCAAATAGGCTACTTACTCTAGAAGTTCACAGTTTTACACGTATATAGGCTTTCAGCTGCCATAACAATTTGCAATTGAAACTGAATAACAGAATATTAACTAAAACCCACCATCAAAACCAATGATTGATTCAAGCTCTAAATCTTTTATTTCTTCATCTGACATACTGCACTAATTATTCCAATTAATATAAATTCTAAATGTAAAGATCACTTGTCAATAGCATAACTAAAATAATTCACAAATACTCCAACCATTGTTAAACAAAACTCATGTAACCATGACAACCAGAATTCAACATATGCTGATGGTCAAATATAGTACATGGATAAGAAAAGAATATTTCAATAACACAGGTCAAGTTTCCAATAGGGACTCTGACCCAGCTTTTAAAATACCTCGCATAACTTCTACCTTATTCTACTCTTATACTTTCATTTTTTTTAATAATATTCTTGAGGAATATAACCTCAAAAAGACACATCACAAATCATAAGAAATATCACCATTTGTGTGAGCCACAAAAAATAGCAATTGAACAAAAAAAAAAGTAAAGTGATCCCACTACAGGCCTCAGGAGGCCCTTAGGGTAGTAGGAGGTTAAGGCTCCCACTTTTTCTAGACTATTGGCACTTGATGTCAGCCGGGTTGTCAGCCCTGTGTGACGGCCGCCTTTACCCCCAGAACAAGCGTCTGGTACTCATTTCCATTAGAGGCTGAGTCAACCCCAGGACCATAGTGCCACCAGAAGGTTTGGGTCAGTTTAGAAATCCTGACCCCCACAGGACTCGAACCCTCGACCTTCCGGCTTGTAGCGCAGTGCCTTAACCACTATGCTACGGCATGTAACAATTGAACAAATGAAGAAGAAACTTAATCTGTGAGTATAAATTTACATTTAATATCAAAATAGCCGAGTGGTTAAGGCACAGAGCTACGGGACTTGTGCTGGTTCGAGTCTCCACGAGGGAAGAAATTTTCGCATGGTATTTCGGCCAGTATGGGACCGGTGCCCACCCAGCAGAATCGAGTGCATTCTCTCCAGTGCATGTTAGTGTTTAATCCTACATGTAACCTGTAGCAGGACGCCCAACTGTGAATATTTACAATATGTATGGTAGCTTCAAAGTATTTACAAAATTCATGTATGATTTGAAATGTCAAGCATAGTTTGAGCCTCTTGTACATATATTTTATTTATTTATTAACAGGTTTTCTGTGCCCGAAGATTTTTAAAATTTTTTTATCTTCTTTCTCCATTTTTCTCTATCTTCCTATTCAAATTCTTCCAGACCTAGCTTCCTCATACCTCTTCTTACATCATCCATCCATTTAAATGTAGGTGGATCTCTTCTCCTCGCTATTGGCCAATAGTACTACATCGTTAGTTTATGCTGATGATGTAGTACTATTGGCCGATAGCGAGGAAATACTAAAGGACAACATGCACACACTACTGAGTAACACTAAGAAATTGGGACTGGAAGTAAATATCAATACAACTAAATATATGGTCACACGTAGAAATACATTATATGATGGAAATGGACAGCTAATAACAAATGAGGGAAATTTTGAGGAAGTTGCTGAATTCTCAAATACCTAGGGACAATAATCACAAATAGGAATGAGATGCACAAAGAAATTAAACATAGGCTCAAATTTGGAAATGCGTGCTATTATGCATTGCAGAGACTTTTGATGCCCCAACTCCTTTCAAAAAACGTTAAACTGAAAATATATAAAACTATTATTCTACCAGTTATATTATATGGGTGCGAAACATGGACTCTTACTTTAAGGGAGGAAAGGAGATTACCAGTATTTGAGAATAAAATTCTTAGGAAAATTTTTGGACCAAAGAGAGATGAACAGACAGGTGAATGGAGAAGACTACATAACAGTGAACTACATGGTCTTTATAGGAAGCCAGATATAATAAGAACAGTTAAGTCTCATAGACTGCGATGGGCAGGACATGTTGCACGTATGGGGAATGAAAGACTTGCATGGAAGCTTCTTGTAGGAAAACCAGAGGGAAAACGCCCAGTTGGCAGACCAAGAATGAGGTGGGAGAATAACATTAACTATGATTTGAGGGAAGTAGATTATACAGGGAATGATTGGAAAGATTAGCTCAGGATAGGGATGCATGGAGAGCTTATGTCCGCGCGGCCATGAACCTACGGGTTCGATAGTGCCAGTGAGTAAGTAAGTAAGTAGGTGGATCTCTCTTTCCTTTCTCAGGTGGAATCCATTCCAAAGCTTGTCGGGGTAATCTTGTCTCTGGCATTCTACATACATGACTATACCATTCTAGTCGTCTTTATCTCACAAAATCTAATATTGAATTTTGGACTTTCATTTGTTGTCTGATGATTGTATTTTTTATTTTTACCAATTTAGAATGTCTAGTTGAGCGTCTAAACAATCAATTTCAGTGGACATAAGCTTTAAACTCAAATCTTTATTTAACTGCCAAGTTTCTGCACTGTATGTTAGTGTGTTTCAAATTATGGGTTTATAAATTTGTAATTTTGTGCCTAGTCTTATGTTCTTATCCCACAAAACTCCGTTTAACATTGTTATTATTGATCTGCCTTTCTGAATTCTATATTTTATGTAATTTTCTTGGGTACATTTTGAGTTAATTTTAATCCCAGGTAATTACATTCTTCACATCCTTTAATACATCCCATTCTTGTTTTTAAAATTTTTCAATTTATATTTTTTCTCCAAGCATTATTAAACATCAAATAATCTAAAGTCTGTAGGTTCTCTTATTTTCATCCATGTATTATAAAATACCTCAGTCATATCTGACATTAATAGTTTTGTTTGATTTTGCTGAAAAAATAAAAATTGTTAATTTTATAGCAGGATTTTAATATTATATTGAATATAAAAGTTAAAGTTAATAATTTTGTATTTTAAAATTCTTTCAATATTTAAATATAACTTATATAAATAAAAACATCTAAATAATCCATTGTTGGTTATTGTTGAATAAAAACGTCTCAGTAATAATTAAAGAAATTGTATTACATAACAGTCTTTGTAAATAATACTTACTCACTTACATACTCACTGGCACTATCGAACCCGTAGGTTCATGGCCCCACGGACATAAGCTCTCCATACATCCCTATCCTGAGCTAATGCTTTCCAATCAATCCCTGTATAATCTACTTCCCTCAAATCATAGTTAATGTTATTCTCCCACCTCATTCTTGGTCTACCAACTGGGCGTTTTCCCTCTGGCTTTCCTACAAGAAGCTTCCATGCAAGTCTTTCATTCCCCATACGTGCAACATGTCCTCCCGCTATTGTATAAAGTCCTAACATTCCATGTCCCTATGTTTAAGCCTTTGGCATGGGTTCCCTGAAGTAGTCCGCACCCGGAGAATCGAATGGGGGACTATTTGACCTCTGGAAAATTTTACCCCAGTTTAACCCATGTCCGCATTTCTTGACGATTGTATTTTTACGGTGGAAGGTCGTCACTCTTTCGACCAAGGTACTGTTTTCATCTGGCTTATCACCTTCGACCAGTCCGGCATGGGTAACCATATCGGCAGCAATGCTAATGCCGGCATAGCTCTCAGGATCATTTAAGCACGCAAACCACTCCACCACGACAAGGTAAAGATACCATGGAGGGCTTTGTAAATAATGCTTTTAAAAATTGTTTTAAGTCATTGTTGTCAAATTATAAAGCCTTCTATTAAAACTGTAATAAGAACACCTGCATAATTTCATATTCTTAAATGAAAGTAAACTAAACTCTGATTGGATGTGAAAACAATGAACTTTCTTATTTAACAAATCAAATTAAACCTTATATTTAAAGAATTATTAACGAATAGAATTTAAAACTACCATCATGTGATGTATTAATGGTTTTAAAATTATAAAAGAATTACACTATTCATTCTGCATACACCTTTCAACAAAGATAGAAGGTCTCCTGATAAAATGTAATATTTAATACAAGAAGAATAATTGATTCAAGAAAAGAAAATAATTTATTTTTTTATTGATGGTGAAGAATAATACCACCTACATTTACTTAATCTGCTGGGAACTTTAAAAAGTGAATAAATTTGCAATTATTTCTACAAGAAACATTTTTTAGTAATTTTGAAGTGTTTTACTATCCAGTGTACCAACTTCCGACCCTAAGAAGAGAATCTGGCTCTACCGAAAATTAAACCCAACCTGAATCAGTAATTCTTTTTTGGGACACAAATCCTTCTTCAAAATGTTACAACATTGAGCATGAAGAGAATTACTTCTTCAATTTGCTTAATCAGACCATACAAAAGCACGTGGAAATCTGTGATGTAAATCATCCAGTACCAACATTGTTGTAAGTTCAAATCCATAAGAATTTTCTCCATGAGTCCAGTCTACACATATTTAGTCATTACCAAATTTGTCAAAAATTAATTTTTAGCTCTTATTCATGATAATTGAACAAAAAAAATAATTTTCAAATTTGGGAAAGTCTCATTAATTGACCTTGAGACTTGTAGAATTATACACTACAATTTTCATTTACAATAAATGGATTCCAATGCCAAAACTCAAAAAGAAATCAAGTTAAAACATATCTGAATATTGTTTAGATCGTATCTTGTTATTTTTTATTAATTTAATGCCCCTAGTTTTTGTCCTTTTAGACATTTCTGGTGTTCTCTCCTGACAATGGCATAATTCTAACCCACTTCTGGGGTTGGGGCACCTGGAAGGCGGGGTTACGATGCCCCGATGATATGATGGATGATGATAGTGGTGCGTCAGGAGAGCCCCTAATCCTAAGCTTAATCTAAGATGAATATGAATGATGATGATTGCGATGACCATATGATTTCAGGGACTGTTTGGGCCTTAAAGTTTTCCTGACATTTGTCTTACAGGTGAGAAAAAACCCCGATAAAAACCTCATCCAGAAAAAGTGTCCCGACCGTGGATCGAACCTGGGCCCCACTGCATGAACGAGGCAGCATGCTATCTCGAGACCACAGCGGTCATACGTTTTTACTTTAGATTAACTTCCCTTTGATTTTCCATACCATATCCTTGTAATATTTTGCTCTACGTACTTCTTTCATCTTTACTAACATTTTGTACTATTTTAAACATTTTGTAACAATACTTCTGTAGAACTTAAAAAAATTTATTGTGGAAGTTTTTCCAAACTAAATATATTTCACACATAGATATGCATTATACAATGGAAATGAAAGTTAATGACAAATGAGGAAAAATTAGTGGATAAATTCAAATACGTAGGAACAATAATTACAAACAGGCTGCTGGCCTCACATGTGCTAATCAGAAAAGTTGACGATCATCCAGTTACTATCATAGAAGGGTGATATGTGCATCAATGATCACATGATCAACATGTCAGGACCCCTAGCAGTTATAGTTGGTTTGGAAAAAGTTGGTTATTTGGCAGACATGAATTCTTCTAAGTTCCACAGAATCACAATGCGCATGCACGAGTTGCTGTAATGGTTAATATAGCCTTCGGTAGATGGCTCTGCAGTCGGAGTTACCAACTTTGGGAATAACTTCCCAAATGCTAAAAAAAAATGGACGTAAACTAAATTGCCATTTCCTAACCAAAGAAAATAATTTACATGCATATTATTTATTCCCAAATGCTAAAAAAATGGACGTAAACCAACTTTCCATTTCCTAACCTAACAAAACAATTTACATGCGTATTATTTAATAAACTATAAACTAATTTTACGTACACTAACACTAAATATGGTTTGAAATTATTTTCAAATGTTGGTAACTCCGATTTGAGAGCCACCTAGCGGATGTTACATGAAGCATTTCCGCGTCTCTAGAACCCGATGCACAAATTTCACGTAATTTATTAATATTTAAAAATCATAAGAAATGTTCATAAAATGGTTCCAAAATGTTTAAAATAGTACGAAACGTGTTTAGTTCATCAGTGGCATAAGGTTGTAAGTGTAGAATTGTGTCTGCCAAAAAAACGTACCACAGCCGTTGGTTTATCGACCTGAAGCCGCTACCCATTGTAGCTACCCAAATTCCTCACGATGCTGGGTGGACACCTATCACATACTGGCTGAAATTACATGAGAAAATTTACTCCCCCATAGGGACTCAAACCGGCTTAAAACACTTATATGCCAATATGTATTTATAGATACTTTAAGCCTGAATTAAATAATTCAAGTTACATTTCGGTGAACGGGGAAGATTACATAACAGAGAGCTACACAACTTTACAGTATTCAACTAGATACCTACTGTAATGATGTCGAAAAGTTTTTCCTAATATAGGCCTAGTTTTCAATTATAAATATGCAATCTTCCGTTAAAATTTGGGTTATAAAACTTTTATACTTTTTTATACACCGTCGTCCTCATATAAAAAAAATAAAAGTTTTATAATTAAAATAATTGTAACATCAACGGTGTGAACATATAAAAATAATGAATATTACTAGTATAGATTCCGTTAAAATTACCTCAATTTTTATACAAATCCAAGCCATTTCTTGTGAAAACATTAACATGCATATTTTCATATGCCGCACTGCTACAATAATACGTGCGTTTTTCGGTTTTTCTTTCAAATTACTCAGATGTACTCCTGGCACTCAACAATAGATTAGTTCTCACTATGCATTATTCACAAGACACAGCCAAGCATTAAAAATGGAATAAACATATCATTGTGGATTTATAATTGTTATTACTGATCACAGCTATCACAAAATTTTAAATATCAAGTTTAAAATCAAGATATATTTAAAAACTAACCAAAATATTACCTAATCAATAACATATTTTAGACAAAATAAAATTATAGATGTATAAAGTTAGGATGAGATATTTTTGTTATCTTTTAAGTATAAGACATATGTATAAACATTTATAACTGCTAGATAATTAACAGTTATAATTGTTAGACTGTTAAGAGCTGTAGCTGCTATAAGATCGCCATACTGCTCTTCTTCAATATTAATAAAAATAAATTATTTCTCTTCACCTCAAGACGAGAAACATGCAGGTGTTGCCAAAAAATAAGCGGTGTTGCCAAAAAACAAAACACTGTCGCAAAGTAGGACTGTTCGTGTGACCTTGCTGAAGTTGTGACAATACAAACAAAATGTTTTAACATGTAATAAAAATATTTTAAAAACTTTGCAAAATAAAGTAAAATATATATTCAGCCTAATACCCTAGAGTTATTTAAAAATTATATTTTAATAGCGTATTTATTCAAGATTATCTGAAAATGTAAATTTTTTATATTGGTTTGAAAGATTTCGTGTAAATGTTGAAAATAATTTATAATGTGTAAATATAATTGAAATTTACACAAAGCCATTGACCTAATTATTGATTACCTGGAGACGACGAACGGTGCTGCCCTCTCTATATTATTTCTCAGGCTATGTTGTGTAAACAGCTTTCACGTGTTGATCAGCCATATTTTCCAAACTTTATACTTCTACAAACCAACTCACTGGCACTATCGAACCCGTAGGTTCATGGCCGGACGGACATAAGCTCTCCGCGCATCCTATTTTGAGCTAATGGACGTTTTCTCTCTTTTTTCCTACAAGAAGCTTCTATGCTCCTCTTTCTTATACATCTTTATAAATATAAACCTTTATCTTTATAATTATAAATCTATAGTAATCCTTGTACGAACCCTAACATAACAAATGTAAAATTTGGAATATCAATAACAATACGTAATAATAATATGACAATAGTATAATAAAATAAGTAATAATAATAATAACAATAATAATAATAATGAACAGTAATGACAATAACATAATAATAATAATGATAATAATAATAACAATAATAATAATAAAATTAAAGCGCAGAAGTGGCAAGTTGACCAAGAAGACAAACCAAAGAAAAAACCTGAACAACATGGACAGAAGGGAGAAAGAAAGCCCATAACAAAAAAAAAAAGAGGAAAATATGGAGTAAAAGAAAACACATCTGTCCACCGCTGTAGTCTCGTGGTAGCGTGCTACCTTGTAGCGCAGCGGGCCCGGGTTCGATCTCCGGTCGGGGCAGTTTTTCTGGGTGAGGTTTTTATTGGGGTTTTTCCTCACCTGTAAGACAAATGTCAGGAAAACTTTAAGGCCCAAACGGTCCCCGAAATCATATGATCATCCTTATCATCATCATCCTTCACCGGTGTGGAAAGCAACGGGAAGCTACCACACCTGCAATTCCTAGTAAAGCTGCAAGCATAGCATGAAAATGCTATGATTGCAGTGAAGGACCTGCCTTTGGGCAGAATTACTATGGATGGATCTAAGTACTTTGCGTAGTCCTATATGGGTTCATTCACAATAAAATAATAATAAGATAAAATAATCCCATTACAGAGTAAAGTGATCCCACTACAGGCCTCAGGAGGCCCTTGGGGTAGTAGGAGGTTAAGGCTCCCACTTTTTCTAGACAATCGGCACTTTATGTCAGCCGGGTTGTCAGCCCTGCGTGACGGCCGCCTTTACCCCAGAACAATAAAATTCTCGCTAGACCCATAATCTGTTATGGCAGTGAAGCTTGGACCATCAGAACTCAGGATGATCGTCATATTACAGCCACGGAGAAATTCAACAATAGCCAGAGAGTTAAACATCGTACCTATATCTGAATACCTCCAAGAATATAGAAACAATTGGCTAGCCCATATTCAGCGCATGGATCGTCACAGAATACCAAAACAAATTCTTCACTACATTCCTCGAGGCAGAAGATCTGTGGGTCGACCTTTTCGGAGATGGCGGGAGACCGTAACGGGCCACTGGGCCTAATACTTGAAAGGACGATGATGAATCCCACTACAGATCCTAGGAGTCCTTGATGTAGGAGGTTTACAAGGCTCCTACTTTTTAAAAAATCAGCACTTGATGTCAGCCCTGTGTGACGGCCGCCTTTACCCCAGAACAAGTGTCTGGTACTCATTTCCGTTAGAGGCCATGGTGCCGCCAGAAGGTTAGGGTCAGTTTGAAAATCGTTATCCACCGGGACTCAAAACCTCGACATTCCGGTTTGTAGTATATTGCCTTAATCAATTGTACGGCGTGCCCCAATATATATAAAGTTGTAATACTAATATTAACAATAAGCAGTCAGTGTGTCCACCGCTGTGGTCTCGAGGTAGCGTCACGCAGCGGGCCAGGGTTCGATCCCCGGTCGGGACAGTTTTTCTGGGTGAGGTTTTTATCGGGGTCAGGAAAACTTTAAGGCCCAACCTGTCCCCGAAATCATATGGCCATCGCAATCATCATCATTCATATTCATCTTAGATTAAGCTTAGGATTAGGGACTCTCCTGGCGCACAATTATCATCATCATCATCATCATCACACATCATATCATCGGAGCAACGTAACCTCGCCTTCCAGGCGCCCCAACCTCAGAAGTGGGTTACAAGTACGCCATGCCAGGAGAGAACACCAGGGATGTTGAAAGACAATCTGGGGCATTCCCAAAAAAGAAAACAATAAGCAGTGTCTTTGTTCTCGCGGTAGCGTCGCTGCCTTGTTCGATCCCCGGTCGGGACTACATTTTATCATAAAATATTTACAATTAATACACTATTAAATATATTGTATTGCACTAAAAACATTATACGTGCTCTCGACATAACAAATAGATTAACTCATTTGGTTCTGCCAGAATTAATTTGTTTGGGAAACTCAAAATGTTGGATGCTGGCAAGGTACGATGCCAAGCATATATCCCCTCGCCTCTCATCTGGGAAGCCAGATATAATAAGAACAGTTAAGTCTCGTAGACTGTGATGGGCAGGACATGTGGCGCGAATGGGGAATGAAAGAGGGTTATGGTAACTTTATTTAGGAAAACCAGAGGCCAGGACATGTGGCATGAATGGGAAACGAAATAGGGGCATGGAAACTTTATTATAGGAAAAACCAAAGAGAATGCGCCCAATAGGTAGAGCAAGATTGCAGGAAAACTATCTGGTCAGCATGTTCGTGTTCCCCGGCCCTTACAGCTGGTTTACTCAACCTGAAGCTCCTATCTACTTCACTACAATGTTGACCCTTAGCCTCTCCTTAGTTAGGTAAAATATAAAGTGATCCTTGTCGAAATTTCAAATGATATGCGGAACTATACATAAAACATTAAAGAATAAAACAAGAAGAGATACTAGATTGAAGTTCTATAAAACATTGGCAGTTCCTGCATTACTTTATGGGAGCGAACCTTTGGTAATGACCAAAAAATCACAAAGTAGAATACAAAGCGCAGAAATGAACTTCCTTAGAAGAACAAAAGGTTGCACAAGATTGGATCGGATAAAGAATGAAGAAATAAGAACAGAGAGTTAAATATATATCCATTGAATGAGAAAATGGTTTACACATGTGGAAAGAATGAATGTAACAAGATTACCAGGAGCAGCATTCAACTACAAGCCAAGAGGCTCAAGGAATGTAGGAAGGCCAGTGAAAAGATGTGACACTGAACAGGCAATTTTTACCTAGCCCGTGAAGTGAAGAAGAAGATAAAGTGATCCTTCTACAGGCCTTAGGAAACCCTTGGGTAGCAGGAGGTTAGGCTCCAACATTTTCTAGACATTTGGCATTTGATGTGAGCCGCGTGACGCCCGCCTTTATCCCCAGAACAAGCGTCTGATAGGCTACTCATTTCCGTTAGAGGCCGAGTCTACCCCAGGGCCATGGTTCCGCCAGAAGGTTTAGATCAATTTAAAAATCCTGACCCCATCGGGACTCGAACCCTCGACCTTCCGGTTTGTAGCGCAATGCCTTAACCTTTTGCTTAGAGGCCTTTTTATTCAGGCTTAAGGATTTTTTACTTCTTGTATCTTGTAAGCCCATGTTTCCCTTAACAGAGATTTAGACGCTCTCCCCCTACAGGGAAGAATTTGAACCATACTAATTTAGTTACACTTGTTTTCGTATAGATGCCATTTGAGTGGTCCGTGGTCAGCGTTCCGCCTCATACTGACATCTAGGAAACCAAGGTAGTACTAGGACGGGAAAATTTTGCTTAGAGGCCTTTTCATTCAGGCTTAAGGATCTTTTACGAGCCTGAAAATCTTCAGACTCGGGACACACGGCTTGGATTTTTCCATCCTAAAAAAAATCCATCGACCCCGCCCGGGTTTGTACCCGCGACCAGAGGCAAGGAACATAACCACTAGTCCATCACAGCCGATGCTTCTATTTATTATAACTAACTTGCTGCCTCTATCGAACCCGTAGGTTTATGGCCGCGCAGATATAAGCTCTCCATACATCCCTATCCTGAGCTAATGTTTTCCAATCATTTCCTGTATAATCCACTTCCCTCAAATCATAGATAACTTTATTCTCCTACCTCATTCTTGGTCAACCAACTGGTGTTTTCCCTCTGGTTTTCCTACAAGAAGCTTCCATGCACTTTTCATCCCCCATACGTGCCACGTGTCCTGCCCATCGCAGTCTATGAGATGTAACTGTTCTTATAATAGCTGGATTCCTATACTTATAACATAGCTTACTATTATGTAGTTTTCTCCATTTGCCTGTTTTTTCACTTCTTTTTGGCCCAAATATTTTCCTAAGATCTTTATTCTCAAATACTCATAATCTTCTTCCCTCCCTTAAAGTAATATAATTCCATAGCGCTACAGGCCTAGAAGGCCCTTAGCCTACCATCCGGCTGCTGGTCTCACATCCACATGTCTCAATCACATAGCTAGATGATCATCTAGCCAGCATACAGGTGACATGTGGTCAGCATGACAAGTCCCCCGGCCGTTATAGCTGGTATTCCCAACCTGGAACTGCTACTTATTGTAGCTACCCAAATGCCTCATGATGCTGGGTGGACACCAGTCCCATACTGGCCGAAATACCATGAGAAAATATCTTCCCCCATGGAGACTTGAACCAGCGCAAGTCCTGTAGCTCTGTGCCAAGGCTTCCTGCCTTAACCACTCGGCTATGGCACAGGACTTCCTTAAAGTAAGAGTTACCCAAATTTCTCAGAAAGTTGGGTAGGCATCAGTCGCATATTGTCTGAAATTCCATGAGAAAAGTACTCGAACCAGCACAAGGTCATCTCTGCATCAAGGCATGATGCCTTAAACAGCTTGGCTAAGATACGAGACACTAGAAACTTTAGGACAGATTAAATATCTGACCCCATCATAAATTGAACTCACAACCTTACGCTTTGTAACGTGTTTTCCATAACGAACTGTGCTGTGGCAAGTCCTCGTTTTATCTAAATTCTTGTGCACAATAAAAAAATAGTTCTTCGTATTTATCACTGGATTGACATAAAATCACATTTGTTAAGAATTAAATTAATGTTTTTATTACCTCATCTCATATCCTTTTTCTTCTATACTGCAGTTTCGGAGCTTATCTCCATCGTCAGTAGCCTCTGGTCGACTGGTGTTATGTCGTTTACAGCCTGAACAAGATAATTAAAACCAACAAAAATGAAAAGATTTGAGAAGAATATAAATCAGCAATATATCAGATCAAATGTAAGGATTGCGACAAAATCTATATAGGAAAAACAAAAAGGAATTTAAAAACCAGATTGAAAGAACACCTTAGAAATATAAAAAAGGGTGAAGTGGACAAGTCAGCAGTAGCAGCCCATGCTTGGTCTGAAAAACATTTAATCAATACAGAAGCTAGCCTAATCAAACACACAGATAAACAAAAAGAACTCACAGTCTGGGAAAAAATCCACATCCAAAAAAACAAGAAAGATAAACTCATGAATTTTGAAACTCCCACAAATTTTGACCTGATCCAGAGGTTCATTGGTCCACCGATAGAAGTAAAAAGAAAACAGCCAAGAAACGACATAACACCGGTCGACCAGAGGCTACTGATGATGGAGATAAGCTCCAAAACTGCAGTCTAGAAGAAAAAGGATATGGGGTGAGGTAATAAAAACATTAATTCAATTCTTAAATTAAACCTCATAGTGTTCTTTCCCTGTGAAAGTTAAATAATCACATTTGTTGTTTTTAGTCTTCTCCATTCACATGAACAGACAGGTGAATGGAGAAGACTACATAACAATGAACTACATGGTCTTTATAGGAAGCCAGATATAATAAGAACAGTCAAGTCTCATAGACTGCGATGGGCAGGACATGTTGCACGTATGGGGAATGAAAGACTTGCATGGAAGCTTCTTGTAGGAAAACCAGAGGGAAAACGCCCAGTTGGTAGACCAAGAATGAGGTGGGAGAATAACATTAACTATGATTTGAAGGAAGTAGATTATACAGGGGATAATTGGAAAGGATTAGCTCAGGATAGGGATGTATGGAGAGCTAATGTCCATGCGACCATGAACCTACGGGTTTGATAGTGCCAGTGAGTAAGTAAGTAAGTATGTTGTTTGTAACAAATATAAATGAATAAACAAGGGTACAGGGAAATAAACATGTTAAGTTACTTTTTTTCTTTAATGGAGTTTGAGATGCCATTAAATTCTCCATGGAAGAAACTATCTTTGAGAGTTGTGAAACAGTTGACTCATAGATTTATTTACCTTCAAATTTTTTTGGCATACAGGAGTTAAATCCTTGCTTCCTTCCTATTTGGCACTACAACCGTTGTAAGTTTTGGCCTCCTTCACAATTTTCCTCCATTCATCTCGATCCTTACTTTCTCTTTCCATCCTCTTATTCCCATCTTTCTCAAATCTTCTTCCATATCCTGCAACCACATATTTCTCGGTTTTCTCTCCTTCTTACTCCTATTATGTCGTCATGTATTAATCGTTCTGGTATTCTTCCATCTTCCATTCTTTCAACATGTCCTACCCATCTCAATATCTTACAACATCCTCTTCTCTGAGTATATGATCAATTGATCTGATTCTTCATGTATTGTTTTCCAATACTTGTGCATATATTCATCTTTCTTTCGAATATACGTAAAGCAATTTCATCTTCTTTATTTAACACCCATGTTTCAGCAGAGTATGTTACCACGGGTCTAATCAAGGTTTTGTATATTTTTAATTTGGCTGTTCTAGTTAACAGTTTTTGTCCCGCGCCGTAGCCGAGTGGTTAAGGTAGGAAGCCTTGGCGCAGAGCTACGGTACTTGCACTGGTTCGAGTCTCCATGGGGGAAGAAATTTCCTCATGGTATTTCGGCCAGTATGGGACCGGTGCCCACCCAGCATCGTGAGGCATTTGGGTAGCTACAATAAGTAGTGGCTCCAAGGTTGAGGAAACCAGCTATAACGGCTGTGGGACTCGACATGCTGACCACTTGTCACCCCTAAACTGGCTGATGATCATCTACATCTGTGATTGACACATGTGGATGTGAGGCCAGCAGCCGGCTGGTAGGCTAAGGGCCTTCTAAGCCTGTCGCGCCAGGAGTATAGTTAACAGTTTTGATTTTATTAAACTGAGATTTGCAAAATATGCTTTGTTTCCTATTAATAATCTATGGTTTTTTCTTCTGTTATTAATCCTTTGCTATTTATCTTCACTCCTAAATTTGTAAAAGTAGTAACTATTTCAAAATTATAATTTTCAATGTTAATTATTTGTATTTAACTATGATCTGAGGGAAGTAGATTATACAGGGAATGATTGGAAAGCATTAACTCAGGATAGGGATGTATGGAGAGCTTATGTCCGTGTGGCCATGAACCTATGGGTTTGATAGTGCCAGTGAGTAAGTAAGTAATTCTTTGTATTGTGTTATTGACTGGATTTACTTCCATCTTCATATATTTAGTTTTATCTTCATTTATCTCCAGTCCAGCTGACTTTCCAATTGTATATAGCATTTCTTGTAAGGCAGGTAAGTTTCAACCAATCAAGGCAATATCATCGGCATATGCACACATTTGTTTAGTTTCATACAGGAGTTACATCATAGAATTAAAATTCTGTATTCCAAATTCCATAGAAAAAGTTATTTACTTTTTCTTTTTCCCCCTGCACACTTCATATGTGAAAATATTTTCAACTGTTAATAAAATATAATTTTTAATCTTCTTGTTTTATTAATAAAGTAAAGTGATCCTACTACAGGCCTCAGGAGGCCCTTGGGGTAGTTGGTATATGGGTTTATTTTCATGAAAAGCCCTTCCATTATCCTTTTTTTTTTGTGTAATGTCAGTATTATTTTATGCAAGGAGTCCTGATCAACTATTGTTCAACCTCTTATTGTGTTCTCCTTTTGGAAGGTGGATTCCAAATATTCCTCCATTTGTCTCCCATTTGTATCCCCTCTCTTGTAAGATGGTCATTTTCCTTGTGCCTTGAGATTCTCTGTGGTAGTCTTTCAAAACTATTTTAATCAATCAATTGAGTTGGTGTTTACTTGATGAAAATCCATATTTATTAATTAAATAAAAATAAAACGTAGTTTTATTTGATTTTCATATTTATTATATAATTCAGTCACAGCTGTTTCGGTACACTGTACCTTCTTCAGACATGTTAACATTATGAATTGTGTTCCAACTGATCTAAGCAACAATACAACAATATTTATTTAAATTTTTTAATTTAACAAAGGGGATTCATTCAAATCAAGTTGAGAATTTAACAGTTTTTCACTACTTTTAAATTTATTAATTTCTACAGCCTCCAAAAGATCTAACTTCTTACCCTTATCACAAATATCATCATTAATCATGGTTTCGATCAAAATTTTGAAATTTTACATATTTGTGATAAGGGTAAGAAGTTAGATATTTTGGAGGCTGTAGAAATTAATAAATTTAAAAGTAGTAAAAAACTTGGCCCGGAAAGCCAAGGGCCCCGGGTTCGAGTCCTGGTCTAGGCGAAAATTGTTCTCTTCAAATATAATTTATCCTTCAATGAGAAGTGTTAAATTAATAATAAAATCGTCAGAAAAAAATTGTTAAATTCTCAACTTGATTTGAATGAATCCCCTTTGTTAAATTTAAAAATTTAAATAAATATTGTTGTATTGTTGCTTAGATCAGTTGGAACACAATTCATAATTTGTTAACATGTCTGAAGAAGGTACAGTGTACCGAAACAGCTGTCACTGAATTATATAATAAATATGAAAATCAAATAAAACTACGTTTTATTTTTATTTAATTAATAAAACTATTTTAAATTATTTTTCTCTTTATCCGTTGTCAGTTTTTTTCTATCTTTAATGTCTCGCTAATTTCATAATTTTGTGTCTGTTCTTGCTTTCATTCTCCCAGTTATATGGATGTGAAACGTGGACTCTTGTCTATGTGTTACTTCCTATAAATTTTGTTAATAACAATTACAGTTTTAAAAAATTGCCATTTAATGATTTAAATGGTATTTCTTTGTGATTTTGATTTTTTTTTAGATTGAGTCAAAGAAGAAACTGAAACTGCATCGTAAAAAGCCACATTGATCACACAGTTTCTATGTTGATCTTCTTCTTCTTCTGCTTCATGAAATTAGGCCTTTTGACCTGTTTTCACATCAAGTGGATTTAATGAATCCTCCCATCTAGTAAATGGGCGTCCAACATTTCTATGTCCTATTGGTTTGTACTTTAGTAACAGCTGAGGGATTCTATCTGTAGGCATTCTCTTGACATGTTCATACCAGTTGTTTCTCATGTTGTCAATTCTATTTGTTAAATTGAAAATATTTAAGTCCTTCCTAATATCCTCACTTCTTTTCTTGTCCAAAATTGTCACACCTGCTACTGAATGTAGGAACTTAATTTCTGTAGTTTCTATTTTCCTTCTATCTGAAAGGTTAAGAGTCCAATTTTCACTTGCATATGTTAAGACAGGCACTGCCATAATTTTGTAAAATTTTACTTGTGTGCTCCTCAAAGTTTTATTTTTCAGTGACCGTCTTATAGTGCCACACATTCTGTAAAATCTATTTAATTTAATATTAATATCTTCCTTCTGGCAGTATGATACGTTGCATCCTAAATAATTAAAATTGTTCACCTGTTGTATTATACTGTTATTAATACTGATTTTACACCTCATATGGTCTTTCCCGTTGAATGCCATTACTTTCGATTTACTTTCAGAGATTGTCATATTGAATGTATTTGCTATTTCGTTTAATTTATATGCTGCTATTTGTAAATTGTCTTCTGAAGAGCTAAGGATTGTCTGATCATCTGCAAACAGTATGTTTATATTGATGTAAACTTATATTTTTTTTTACATTACACATTATGTAATTTATGGTTACATTACAGCTGTGATTGCAGATTGTCTTTGAAGTTTTACGCATAAAGCCTTTTGTATATAAATATAAATAAAAAACAATCGATAAATAAATCAGATTTACATTTTGTTTCCCAGTTGAATAGTAGCAATGATGGCTCTATGTCACGTGAGCCAGGATCTTCTACAATTGGGGTGTTTTTTTTGGTTTTGTGAAGTCTACATTAGAATATTACACCAAGAGTATAGTCAGGATTAGTTCCTGAAACGCAGAGTAATGTATATATGTTGGAGGATCCTCTTTGTTGTGTATTAATTTCTATGGGTGTTGAATTTAATAAGTCTTCTACAATTTTCCCTGCATTATTAGATTTGGTATAGCCCCATCGTCGTGAATGGGCATTAAAATCTCCCATTATAATTGTGTTTGGGTTTATTGTAATATGTTCAAGATTAGGGGAGTTATTTGGTGGATTATAAATTGAATATATATTGTACTGAGATTTATTTTATCCATATGTTAATTTTAATTATTTCAATTTTGTCTACATTGTCCATTTCTTTGATAATTTGAACAGATGAAGTCATATGTGTTCGAATTCCAACTAAAATACCACTGCTTATTTGTCGTCCTTTAGGAAGTATGTGAACAGTAAAATCCTTGAAGTGGTAATATTGTAACTGTTCCTGTGTGAGATTTGCTTCTTGAATTGTGAATACATCAATTTGGTGGTCAGATAGCATTTTTGTAAGTTCAGTCTTTTTAGCTTGTGATAGTCCTCCAGTATTCCACTGGAGGATTTTGATCAAGTTTGGTTTGGTATATTTTGTTTCCTTGAAGAAAGGTCCCCGTCCGGAGATCCGAATGGGGGACTATTTTACCTCCGGATTTGTATTTCTTTTTCCAAGGCTTCATGTTTGTATTGGAGTACAATAAACTAGTTGTAACCGTTTAGTAGTAGGCACCACATGTGGTGGTTACATCACCCATTGAGAGAAAGTAGGTATAGGAAGGAAGGAGAAATGAACCCCTAGGCCTCGAGTACTCTAATACCATCAGGGTCGAAAGAAACAAGAGGTCAGTCAAGGGAGACTGGGTAGAAAAGTTGAAAGAGGGAATTGGTATGGGGAGAAGAAGTAATACCAATTCGGTCAAAAAAGAAAACTCACCAAGCTGACCAGTGCTTGTTGGTGAGTAGCCCTTCCCTTTCGTTCATCATGCATAAGCATGATTACTAACAGCTGCACCACGAGAAGGTGAGGGATTGGACACTAGGTTACTGTCCAGGTCGGTTCCTTTAAGCCTTCGATGGAAGGAATTAAAGGGTCTCCTCTCTGTTAAAAACAGTGCCTTTCCGCAGTGCCTTATCCCGTCTACATAAAAAAGTTGTACTTCAATGGATTCCGGCCCATTGTGGAGTGACAGGCAATGAAATAGCCGATTTTCTAGCCAAGAAGGGTAGCAAAATTGTTTCAAACCCAACTTCTGCTCCAGTTTCCTTTCACTCTATCAAAAGAATTATCTCAAATAAATACATCAATAAACTTAGAGAAGAATACACCACCAAAACATCTGGAAAGGAATGGGAAAATCTACAAGCTTATGACATTACTACATTACAAAGAAAATCTGCAGTAGCAACATTCAGACTGCTAACGGGACATGACTGCTTGAATAAACACCTACACAGAATTGGCATAACAGATTCACCTAAATGCCCTTTTTGCAATTTAAATGAAGATATGGAAAGAAACCATCTCCTCCGTTGTCCAGCTTTTGTAGAAGAGACCAGCCTTTCTGCTAAATATTGGAGTGCAAGAGAGCGAATGATTTCATTATCAAGTGCTCGACATTAGATACCAACCAACCACATTTTGTTTCCAATGAAGATTTCATAAAAGCAAGGTACATGTTGTTTAAGGGAAACCAGATATAATAAAAACAGTTAAGTCTCTTAGACTGTGATGTAGGACATGTACCACAAATGTGGACTGAATAAGGGGCATGGACAGAGAGAATTATAATAAAGAAAATTATATGGGGTGGCGGATAAGAAGGTAACTGAAATAATACATTGTAATATAACTTCTTATTTCCATTAAAGAAAGAAGTGGACATTATGTATGTATTATTAAGATGTAGAGCATATGGAAGAAGTCAGCCAACCAATGATAGAACACTTAGTTGTACAACATTCATATTCTGGGCACAAACATTTTGGTTACCTTTTTTATGGGCCACCCTGTGAATAATAAACATAGCAATAGAGAAGACTTTGCATAATTGAAGTGCCACAAAAATAATACCAAGAAAAAGTTGTTGAATAGTTCCTCCTACATATCTTAGTTCCTGTATCGGTGATTCCAGCAGGTAGGATATTTATAAAATTTGTTAATCAGTTTTTAAATTTAAGGGTCCCTTTCAGACCCAATTTTTTAATTTTTTTGTTCCAAGAATCAAGAAGATTTACATTTCAGGTAAAATGAACCTCCAGAATATATATTTTTTTTCATTTAACAAAATTCGCGATTTTTAGGTTAAGGGACATTTTCCATGAATGATTTGAACACTTCACTCTCTTTTGAAAGTAAATACTGACACAATTGTAAAATGATGTATTGTACAGTAAGAAGGTTATTGCAAAAAATCATATTTTCAATCATTTTCACTGTATACAAACTAATTTGTATGTAATTTAACTAATAACCACAATAAGGCTGAACCATTTTCAAACTTAAAGTATGCCAACATAGAGTAATAAATGAGGTAGTCAGTTTGAAAATGTACAGTGAAATAATCCACTGAAAATATATATAACTTAGTTAAAAAAACTGTGAATAGTTCAGCAACTTATTCTTCATAATAATAAAAGGAAAATTTACTAGTTGACATTGCTCCACTATGTCTATCCTAAACGTGACCCGACTAATAACTTAGGTTATGGTGATTAAATTTTCTTAGACATTTTTTAAATTTAAGATCTATTAATATTATTCTCAGTTGACTCAGGTAAATGGGAATTAGTATGTTGGATCAAAAATGGCATAAATGAAAGTTGTCTTTAGCAAATAATCAAAAGTTTATTTTTGGAATTTCCTTCTACACTCACTGCATAATGTACAAATAGCAAAATTGAATTTTATTTGACTTCATAAGCATGTCTGCAAATTTAAGAACACTGATTACTGTCATGAAAGTCTGGTCTGCATTTATTATTAATGTAGTGTCACTACTGCCTGAATGTTTAAGATTTAGATACTGCGACTGTCACTGAAATTTATGGCCCAGATTGAAGACCATAACTTAAAATGTTTACTGACCAAATTATAGCTGTTTTGTATATTATTTTATTTTAAAATCTTGATATATTGAGGGGCAGCCTGGAAGTTAAAGAGCAGGAAAAATAAATTGTACAGAAGAATTTTGGTACTTGAATGAAAAGAAACAAAATATTTATAGGTATTGATTTCTTACGAAGAAAATAAAATTAATGCTGTTATTATAAAGATGGCAAGATGAACCTTTAATAACTTTTAACACCAGAAATTGTAGAATTTTATTACAGATACCAAAGTTTTGCAGACTGTAAACTGCGCTCCAATAACTTTTATATCTTCCAGATAACGATGGTGTTTATATAGTGTCAGTCTAGAGTTTGAATATAGATTTCTTTATTATATATATATAAATCCATCCATCCATAGTAATTCTGCCCGAGGGCAGGTCTTTCACTGCAATCATAGCATTTTCATGCTATGCTTGCAGCTTTACTAGGGAATTGTAGGTGTGGTAGCTTCCCGTTGCTTTCCACACCAGTGAAGGATGACTATGATGATGATGATGGTCATATGAATTCGGGGACTGTTTGGGCCTTAAAGTTTTCCTGGCATTTGTCTTACAGGTGAGGAAAAACCCTGATAAAAACCTCCCCCAGAAAAACTGCCCCGACCGGGGATCGAACCCGGGCCCGCTGCGTGACAAGGCAGCACGCTACCTCGAGACTACAACGGTGGACTATATATATATTTATTTCTAGTTCCTAAATAATAGAGTATCTGATCATAGTTTATCAATTAGATTACACAGCTAACTCACTGGCACTATCGAACTCGTAGGTTCATGGCAGCGCGGACATAAGCTCTCCATACATCCCTATCCTGAGCTAATGTTTTCCAATCATTCCCTGTATAATCTACTTCCCTCAAATCATAGTCAATGTTATCCTCCCATCTCATTCTTGGTCTACCACCTGGGCGTTTTCCCTCTGGTCTTCCTACAAGAAGCTTCCATGCATGTCTTTCATTCCTCATTTGTGCCACATTCCTGTCCATCGCAGTCTACGAGACTTAACTGTTCTTATTATATCTGGCTTCCTATAAAGACCATGTAGTTCATTGTTATGTAAGTGTTCTCCATTCACCTGTCTGTTCACCTCTCTTTGGTCCAAAAATTTTCCTAAGAACTTTATTCTCAAATACCTTCATCATGAAATTAAATAGACAAAATTAAAGAATAGTTTTAAATTGAAATCATTTCGCATAAAACTACACACCCTTCTTTCCTTTTAAACTCTAGCTATTATGTAATTTCCGACAGTTTATGGAATTTGGAACATTTACTTGTTCCTAAAAGTAAATTTTATGAAATTTGACTAACCTCATAAAAATATCATAATTTGCAATCTCTAGTTTTTTATTGCAATTTACATAATTTAATTACTTTTTATGCAATTTATTCCAATTATGTCATCATCATCAGCAGCATCAAGGATTAGACCCTAAGGTCTCTTACGATCTCATTCTAGAATTGGTCTGCCCATCTTTTACTGGGTCTTCCAACATTTCTTCATTCTAGTGGCTTGTAATGAAGAATCTGTTTTAGAATTCTACTGTTATCCTTCTACTGATGTCCAATTATATGTAATTTATAATAATATATCAGTGAATTTTGGAATTTGGAAATATCAAAAGGTGGATTATCATTTTTAATTAATCATTTATTTAAGTTAAAAATCGTGTGTAAATATACTTTGAAAGCAATTTATTTCATAAAAATTGAATAAAAACATAATAATATATTATATGAGTAGAGAGAAAGAAAAAAACATAATTATTAAATATTTTAACATAAGTTTATCATTTTATAAAAAATGGCAGAAAGTGGAAAATAATACAAGGACACAGGTGTTAAGTTCCTAAAACAATGTATAGAGTGCTCTGATTAATTTCAATTAAAACTATTGTTTTTCTTAAATTGTGAAAATAAATAGTACTATAAGTAATTAAAATTATTATTCATAGTGATTTATTAAATATTATAATTATTTTTAATTTAATTAAGTAAATTTAATAATATGTGACTGAAATAGCGATACTTGATTGGTCGAAATTATGATCTTCCATTATCAGTTTGTGATCAGACACCAGGTTGAACTGACGTCAATTCGTTTCGTCTCCGGTGAGTATTAAAATGTCATTATTTTTTACTAAAGTCAATTAAAATAAGTATTTTATTCATTGAATATTATTTTTAGTAAATGTGCGAATCATTTCTAGTAATTGTCATTAGGTTTATCTTTTTTAATCTTTCGAAGTTTAAGTGTGCATTTTCGTAACCGCCTACAATCTGTTAGCGTAATGTTCGGACGCTTTATGGAAGCATCATTTCCATCATAAAAGAGTGTTAGAACATACTTTATTCCCTTTTTAAAACTTTCCCGTGATTGTCTTTGCTAGTATTAGATTTGAAAATGGAATGACAGCGGTACAGTAGGACTCCACGTATCAGCCAATCAGAATCCAGAAAAATGCGTTGTTCAACTTAGCAACAGGTAGTGGAATATCTTCGTGGGTTATTGCTGCTTTGGAATATCTGAACATATTTAATGAAATTATTAGATATATCAAACATGGAATATTAAAAACAAGTTCATTTATTCTAAAACTGCTAAAGATCGTGCACTATTTTTTTTTCTTCAAATGGTCAATATGGCGGTCTTATCTTGCCATGGAAATTGCTCTAGTTCGAGTTGACCAATCAGAATGCAGCACTTGTACAAAGCGGGAAAATCAACTAGAAGTCAATGACCTTTTTCATTATTAACCAATCAGAGAGCTCATTTAGAAAAGGCGCCCGGGATGATTGATTGAAGCAATGATGGCACGAATTTTACGCGGTATGTGTTAATTTGTTTATTTAGTAATTGCTATAAATATAAATTGCGTAAGTAGGGCTTATGAAGATAAATTATGCAAATATTTTATGGGTAATTGGTCTTTTAGAAATTTCATAAGTAATTTAGGAAAAACCGCTCAAGTGCATAGAACTGATTGGAACTTGTACAATATTAAATTCAGAAAAGTGTATTGATTTGAAGAATTTCAGTTTTAATTTCAATATACATGGGTTTAAATATGAATTCAAGTACATTTTAGTAATCAAATATTATTTATTTGGGCTCAACTGCACTTCTACTAGCGCTTGATTTTTCAGTTATATTATTGTAAACTATAGCTCTTCTTCTATATTTACTAACATTATTTAATATTTTTAACTTTTCAAACAATTTTTATTACGTTACTATTAGACAATTTTGAAGTAGTTATTTAAATATACAAATCACAATATTATGACACTGTTAGACAATATTGTGATGCTAACTGCTATTTTCTCCATAGCGTATATTACTTAGTCTATGATTTTTCTATCGCTGTTTTGGGTTATCACTGGTTACATCAGTGTTAGGGAGTGATAAATAAGTGTACACCCATTTTAATAAACGTTTGGTAATTTTATTACTATTAATATATTTTTTAACATAGATTTGGGGATTTATTGCAAATATTGGTAATTTAAATTTCATAGAGACTGATAGTAATCGAGGTGGTTCGATTGTGGGTTATCGCTGGCTCTATAAACTCAGGTGCATGCACACTGTTGTTCTATAGGACTTCCAAAACAATTTCACGCTAGTTTAAGTGCAGTTTTTCCTTTATTTGAATTAATTTACCAATTTCCGATCGAGTTGACTTAGTTGTTTGAAACTTATATTGGAGGTCCCGGGTTCAAACCACGGTTGCGGCCAACCTACTCTAATTCTGATTTTGCCAAAACCTTCAAGGCAAATGTTGGGATGGTATTTCATTACCAGCACCCATTTCTACATATCCACCATTTTCCAGAAATACTGAAAATAAATAGCAGTAGCAGCTTCAACTGGCTGTGACTTCAACTATACCATTCTTAAAATTAAGTTAATAGGCTACAGCACATGAGCAAATTGAAAGACTCAAACAACCTCTGGAATGACTTAAACATATTGCTGAGAAAAACTGCACTTAAACTAGCGTGAAATATTTTCAAACTCCTATAAAACAACAGTGCCCATGCACCAGAGTTTATAGAGCCAGTGATAACCCACAATCGAACCACATATTGATTATCATCCTCGATTACTATCCATCGCTATGAAATTTAAATGACTAATATTTGCAATAAATCCCCAAATCTATGTTAAAAAAATATTAATAATATTAAAATTACCAAATGTTTATTAAAAATGGGTGTACACTTACTTATCATTCCCTAACGCCGATCCAACCAGCGATAGAAAAATCATAGACTAAATAATATACTCTGTGGAGAAAATAGCAGTTAGCATCACAATATTGTCTAACAGTGTCATAATATTGTGATTTGCATATTTAAATAAATACTTCAAAATTGTTTAATAATGTTATAAAAATTGTTTGAAAAAGTTTAAAATATTAAATAATGTTAGTAAATACAGAAGAGCTATAGTTTATAACAATATAACTGAAAAATGAAGCGCTAGTAGAAGTGCAGTTGAGCCAAAAAAAAAAAAACTAATAATAATAATATTGGGAAAAACTTTAGTATTAAATGTTCACTTACTCTATGAATTCTAAGTTCTACAGAATCGCAGTGTGCATGCGCAAATGCTTAATGTAATTTCCACCATGTGGCAGGATTTATATATGAAATCTGTATGACCGACCTTTACAATAAATTCCCAAACATGTTTATAATAAATGGAGGCTCAACTGCACTTCTACTAGCGCTTGATTTTTCAGCTATATTGTTGTAAACTATAGCTCTTCTTCTGTATTTACTAACATTATTTAGTATTTTAAACTTTTTATAACATTATTAGAAAATTTTTAAGTACTTATTTAAATATGCAAATCACAATATTATGACATTGTTAGACAATACTGTGATGCTAACTGCTATTTTCTCCACAGAGTATATTACTTAGTCTATGATTTTTCTATCGCTGGTTGGATCAGCATTAGGGAGTGATAAGTAAGTGTACACCCATTTTTAATAAATGTTTGGTAATTTTAATATTAATGGGGAATGAAAGACTTGTATGGAAGCTTCTTGTAGGAAAGCCAGAGGGAAAACGCCCAGTTGGTAGACACCAAGAATGAGATGGGAGAATAACATTAACTGTGATTTGAGGGAAGTAGATTATACAGGGGATGATTGGAAAGCACTAGCTCAGGATAGGGATGTATGGAGAGTTTATGTCCGCACGGCCATGAACCTACGGGTTCGATAGTGCCAGTGAGTAAGTAAGTAATTTTAATATTAATATATTTTTTTAACATAGATTTGGGGATTTATTCCAAATATTGGTCATTTAAATTTCATACCAACGGATAATAATCAAGGATGATAATAGAATGTGGTTCGACTGTGGGTTATCGCTGGCTCTATAAATTCTGGCACATGCGCACTGTTGTGCTATAGGACTTAGAAATATTTCACGCTAGTTTGAGTGCAGTTTTTTCCCAAGTTGCTTTTAGTATTGTGTTGGCCAATGTGATAACACGTGTTCCCTCTAGAGCCAATTGCCAACATGTTTGTTCACATATAAGAGGATTCTATTCCATGAGTCCACCTACATTAGTGGGGAACTTAGGATGAAAAAATGGGCGAGGTAGTACACCAGATTAGTTTAGCATTCACTTGTTTGTTAACAGGCTTTTGTGATAAGTTGGATACACTGAATAAACAATGACATATATATTTTATATTGCAAGTATGCTGATTTTAGGTTAGTTTAAGCTCAACTTCTCACTTAATTTTAAGGCATTGCTCACTTTTTTTTTTGGAAAAGAATCAACATAATATATTTATTCACATACTGCAACAATAAATTGTGTATTTAACTTTCACAGGGAAAGGACACTATGAGGTTTAATTTCAGAATTAAATTAATGTTTTTATTACCTCACATCCTTTTTCTTCCAGACTGCAGTTTCGGAACTTATCTCCATCATCAGTAGCCTCTGGTCGACCGGTGTTATGTTTATTCTTGGCGGTTTTCTTCTTACTTCTATCGGTGGACAGATGAACCTATGGATCAGGTCAAAATTTGTGGGAGTTTCAAATTTCATGAGTTTATCTTTCCACATCCAAAAGCAAGAAAGATAAACTCATAAATTTCAAAACTCCTGCAAATTTTGACTTGATCCAGAGGTTCATCTGTACCGATAGAAGTAAGAAGAAAACCGCCAAGAAACAACATAACATCGGTCAACCAGAGGCTACTGATGATGGAGATAAGCTCCAAAACTGCAGTCTAGAAGAAAAAGGATATAAGGTGAGGTAATAAAAACATTATTTTAATCCTTAATAAATTGTGTGTTTTCCTTTTTTTATTTGAACTTATATAGATGGCATAGAATCCCCAATTATCTCAATCAATTTTAAGAGTAAATCTTTGTCTATTTAATTTTCTTTAATTTTTCAGATGATTTGACTGCAGCGGCAGTTGAATTCGGTCTGAAGATTTGAAAAGATAAGTATTTTTGTTTTGACTTGAATTTTTTAAAACTAGTTTGTATTAATTTGATGAGTTAGGGTTTGAAATATTGTCCAACTTAACTTTGGGCCAATAGAAATGCAATCTGGTCCATTAACTTCCTCGTAAACTTTGTTGTCAATGTTTCTTCTGGGTTAAACCCATTCCTCTCTCTCAAGGTGACATTGGTCTGTGTGGTCTTCATCTGCTTCTACATTCTACTAGATTATAATTCAATGCTTGCCACAGCATTCTCACCTTTCTGTGGTTCAGCCATTTTTCTTAGTGGGCTCCTATCTGATCAACGTTTATTTTTTATCTAATCTTAAGAGTTGAAAAAGAGGTTTGAAAAATTCATTTTTTCAGCCTCCAGTGTTTAAAGGTAAAACTAGATTTAAGAGTATATTTTTTCATTTACTAATTTTGTCTTGCTTTTCAGCTCACATGAAATTGGATTTTTTTGGAATTAAATTTTGTATCTTCAAAACGCTTTGTTTTGAAGAGATTAAAAATGAATAAATTATAAAAAAAGTAATATTTTCTCAATGGAATGGTAGAATTTTTAGTTTGTAATAAAAATGGTTGAAGATGCAAGTTTTTGCAGCGCGTAGAATAACAAATGTAGAAACTAACACTTAAAATTTGTATCTTCAACGTTAACTTCAAAATTTATAATCATTCCATTGGTAACTTCAATCAAAAACAGAAAAGCTTATTTTCCCTCTTAAAGTGTACTTTATTGAAGTGCAGCCACAGCTGGAGATGTACCATTAAGGAAGATACTAACTTTGGTCTGTCGTTGCTTGATTCTGAGTTTCCCTCAGAACTAGGAACTACAAGGCTGTAAGGATCTTTCTCAATGATATTATCCATTTTCCAATTCAACTCTTTGTGAATTTTTTTTTAGTTCAATCATATCCTAAAGATGGCTTTTCTAAAACATTAATTTCCATATAAAGCTTGTAGTTCGTTGATGTTTTTTTTTTCAGTGAAACCCTAATAAGGGCTTCTCACAGTAGAAGCTCTCCCATTGTCTTCTTAACACAAGTTCTACTACTTACAGTGGACTTGGGGATTAACTAGAGAGCAATTTGTGCTTGCTATAGGAGGTAGCTCAATGGTAGAGCACTAGCGAGTACAGCTGGAGATTTTGGTTTCAAATCCTGGTCCACGTGCAAATTTTTCTTTCCAGTTACATTAATTTTTGCCTGTAGAATGCTTGTTTGGAAACATTGATTTTCAAACATGTGAATGTTTTAAATTTTGTATTTTTGGCTGTGAATTTACAGAGAAGAGGAAAAGTAAGCTAAATTATTGAAACCTTCGACCTTAACATACCAGATTATCAACAAATCCTCCATGAAAATTCCCTATTTTATTCTAAAAGATTGGAGGATCATAAGCAATGTTTTATTTAGATTCATTCTAAACAGGTTTGTGACGATACGTCATGCATTAATATTAGCTACTTAATCAGACAAGTAGCGGTTAAGAAAACTGAAACTAACCATGTGGCTCAGTATACTGTCTTCTGTTAGTCAGTGACAGCAGTCAATTTTGGATCTTTAGAGTTAATTTATTATTATTTAAAAATTCGTCTACTTTTGTTGACTTTCTCATCAAAAGTGTCTTTATTGTTACATAAAAAATCAAAATATAACATAGCTATGTACTTCTATTTAGCATTGGGCTATGAAGTATTTTATAATACTTTTTCCAAAACAATAAATTGTAAGTGAGAAATTTTCACTTACGAGGGTTGGTACTTTAATAGTGGCAACACTGCTGTAGATATGTCATGTGACGGAACCTAATGATGTCGCTGATAACACAAATCAGTTACATAGCTACCTTACCCCAGATCATTTTAAACTATCCGTTCCCACATCACATGCATGTAAACTGGCGAGAGGCATAGAGCCTCGTTTTATCTGGTGGTCTAATGTAGTATCATCACAATGTTTTTGAAACAGGAACAAGTGGATAGAGTTTGAATGTGCTAGAGGACATACAGTAAACAGTGTCATCAAGGTCTTCAGGAGGTTTGCGGGCAATCTGCATTGCCTTACAGAACAGTGGAATGGTGTGTTGTTTATACCTATCCGCCAGACTGTTCTGTAAAGCAATGTAGATTCCCTGTAAGCCTCTTGAAGACCTTGATAACAGTGCCATGCTGTACAACCTCTGACATATTCAATCTCTATCCAACTCTGTTCCTGTTTTGAAAACATTGTGACAAAACTACATTAGACCTCCAGCTAATACGAGGCCTTGTTCCTCTCGCCAATTCACATGCATGTGATGTGGGAACGGATAATTAAAAAAGTTCTTGGGTAAGGTGGCTAGTAACAGACGTATGCTATCGACATTATTAGGTTCCGTCGCATAACATTTCTATAGCAGTATTGCCACTATTAAAATTACAACCCTCATATTTTTCATAAGTAAAATATCTAATTCATAATCAATTGAGTTGGTGTTTACTTGATGAAAATCCATATATATTAATTAAATAGAAATAAAACTTAGTTTTATTTGATTTTCATATTTATTAAGATAAAATTCAGTGACAGTTGTTTCGGTACACTGTACCTTCTTCAGACATGTTAACAAATTAATAACATAATTCATGATTTGTTAACATGTCTGAAGAAGGTACAGTGTACCGAAACAACTGTCACTGAATTATATCTTAATAAATATGAAAATTAAAATAAAACTAAGTTTTATTTTTATTTAATTAATATCTAATTCAATTTGTAGATTTATATTGTTTTTGTTTCTTCACTCACCTCATACTTCTTAACTCCCACGCAGACTCGAGTTTCTTCACTTCATTTGTGACATTCTCAATGCTGTATTACGTTCACAACTGATGTCCAATGGCCTTCTATCCTGCAGACTGATAGAAGGCCGTTGGACATCAGTTGTGAACGTAATACAACATTGAGAATGTCACAAATGAAGTGAAGAAACTCGAGTCTGCGTGGGAGTTAAGAAGTATAAGGTGAGTGAAGAAACAAAAAACAATATTAAAATAAACCTCATAGTGATCTAGAAGATTTCCGGGCTGTTGGCCGTGGTCTTGAGGCTTGTAGTTCCCCAACGTTTCGCCAGAGACTGCGTCCGGCATCCTCAAGGGTTGTCTTGAGGATGCCGGATGCAGTCTCTGGCGAAATGTTGGGGAACTACAAGCCTCAAGACCACGGCCAACAGCCCGGAAATCTTCTAGATCATCATGGTAACTTCGGCCGTGAAAGTCTAAGTCAAAACCTCATAGTGTTATTTCCTATCTACATAACTTAAGTTAAACAATACACTAGATATTTCTTAATTTGATGTGCATTGATCATGTTGAAATATCTAGAGTAAGAACCTGTTCATATAACATACACTAGCAAATACATTTATATTTGTTAGATGGTGAATCAGGGGTTGATAATCTAGTAGTTAAGGTCGAGAACATATTTAGTGCTGCTAATTTTTGCAGGTGCGGTTCCACACGGTGCTGCCACACCTGCTTCATCGCTGACATCATATTAAAAGTGATCAGAACACAAGTGGCTTCGAGGGACGGTAAAAGGTAGGGAGAAGAATGGGATTTTACACCGACCTGGTAATTTAACCTGAATATTGGCAGAATGTTATTCATCAGCCCTCTCGATTGCAGCAAAACTAGAATTTAAGTTTCTTTTTCAGGTTAAAGTCCTGTGCCATAGCTGAGTGGTTAAGGCAAGATGCCTTGGCAACAGAGCTATGGGACTTGTGCTGGTTTGAATCCCCATGGGTAAGGAAATTTTCTCATGGAATTTTGGCCAGTATGGACCGGTGCCCACCCAGCATCGTGAGGAATTTGGGTAGCTACAATAAGTAGTGACTCCAGGTTGAGATAACCTATTTCAGCAAAACTATATTTTAAGATTCTTTTTCAGGTTAATGTTTTGTGCCATAGCTGAGTGGTCAAGGAAAGATGCCTTGGCACACAACTATGGGATTTTTGCTGATTCAAGTACTTATGGATAAGGAAATTATCTCATGGAATTTCGGTCAGTATGGACCGGTGTCCACTCAGCACCGTAAGGAATCAGGGTAGCTACAATATGTAGCAGCTCCAGGTTGTGATATCCTATTTCAACAAAACTAGATTATAAGTTTCTTTTTCAGGTCAACAATTATGTGGATAATTGTATCCACAATTCAGGTCTTCCTGGCCCGTTTCTTAATTTAAGTCTAATGGATAGACAGGCCTGTCACTTAGTTAGTCTATGAGATCTTCATGGCCAGTCACTTAGTTTAAGTCTACGAGATAGGCAGGCCTTCCTGGCCTGTCACTTAGTTTAAGTTTACAAGATAGGCAGGCCTTCCTGGCCAGTCACTTAGTTTAAGTCTACGAGATAGGCAGGCCTTCCTGGCCTGTCACTTAGTTTAAGTTTACAAGATAGGCAGGCCTTCCTGGCCAGTCACTTAGTTTAAGTCTACGAGATAGGCAGGCCTTCCTGGCCTGTCACTTAGTTTAAGTTTACAAGATAGGCAGGCCTTCCTGGCCAGTCACTTAGTTTAAGTCTACGAGATAGGCAGGCCTTCCTGGCCTGTCACTTAGTTTAAGTTTACAAGATAGGCAGGCCTTCCTGGCCAGTCACTTAGTTTAAGTCTACGAGATAGGCAGGCCTTCCTGGCCTTTCACTTAGTTTGTCTACAAGATAGGCAGGCCTTCATGGCCAGTCACTTAGTTTAAGTCTACGAGATAGGCAGGCCTTCCTGGCCTGTCACTTAGTTTAAGTCTACGAGATAAGCAGGCCTTCCTGGCCTGTCACTTAGTTTAAGTCTACGAGATAGGCAGGCCTTCCTGGCCTGTCACTTAGTTTAAGTCTACGAGATAAGCAGGCCTTCCTGGCCTGTCACTTAGTTTAAGTCTACAAGATCTTCCTGGCCAGTCACTTAGTTTAAGTCTATGAGATAGGCAGGCCTTCATGGCCAGTCACTTAGTTTAAGTCTACGAGATAGGCAGGCCTTCCTGGCCTGTCACTTAGTTTAAGTCTACGAGATAGGCAGGCCTTCATGGCCAGTCACTTAGTTTAAGTCTACGAGATAGACAGGCCTTCCTGGCCTGTCACTTAGTTTAAGTCTACAAGATCTTCCTGGCCAGTCACTTAGTTTAAGTCTACGAGATAGGCAGGCCTTCCTGGCCTGTCACTTAGTTTAAGTATACGAGATAGGCAGGCCTTCCTGGCCTGTCACTTAGTTTAAGTCTACAAGATCTTCCTGGCCAGTCACTTAGTTTAAGTCTATGAGATAGGCAGGCCTTCCTGGCCAGTCACTTAGTTTAAGTCTACGAGATAGGCAGGCCTTCCTGGCCTGTCACTTAGTTTAAGTCTACAAGATAGGCAGGCCTTCCTGGCCTGTCACTTAGTTTGTCTACAAGATAGGCAGGCCTTCCTGGCCTGTCACTTAGTTTAAGTCTACGAGATAGGCAGGCCTTCATGGCCAGTCACTTAGTTTAAGTCTACGAGATAGACAGGCCTTCCTGGCCTGTCACTTAGTTTAAGTCTACAAGATCTTCCTGGCCAGTCACTTAGTTTAAGTCTACGAGATAGGCAGGCCTTCCTGGCCTGTCACTTAGTTTAAGTATACGAGATAGGCAGGCCTTCCTGGCCTGTCACTTAGTTTAAGTCTACAAGATCTTCCTGGCCAGTCACTTAGTTTAAGTCTATGAGATAGGCAGGCCTTCCTGGCCAGTCACTTAGTTTAAGTCTACGAGATAGGCAGGCCTTCCTGGCCTGTCACTTAGTTTAAGTCTACGAGATAGGCAGGCCTTCATGGCCAGTCACTTAAAGTCTACAGAAGCTTATGAAGTCTACGAGATAGACAGGCCTTCCTGGCCTGTCACTTAGTTTAAGTCTACAAGATCTTCCTGGCCAGTCACTTAGTTTAAGTCTACGAGATAGGCAGGCCTTCCTGGCCTGTCACTTAGTTTAAGTCTACGAGATAGGCAGGCCTTCCTGGCCTGTCACTTTAAGTCTACAAGATCCTCCTGGCCTGTCACTTAGTTTAAGTCTACAAGATCCTCCTGGCCTGTCACTTAGTTTAAGTCTACGAGATAGGCAGGCCTTCCTGGCCTGTCACTTAGTTTAAGTCTACAAGATCCTCCTGGCCAGTCACTTAGTTTAAGCCTATGAGATAGGCAGGCCTTCCTGGCCTGTCACTTAGTTTAAGTCTACAAGATAGGCAGGCCTTCCTGGCCTGTCACTTAGTTTGTCTACAAGATAGGCAGGCCTTCCTGGCCTGTCACTTAGTTTAAGTCTACGAGATAGGCAGGCCTTCCTGGCCTGTCACTTAGTTTAAGTCTACGAGATAGGTAGGCCTTCCTGGCCTGTCACTTAGTTTAAGTCTACAAGATCTTCCTGGCCAGTCACTTAATTTAAGTCTACGAGATAGGCAGGCATTCCTTGCCTGTCACTTAGTTTAGGTCTACAAGATAGGCAGGCCTTCCTGGCCTGTCACTTAGTTTAAGTCTACAAGATCTTCCTGGCCAGTCACTTAATTTAAGTCTACGAGATAGGCAGGCCTTCCTGGCCTGTCACTTAGTTTAAGTCTACGAGATAGACAGGCCTTCCTGACCTGTCACTTAATTTAAGTCTACGAGACAGACAGGCCTTCCTGACCTGTCATTTCTTCTGGACATAGTAATTAAGTTTAGGTTTCCTCACCAACATTCTGCCTTGTTCAGGTTACAATGATTTTAAAAGAAAACTGATGCTCTGATCGTTTTAAAAGTTTCATTGCATTCAGTTTTAATTTCGACATTTTTTTTTTATTTTTGTTGAATCATTATTTTGCATTACTATGCAGATAGTAAACCAGGCCAGTGTGGCCACTTCAGATTTCACAAGTAGTTAGTAAAGTTCCCAGTAGATGCAGCTAGGGTCTGAGGTGGCCAAATAACACCAGTCCTAATATAAGCGCTGTTGTCACAGTCCTCATATCAGGATTGTTGCTGAAGTAGACGAGCATTATATTCTCATAACAGTGTTTATTGTACATGTGTGTCTATGTGCGTGGACATACACACACATATACACTATTGTTTTGTGTCTAATCAATTTTGTGTGTTTCAGGTTTAATCATTTTTTTGTATGTTTCAGGCTAAATTTATATTTTTTCTGTGTTTATTGTGTAATCATTTCTTGTGTGTTTTGAGGTTTAAATTTTATTGCTTGTGTTTCTTATCTAATCTTAATGTAGTGTTGTTTTTTGAGGTTCATAACTATAACGCTTTTAGTTCCGTAGACACTGTAGTTTCTCTATTAGGTGTAGCGTTGTTCAGTAGTTAGATTATTTCAGTGTATATATATATGTCTAATAAATATTTCTATTGCAGGTTTAGAGAAACATTATAGGGGTTGGAATGAAAGCAGATTAAATTGCTGTTCCAACCCCTATCGACGCTGCAAATAGCAGCTGATAGATATATATTTTGTGTGTTATATTGTTTTTACCCTTTGCCCTTACCCATCCCTAATGAGTTATTTTTTTTATAAATATGATGCCTGGATCCACATTCATTCGTCCAGTACCTCATTAGCACCTTCAGTGCAGTAGGGAGGGAAAAGCGAGGAAGGGTTGGAGAGGTGTCATACAAAATTTGTTTTTGTTTTAGCGGAAGTATTCATGTCATCTGGATCCACGTTCTTTCGGCCAGTACCTCATTGGCACCTTCAGTGCAGTAGGGAGGGAAAAGCGAGGAAGAGTTGGACAGTTGTAATGGAATTTCATACTTCCGGGCATGAAATTATATTTTGGCATTTTTAATTTCATGTCCCCCCTCCATACCCTGTGCCTCATCGTGGCGAGGGGGTGAAACGAACAATGTCACATCTTAAAACAACTGTTCTTTTATGTTTTACAAGGCCATTATCTCATTTTTTTACTGCAGTGAAGATATTCTAACTAAAAAGTGCAGATAAACAGTCCTGTAATATATTGACTTAGACTTTCACAGGTGGAGTTACTATGATGATCTTGTAGAAGATTTCTGGGCTGTTGGCCATGGTCTTGTAGTTTCCCAACATTTCATCAGAGACTGCATCTGGCATCCTCAAGGGTTATCTTGAGACTGGCAATTCTCGCTTCAAGTTCTCCAGGATACCGGTGTAATCACCTTGATCTCTTCTTTAGGAAGTGTTAAGTTCAATCAGTGTCCCGTGCCGTAGCCGAGTGGTTAAGGAAGGAAGCCTTGGCGCAGAGCTACGGGACCTGCGCTGGTTCGAGTCTCCATGGGGGAAGAAATTTTCTCATGGTATTTCGGCCAGTATGGGACCGGTGCCCACCCAGCATCGTGATACATTTGGGTAGCTACAATAAGTAGCGGTTCCAGGTTGAGAAAACCAGCTATAACGGCGGGGGGACTCGACATGCTGACCACATGTCACCCCATCACTGGCTATCATCTACCTCTGTGATTGACACATGTGGATGTGAGGCCAGCAGCCGGCTGGTAGGCTAAGGACCTTGTAGGCCTGTTGCGCCAGGAGTTTAAGTTCAATCAGTTATCTATACTTTTGTGATAGGCCTAGGACCATCTAACTTTCTACGCCAGATAGAACTTTGGCATTTTATATTTCGTCCATTTCTTTTCATTTTATGCCCCTAGGCTATTAATAAGAGCATTTTTGCTCAGTCACTTTTTGATATAATTTTCGTGCCAATTTAGTCATCACTTCCTGAAGAAAGTTAATGTTTAAATCTTGATGAATGTTGGTGATTTTCGTCCTAATTGGATAGTCTCCTGCACTTTGTAAACAGTTGTTCTGAAGAACCTGAAGCAAGTTTATCTTATCCTTTGATAAGGTCAGCCATGCGGGACATGCATAAATCATTTGGCTGCGTATACAAGCCCTGTATACCAACGTACGTGATTGAGGTGTCAGAGAGTGGGCTCTCAACATGGGCTTGACTGGCAATTTTCTCGATTACCTGCCCTATTTATACATTTATCCGCGACGTGTTCTCTGATGTTCTAGAACATCAGACAGCAACCTCATTGGTGCAATGGAAGATCCTAATGCTAACCAACCAGAAGGCAGATACAATTTACGAAGTAATGGACCGTGCAGAGAACACGTCACGGATAAATGTATAAATAGGGCAAGTAGTCGACAAAATTGGCAGTCTCAAGACAACCCTTGAGGATGCCGGACGCAATCTCTGGCAAAATGTTGGGGAACTACAAGCCTCAAGACCACGGCCAACAGCTCGGAAATCTTCTACAAGATCATCACAGTCGTGTAATACCAAGTAATTACAATCTGTCTCTGCAACTCCCCACATCAGGTTAGGATTCTCTCTTGTAGGATTCAATTAGCATAAATTTAAGTTTATTTCCCTGTGAATGACAAATAGTTCATTATCACCTAAAAGAGACATCTAGTAAGGAACTAAAAAAAAAGCTCCAAGCGCTACATTCCTAGAAGGTCCTTGGCCTATCATCCAGCTGCTGGCCTCACATCCACAGGTGTTAATCACATAGGTAGACGATCATCTAGCCAGTGTAGGGGTGACATGTGGCTAGCATGTCGGGTCCCGCAGCCGTTATAGTTGGTCTTCTCAACCTGGAGTCGCTACTTATTGTAGCTACCCAAATGCCTCATGATGCTGGGTGGGCACCGGTCCCATACTAGCCGAAATTCCAAGTGAGGTACTAAAGTATTACAATTAAAAAATATAATTTTTTACCTCACCTCATATCCTGTATTCTATTTAGATTGGTTTCAAAACCTAGGCTGTTTCATCTTCAGTAATTTTATGACCATTATTCCATCTGTTGCTGGATCGATGATCCTCCGAATCAAATAAACTTCCCCGGAAATTTCAAAATTCAATAATTTTTCTTTCTTTCTTTTTTTTATGTGGATTTTTTTCCCAAACTTAAAAAAAAAAATAATTTTGAAATTCTTGGGGAAGTTGACTTGATTTGGAGGTTCATCAGTCCACCATCAGATGGAGTAAGCAGCAGTGCCCCTGGATGACAGAACATTGGTCATAGAATTACTGATGATGAAACAGCCTAGGTTTTGAAACTGGTCTAATTATAAAACAGGATATGAGGTGAGGCGAAAAGAATTTTATTTTAAATTAAACTTCACAGTGATATTTCCTATAATAGCACAGTTAAAATGTTACTTGGATGGGAAGATGGTTCCCACTGCAGGTCTTAGGAGGCCATGTGGCAATGGGAGATTGATGCTCCCATTTTTCTAGACAATTGGCCCTTGATGTCTGTCAACTGGGTTGTCAGCCCTGCATGACAGCTGCCTTTACCCCCAGAATTTAAGTCTGAGGCTCAGTTGAACCCCATGGCCATGGTGCTGCCAGAAGGTTTTGGTTAATTTAAAAATCCTGATTCCACTGGGACTCGAACCCTCAATCTTGCAGCTTGAAGGTTATTACCTTAGCCATCTACGTTATGGCGTATACGGTAAATAATGTTGTTCCTATCAGCTTCAAGGTCCTGTGCTGTAGCAGAGTGGTTAAGGCAAGATGCCTTGGCGCAGTTTATGGGACTTGTGCTGATTTGAGTCTCCATGGGGGGGAGAAGTTTTTTCATGAAATTTCAGCCAATATTTTAGCCACTCAATTTCATGAGGAATTTGGGTAGCTATGACAAGTAGCAGCACCAGGTTGAGAAAATCAGCTATAACATGCTGATCACATGTTACCCACAAACTGGCTGGAGGATTGTCTACCTCTGTGATTACACATGTGGATGTGAAGCAGCAGCGGCTGGTATGCCAAGGGCCCTCTAGGCCTGTAGAGTTTGCTTTTGTGAGCCTCATAGTTTTGAGTTATTGTATGTCTATTTTTGAAAAAAAGAAAAAGAAGTCTGAATTTAGAACAAAATTTTTCAGTTCTCAAGGAAAATGGCTTGATTATCTAATAATACTATTGAGATAATTACAAAAATCATCCATTAGAATATCTCTATGTAGAATAAGTCTCCTGCTAATCTAGAATTGAACATTTTCAAGACACAAATTAATTTTTTTATTTTGAAAAGTTGTCATTTAATTACTATTCCCATGCATTAATCTGTTTACCGTTAATAAATTTTAGAATATAGAGTGAATGATTTCATTATCAAGTGCTCGACATTAGATACCAATCAACTTTTAGAATATGCAGTAAAGATTTTGACCCTTTGGTTTTAAAATTGTAGATGCTATTTTGTTTTGAATATATAGAAATGTGGGAAAACCAGTCTAAGGCCGGTATTCAAGAACCAAGCGCTCTAGGCCATGACATCTCTGTCTTCCGTAAGTTGATGTTCCCATTTTTCAATTGTTCCCAGGAATTTTTTTTTAAATAAATGTCAGCACATGATGTTGAATAGAGTGAGCCAGTTAGAGTAGGTTCTCCATGACCTACATAATTAACCACGGAGACATGAGCTGAGAGTCGCTCTTTGCAGAAAGCTTGGTTATTGAATACCGGCCTAAAAGTTTTCATGCAGTTAAAATAGACACACTAGCTCATATCCTTCTAAAATTACATCAATAGAGAGGCTTAGAAGTGCCCTAAAGCAATGAAACTTTGGAAAAAATGTGTGTTATTTGTAACACAAAAATACTAATTTTGACAAAAATGGCCAAATTTCACGATTTAACTAAAATTAATTTTATATATATTTTTAATTGATAGTACATTGAATGTAATTACTTCTTTTTGTATTTATCAAAGCGTCGTATTCCTTTAGTAACATAATGTTGAAATGGCCTGAATGTTCAACCGGCCTGAAACATGAGCTATGCAAGTTGTGGATGGATGTGACATTGTTCGGCTAAAGCAGGGTTGAAATTAACTTAAAAGTTTTAAATAATAATTCTATGCACCATTGTGTTGAAAGTTATCATAATTAAGAAGAAACATTGTATGAATGATTAAATAATAAATGAACGATAACTGAACTACTTAAACATTCTCGTTCATTTGAACTTATTCATTGAAGGTAAAATTAAGTACATTTTAGGTATATATATATCTCTAATAGTGAGTGGAGAACATATTTTAATCAACTCACCTCATACATTTTCAAACTTCTTTGAAACCGACGGTTTCAGACAATATCATGTCCTTCATCAGTCATGGCGTCCACTGATGAAATTCCGTGATTGTTGATTTCTTTAGTGACATCACGTCTTGTGCTGCCATCTTTCGTTGGGATTATAAACTTTGTAATTAAATTTTTATCCACCGGAATATCGAAATTCATAGATCGATATTTATTCTTCTGAATGAATATCATTTCCCAAATTGTCAATAAATATCGATCTATGAATTTCGATATTCCGGTGGATAAAAATTTAATTACAAAGTTTATAATCCCAACGAAAGATGGCAGCACAAGAGGTGATGTCACTAAAGAAATCAACTATCACGGAATTTCATCAGTGGATGCCATGACTGATGAAGGACATGATATTGTCTGAAACCGTCGGTTTCAAAGAAGTTTGAAAATGTATGAGGTGAGTCGATTAAAATATGTTCTCCACTCACTATTAATGATATAACCTCATAATGTTTACTTCCCAATATTAATTTAAATATATATATATATCTACTTATTTTAGAAATTCTCACTATGAGGTATACTCATTAAGGTAGAATTTTTATCACTCACCTCATATTGTTGTTCTTATTTGACTATAAACTAGTTTCGGAACATAGTTTCTGTTCCATCCTCAGTATCGTCACGACCGTTGTTCTGTCGTCTCGAAGAGCTGCCCTTCAAAGGACATATTAATATTTTATGATTTTCTAGCAAACTATGAGCTGCAAATGCCGATTTTTCAATTTCACCATTTTTAATATCTCTAATATTTCTAAGGAAATATTAAAAATGGTGAAATTGAAAAATCAGCAATTGCAGCTCATGGTTTGCTAGAAAATCATAAAATTGGAAAAGACACTAAACTTCTAAAACATTTGGAGAGAAACCTATAGAATTAACAATTTGGGAAAAGATATACATTCAGAAGAATAAATATAAAGCAATGAATTTCGATATCCCCGACGAGAATAATTAAATCTCCAAGTTCATAAAATCTACACCAAACGGCAGTTCAGAAGATGATAACGACGAAATTTCAACAGTTGGAATTTGACTGAAGATGGAAGTAATACTATACTTTTGAAACCGGTATCATGAAGACATGCAATTTTGTGAGGTGAGATGTTAAAACATTTTCTCCAACTCATTTATTAATCTCACCTCGTATTCTTAGACAAGTTTCGGATCCTCCTTCAGTTCCATCATCAGTATATTCATGAACGTTGTTGTATCGTCCTGAAGAGCCACCTCTTGCTCACTTTATTGGTAGATTGAAGAACCTCAAAATTAATTCTTTTCTCCGGGAATCTTAAAGTTAATGAATTTCTCCAAATCAGGATTTATCAGATAAATGAGAAGAATGTGAGAAAGTCTACACAGGGAAAACAAAAAGAAATTTGAAAATCAGAGTGAAAGAACATCTCAGGAATGTCAAGAATAGGGAAGTAGAAAAATGTCCAGTAGCAGCCCATGCATGGTAAGAAAAACATCAAATCAAAAGAAAGGCCAAAACATGAAAGTCCGCTTCCTAAAAACAGCACTGAGAGTGGGGAAAACTGCACCCACACAACTCATCTATGAACTCACAAAGGAAACATACTACATAGAAGATCTACGACTGAGAATGATACTAGCCCTTACCAAGAACTTTTAAACAACAGGAGAGAAAAACAGAGAATGATAGGAGCTGATTTCTACACCTCAGGAGCAGGACGAAAACCAACCAAGAGCTAAGACATGTTGTAACACGATATGCAATACATGGCTTTCATCATAAGATGTGCAGAATCAAGAAATATCATGAACCTAGTGAGAAGTGCATGTGTGAATTGTGTGGCGGACAGTGTGACCGATATATATCGAAATGCCCAAGAAACACGAAATCACTGAATGACTACAGTAAAGACTAAAGAGCAATCAATGCCCGTTAGGGCGAACCTTTCTTATTATTATTTAAAAAAAGGCCAAATTATTAAAACAAATAGAAAAACCCAAAGAAGTCATGGTTTGGAAAAAACATCTACATTTATAAAAATAGAGAGGAGAAATTATTGAAATTTGAAAATGATTTGATTTCAAAGTTATTCGTCTATCAACAGAGGGAGCAAGAGGTGGCTCTTCAAAATGACAGAACAACGGTCATAAAAATATTGAAGATTTTGAAATTAGTGTATGAAGAAGAAAAGATTATGAGATGAGGTAATAATAGTTTATTCATAGTTAAATATGGAAAATAACATTATGAGGTTCTTAATTTGTAAATTAATGAGTCATTTTTTAACATCTTACCTCATATTTTATGTTTCTTCAAACATGGGAACTAGTTTTCAAGAGAAGGATCTCTCTCATAAAGTCGGTTGAAAATGAGAGAGATCCTTCTCTCGAAAACTTGTTCCCATGTTTGAACAAACATTAAAATATGAGGTAAGATGTTAAAAAATGACATTAATTTACGTAATGAAAGTTTACTTAAATAAACATAGTTAAATATGGAAAATAACATTACGAGGTTCTCATTTTCAACTGATATTAAGAGTCATAATATTGGTTGAAAATGTGAGGAATGTCCTCTTGAAAACTGCAGTTCCCATGTTTAAGAAAAAACAAACTATGAGATAAGATAAGAAGTGACTCATTCATTTATTGAAACAAACATACATTAATTTTTATATACATAGATTTGGTAATATGTTTATTTTTTTGTAATTCCAGAGGAAATTGTTACATACAAAACAATGCAAAAAAAAAAAAAACCTTATGAAAGCGAGCTCACAGGAGACTTAACAATGCTGAAAATGCATAGATCAGTAATTTTTACATGTTTACAACAAATGTTATTTATTTAAATACAACAGGGGTTTTCAAACTGTGGTGTGGCTCCCTGGGGAGGTATCAAAGTTTTTTAGGGCATGTGCAAGAACTTTGTAAAAAACCCTAAAATGTGCTAGTGTAATAGCATACACTATACTGTAAACATATTTATAATGAAATAGTATATCTAATCCTACAAAAAAAATTATCATAAGTAATGCCACGAGTGATTTCCAAATTATCGATAAATTCACGACTCACGAAGTGAGGAGTGAATTTATCTAGAGAATTTGGAAATCAAGAGTGGCATTTGTTAGGACTATTTAACGAATAAAATTAAGCTGTTTACTCACAAATCATTATTTAACTATAGTTATTTTAAAATATTTATATATTTAATGTAAACGGCGATGTTGAAAACAAATGAGAAACGATAGGTACGCTTCTACTGCTTCTTTTGTTTATCACTGCAACCAGATCATACTATTTATTGCCAAAGGAACGCAATATTGTAAGAATGCTCTCTAGTGGAGAAAAAATGAAACACATCAATCTGTATATTAATTCATTTTTGATGTCGTATGATGTAAATATGACAATTATATTTTTCTCGATTATTACCTGGAAAAAATACATTTAAGAAAGTGCAAACAGTGGTTTCTTTTTTTGGTGGTATAATCAATTGCTACAAATGTTGACATGTAAGCACTATTATATACAATCTGGTAGCCGTATTTGTTATAGGCTCAGTCACTGCAAAATAACGGTCAGACCTGTTCAGAATATTAAAAAGGAGGAGCTTTGTTTAATATATGATAATCCTAACACTGATAAATATTTCGTGAAACACGACTCTGATTGGTTGTAAAACAGAAATCATTGAAACGTGATTGGTCATTGACTCCCATTTGGGGCATGAGTTAAATAGTCAAAATAACTAACTTAATTCTTATGAATGGAATAAAAAGGACAATAACATATAATTGGAGAAGAGCAGAATGGATTCAGAAAGGGTAGATCTTGTACATATGGATTCTTCACTCCAAAACTACTATTAAAAAAGCACAAGGAATTCAATATAGAAACTCGTATATGGATTCTTCACTCCAAAACTACTATTAAAAAGCACAAGGAATTCAATATAGAAACTCATAAATATCTTCAACATCTATAAAGATAATGAAATCTCTGTTAAACAAGATGGCAAACTATCTTCTTGGAAAAATATCAACAATAAATATCTAAATAGTATATCTAATCCTACAAAAAAAAATTATCAAAATAACTAACTTAATTCTTATGAATGGAATAAAAAGGACAATGACATATAATTGGAGAAGAGCAGAATGGATTCAGAAAGGGTAGATCTTGTACAGATGGATTCTTCACTCCAAAACTACTATTAAAAAAGCACAAGGAATTCAATATAGAAACTCGTATCACCTTTGTTGACTTCATAAAGGCTTTTTACAAAGTAGACAGAAATACATTATTACAAATTTTAGCTGATGATAATGTTCCACAACAATATATTACTAATATCTTCAACATCTATAAAGATAATGAAATCTCTGTTAAACAAGATGGCAAACTATCTTCTTGGAAAAATATCAACACAGGAATAAGACGGGGATGTGGACTTTCAACGGTGCTTTTCATTATATGTATGAATAGAATAATAAACACAAGGATATATACACATCAATAGGAACCTCAAACTCGATGCTGTTCTTTTTGCAAATGATTTAGCGCTTCTGGCACTTTCCGAAAATGATTTGCAATGCTCAATTTATAATTTACAAAAGATAGGTGCCAAATTTAATATGGAAATATCAATTAACAAAACTAAAATTATGGCATTTCATGGGAAGGACCCCATACAAAATAAAATCTGTCTCTAGAATAAAATTTTAGAGAGATCTAATCAATATAAATATCTTGGATATTATCTCTCTATCTGGGATGAAAAGGATATCCCTGAAAAAATTACTAGTTATAATAAAAGTTTGGGAATTATTAATCAAGTTATGAAACCATCCCTTGTACAAAAAAACACCAGATTACGTTTATATAACATTTTGGCTAGACCAGTGTTGACCTATGGTAGTGAAGCATGGACACTAAAAAGACAACATGAAAGCAGAATAACGGCTTGTGAAATGAGATTCATGCACAGAACAGCGGGTTACACCAGATGGCATCGGAAAAGGAACACCGATATCTTAAAAAAAAAATTGAAGGCTACGCCAATTTTGGAATATATTAAACAGTACCAACTAAATTGGAAACACCATCTTGAAAGAATGAGTTCAAATTGGATCCCCAAAGCTGTTAATAATTATATACCAAGAGGATGAAGATTACTGGGCCGTCCTATGAAATGCTGGAGGGAAAATTTTCTATAGGATCATAACAGGCCTTAACCTAATACTTGGAAGGAAGAAGAAAATGTGTAGATCACCTGTACTAATGATGGATATTTAGTCTTTGTTTCAGGCACAATGTATTTTTCACTTTTGATAGCAGAGGCACGTACAGATTTTGATAGAAAAAAGTTTGAAAACCCCAGAACAAGAGTTTGTACTTCAATATTTTAATCAGGTTGGATTTTGTTTTTAAGCAGATTAATGAACATCTGCGCTAGAAACATGGGCCGACAATAAACTCCAGATTAACACAAAGAAAAGAGTCCAAATGAACTTCAGGAAAGATGGAAGAGAGAACCCACAAGACAGGCTAAGATATAAGAATGAACACCTCCAAACAATCAACTTCCTCAAATACCTGGGTGTGACCCTCCAGACGACAATAAAATCATTCAGGATTCACGCCAAAGCAAGAGCAGCAGCTGCCACATTGACACAAATTATCTCTAGGAACTGCTATGAAACACTTCGACGCCAAGATCATACCCGTTTTAACATATGGTATAAAATTAATCTGGGAAAAACTAGAAATAAAAGACCTGTCAACGATAGAGGCCGTGAAAGCCCGGTTCCTGAAGTCAGCACTAGGATTATCCAAACAACTCCCGATCACCACTTGTCTACGAACTTACGAGAGAGACCTTCATAACAGAAGATCTCAGGACCAAATTTAACCTACCATTTATGGAGAACTGGGAAAAACTAATGGATATGAGAAGACAGAAAACAACAGAGATCTGGCCCATATTTTATTCTACAGAAGCAATGGTAAATAGAACACGGACGGAAACCAACCAAGATCTACGCCATTTTGTAAATTCCCTAGCAATGCATGGCTAACCCAACACGTGTATGTGAACTATCTTGTGATCGTTACCACATTACAACATGTAAAAAAACTACCCAAATCAATAGAGACCTGCACATATTAATAACACTGTGTAAACTAAGTGTAGGAAGACACTAATTCTATGCATGACTTGTGTGCTTTTTCATTTATATAAGATTAATGAACATTAAATTTATAATCATTAACCAAATCACACTCACACAGTGAAATGGACATTTGGACTCCGCTGTAAGTTTGTGAAAGAATCTTAGTTTTAGGGTCGAATCTTTGAACACATTAGACCGTAAAAGGCGTTCTCTGCTGAGAAAGTTGTATCCTAATACGATTTTGCTTACTCAGAAATCTGTTCATGTGATAATAATTGGTGAAATTTGTAAGCTACCTGAGGAGGTAACTTAAGATCGTAGCTTAAGATAGAAACTTATCGTGAGAATCCCGAAGGGAACCGATGTAGTTTGAAACCTTGCCGCTTTATCCAAGATGTCGGACCTTGAAGACTTCGATCATGTTTTCGGTATACGTGGAGAAGAGGAATTTGATAGAGTCTACCAAAGAATTCAACTGGAAGAACAGGAGAATCGGCGTAATATTGCATGATGCAGACGTAGTTGTATATGGTATTATTTGCGGGACGCAAGTGTAAATGCGTTCCTCTATAGCAGACAAAAATAACGGAAGTGGTTTTATCACTAAGAATTCTGGGTAATTTCTTGCCAATATTACGAAAACGACAACTTTTATGCATGACCAGTTAGTGGGTAGCTAATTCGATCTTTGCACTTGCTCACGGTGAGTCAGCTCACCAGTGATTGGAAGTAATTTGAGTAGAGACTAATGTATTTGCATGCGGCCCTTAATGTAAATTTTGAGAATTTATGAACTTACCCTATTCAGTAAGATTTTTACTTCTTCTTCTTGTAAGCCCATTTTTCTCTTAACAGAGATTTAGGCGCTCTCCCCCTACAGGGAAGAATTTGAACCATACTAATTTAGTTACACTTGTTTTCATATAGATGTCATTTGAGTGGTCCATAGTCAGCGTTCCGCCTCATACTGACATCTAGGAAACCAAGGTAGTACTAGGACGGGAAAATTCGGTAAATTTTGCTTAGAGGCCTTTTCATTCAGCCTTAAGGATCTTTTATGAGGCTGAAAATCTTAAGACTCAGGACCCACAGCTTAAAGTCCCTCTTGGAGGACTTGCTCCTTGGATTTTTCCATCCTAAAAAATCCATTGACCCCGGCTGGGTTTGAACCTGCGACCCTCGGGAAAAGAGGCAAGGAGCATAACCACTAGTCCACTGCAGCCGATTTTTACTAAATTAGGAAAACTCCGATAAAATAGGAGTTAAAAATCTTACTTTCTGACAATTATATTTATAACTTTCCCTAAAATCACGGAGACCACTAACTATTCGGAGCTTGGGACAATGATGAATCAATTTTTGTACAGCTTCATTATCTCTGCTATAATAAGGTATGCAGATACCTTTAAAATTAGGAATAATAAGAGACTCATCTAAAAAATATATTTCTTCAACATTTTTTATGCATTCAGCCAGAATCAAATTGCATATAAACTCATATTTATTGAAGCAGAATAAAATACCCTTTATTGCCAGTTTCTTCACATTGACACATTGAGAAATAAGAAAGAACAGCAAATCTTTATGTGGAATCAAATATTGATGTTGTGAACAATAATGTGAAGGAAACCCGTCATATGATAAAACCTCTAATTTCAAACAAGTAACTGTCTGGAAAAGATGTGGATGTCTCATGTAATCTCCCAGTAATACAAATCTGTCTACCTTGCATGAAATGTGAAGGCATTGTAGAGACGTGCAATACTTTCCAATGAGTAACATACCTTCAACAATATCTTCATTATAATCTACTAATCTTAGATCAACGTTAAGATAAACCAAACATCTACCAATTTCTCTAAGAGTTTTATTTAAATCTTCCAAAGTGGTTTTTATATCAAGACCATGTATATTGTTTAAACCACCAAAGTCATACATTTCTTCACGTTCAAGAAGAAGACTGAATTTTAAATTTGGGAGAACTTTAAGAATTCTCAAAATTTCTTTGTTGCATTTTGACAATACCAGACATTCCAATTTTAATGTTTCTCCTTTCTCGATCAAACCCTTCAATAAATCCACACAGCCTTCTTTTGTGATTCTTGTTTTTGCTATATTCAATTTCTCTAAATTTTCCATCTGCAGAATTGTAGCAACGCTACAATTATTTATTTCCTCCATATCACACAAGTTCAGAGCCTTTATAAATTTGCAAGAACTAGCAATTTTCTTTAGAAATCCATTGTTACAAAATCCAGAAAATTCTTCCAGAAAAGGGGGAAACTCAATATTAGTTAAGAAATATCTCTCATACGAATGATTAAAATCCGAGGAATATCTCTCATACGAATGATTGAAATCCGAGAAATATCTCTCATACGAATGATTAAAATCCAAGAAATATGTCTCATATGAATGATTCAAATTCAAAGACTTTAAATTGGTCAGAGAATTGACATTCAACGCTATGAACTTCACCAATGTTGAAGTATTGAATTTATTTTGTGGGAAAATATCGGAGCATTCTAGAAAATCCATTTTGGGTGCAATTCTTGTTACTTCTGGATGAATGGCACATTTTATTAATTCTTCATTAATTTCTACCTCTAATCCATTTCTTCTTATATCCGGTATTTCCAAAAAGTCAATACATGACAATAGTTTGTTGGTCACATCATTTGCAAGAGTTACTGGAATATTTTCTGTAAGATGATGATGAAAATTTCTACATGTATATTTGAATTTCTGTACATTTACACAATTTCTACCATTTGTTGTATCAAAGAGAGGTTCAAAGTTATGTCGAAGGTGACAAAAAATATTTTCCAATTGCTTCTAAGGACAATCTCTCAAGCTTTTCAGGCTGAGCCATTCTGAAATACCAATTAAATAAAATACATATTTTTAATTTTTTAAAACAATAAATTGGAAAAAAATCAACAAAAATAAATATCCAAAATAAAAATTACTGTCCTAGCTGTTATTTTATTAAATATTTAAAGATATTACCATCAAATTAAAAAAAGGCATGAAATGGCTAACAAATTTTTCTTGGCCGGGTCTGAACCAGCAAACTTTGGAAACAGAAGAAACTAATCCACATCGGTAAATGCTACTGCAGAATTGCGTTACATTCTCAGGTGGTACATCAAACCTCTTCCAGCTTCATTACTCACTTTTCATATTTCACAATTTTTACACGTTTTATATTAGCTTGACCTGTATCTACGTAACGGAATCTTTTAATGTGATTTTCACCCACTTAAATCATTGGATCAACTTGAAACTTTGTATACTTGTAAAGGACCAATGACAATACATTAATTTCATATTTTTTTTCTAAAATCCTGGGCAGAATCATCAGAAAATCAAAAAAAAAGTGTCTGGAATCTTTCAACATGATTTTCATCCACTTAAGATCATTGGATCAACTTGAAACTTTGTATACTTGTAAAGGACCAATGACAATACAATAATTTCTAAAATCCTGGCCAGAATCAGCAGAAAATCAAAACAATAAAAACTGGTATAATAGGTTGCGGACTTATCAACTTCTTACTCAATCGTTGTAAGAGCTCAGTTGGTAGAGCGGTGGACTGTAGTGGTATATAATTTCAGTAATCCATAGGTCGCTGGTTCAAATCCGGCCTGGAGGATTTCTTTTTAGTAGAGTATTACTTTTAGCTCATACTACAATAGTATTGAATTTAAAGATATTTACATTTTTATCTTATTTTGTAAAATATTAAAACTAAAAAATAAATAATAGTTTTAAAAAAACTAAAAACACATTTTATTAGAAAATCGAACTAAAAAATGAAAAATAATTCTAATTTCCAACACGCTTGGGATAAAATTAAAGTGGTAACAAAAAAAAATCATCTCCAACACATCTAGAATAAAACTAGAGTTATCTACAAAAAAAAATAATTTTACTATCAAAAGCATGGGGTGCTCTATATCAATTAATATATTTGATCCATCCATCCATAGTAATTCTGCCCGAGGGCAGGTCCTTCACTGCAATCATAGCATTTTCATGCTACGCTTGCAGATTTACTAGGGAACTGTAGGTGTGGTAGCTTCCCATTGCTTTCCACACTGGTGAAGGATGATGATGATGATGATGATAATGATAAGGATGATTATGATGGCCATTTTGGGGACCGTTTGGGCCTTAAAGTTTTCCTGACATTTGTCTTACAGGTGAGGAAAAACCCCGATAAAAACCTCACCAAGAAAAACTGCCCCGACCAGGGATTGAACCCGGGCCCGCTGCATCACAAGGCAGCAAGCTACCTCGAGACCACAGTGGTGGACAATATATTTGATAATAAACAGATATTGGTAAAAGTAAAGTCTCTAAGAAGAAAATGTAAAAATCATAAAAGCACCCCTCGCTTTTGATGGTAAAATTATTTTTTTGTTGTTGATAACTCTGGTTTTATTCTAGATGTGTTGGAGATGATTTTTTTTGTTGACCACTATAATTTTATCCCAACTGTGTTGGAAATTAAAATTATTTATCATTTTTCAGTTTGGTTTTCTAATAAAGCGTGTTGTTTCAGTTTTTTAAACTATTATTTTTACAATACAAACTACTGGATTGTGCTGCCATGTGATGAAAAATTACTACTAAAGAAAGTGTTACAAATGCTGCTGCTCAAGAAGTTGAAAAGAGGGAATCCAAATGCTACTTGGACTCAAAAATATAAAAACAATGAGAGAAGGAATAGAATAAGGAGAAGATTGGAAAATAATTCTGAACTCCGTATGAAACACACAGAACATTGGGAACCAGATGATGTACGAGGGTCATACTGAAAGTCATGAGCAACATTTTTTAAACAATCATAATATTTATTTTAGACAAACCAAGTACACCATGTTAATCTACAGACCTTTGTGCTACTTTTCAACATAGTCTCCCATTTCTTGCACACATTTTGTCCAGCGTTCTACAAGCTTGAAATTTCCCTTATGATAGACGTCCGTTCCAGCTGCTCGAAGACACTGACGCACTGCTTTCCGAATATCCTCCAGCGTCTCATAGCATTGGCCTCTCATCTGCTCCTTCACAGAACCGAAAAGATGGTATATGGAGGGTGCCAAATCGGGACTATAGGGAGGACGTGGAAGAATTTCCCACCCAAATGTCCTGATCTTGAGTTCAAATCAGATCCCCAAAGCTGTTTATAATTATATACCAAGAGGACGAAGATCACTGGGCCGTCCTATCAAACGCTGGAGGGAAAGTTTTCTATAGGATCGTAACAGGCCTTGGCCTAATACTTGGAAGGAAGAACAAGATGTCCTGATCTTCTCCACAGTGGCACGAGCAGTGTGAGGACGCGCGTTATCGTGTTGCAGAGCATGATCTTCCTTCCAGGGCGTTTGTCGTACAATGCACGATGGAGCTTCACAAGTGTCTGGATATAATGGGCAGCATTTATGGTTTGTTCAGGTTCAAGAAATTCAACCAGAATGCAACCTTGCGCATCCCAGAAGACGCTGCCCATAACTTTCCCAACAGATTGCACTGTCTTCGCTTTTTTTCTTTGATGGTGAATTCAAGTGGTGCCATTCCATACTCTGGCATTTTGTTTCAGGCTCGTAGCGATGAAATCAGCTTTTGTCATTTGTCACAATACTCGTCAAAAAATCATCACCTTCATTTCGAAATCTCTGAAGAAGGTTATGGGTGATGGTTCTTCTCTGAAGTCTGTGATCTTCACTCAATAAACGTGGAACCCAGCGGGCACTAATTTTTCGGTAACCTAAGCTGTGAATCATTTCTTGCACTGCACTGTGTCCTACTGCAAGTTTTGTAGCGATTTCATTCACTGTGATACGCCTGTCATCTCTAATGAGCGCATCAACTCTTTCCTTGTTGCAATCCGTGGAGGCAGAGCGTGGGCGACTGCTACGAGGCTCATCTTTGATAGTCGTGTTCCCATCTTTAAAATGTTTCACCCATCTCCTAACACTGCTGGCACCCATGCAGGCATCTCCGTAAGCACACTGAAGTTTTGGTGATATCAACAGCAGATTGTTCCTCTTTAACAAGGAATTCAATGACAGCGCGCTGTCGAAACGAAACATTGATGTCTGCCATTTTGGAAACACTGCGTGTGGTCACATGATAGAAGCTATGACGCCACAAAACGGCAATGTTGTGGTATAAAGTCTGTAGATTACGATCCTGCAGTTGTTTTTGTTACATTGTTGAAATTTGAATTTTAACAATGGGTTGCTCACGACTTTCAGTATGACCCTCATATTTATATTGTTAAACCAGTTTTAGATAGATCATCATCCATGCAAGTATTAGGCCATGTGGCCCTGTTATGGCCTAATTCTGATAGATAATTCTTACAAGGGAACTGTCAGCCATTGCATGATTAAACCTACCTTGACTTTTTTTCCCAAAGAAGCTTTGTGATGTACAAAGCCCAAGTCTAAAAAATATCTGCCTTATTTAAATGGAAGGCACAGACATCAAAGCCAGAATCCATCAAGTAAACTCACTGTCAATCCGAAACCGAGTAACTCCATCAGCCGATAAATTGAAATTGTGTGTCTTGTGAATTCAAATACTCGATCTTCAATTGTGTACCAAAACATAATGAACAATGTGCGGTGTGTTTGGGGGGGCTGAACTACCCAGCTGACATACAATAATAAATGTTGTAAGTATCGGTGCAAAAGTTCACAATAGCAAGAAATGTTAATAAATACGAAAAAGTACAAAGTGCAATATTATAAGAAAAGTCATAGATAAAAAGACTTAAGAAAAGTAACATTGAAATTCACAGGACAAAGGAATTTTAATGTCGTGCCTCAATAAATAAATGCAAAATACTTACATATTACCCTAGCACATAAATTAGAATACACCGTTGATATAACTAATGTTACGTCGTTTTAATAACTCAGAATGCCTATAGCCACAAAAGTCAGACTTTCCATTGTTGAAAATTGAATTGAAAACGTAAACCGGAAGTTCAATTTAGTACAATATTGGCGCTACTAAATAATAGTAAGTATAATTGCACACACTTGTGCATTAATAATAAAATAAGAAATGCGCACAACGTGCAAAGTTTATTCTCAGTCACTGCAGAGTTTCAACAACGTCTCTGATCTCATCCTACAGTTTAACACATGATATTTCTCGCACTGTACGCCACATCTTGCACACACGCAGTCTGGGCCGGGCTCGTGGAATCTCTGGTTGCTGTACAGCTTGTGGTGAAATCCATGCACAGCGAGTCTGGTCACTGTGTGGCGCAATTCATATCCTCCCTGAGTCCATTCACGGTTTGTCATGGCGTCAGTAATATAGAATTCTTCCCATATTTTGCGTTTCTTCTCGTGGAGTTCTTGCAGGAGGTCCAGGTAAGCTGGTGTCACTGGTAGTAGGAACTTTAGCCTCAGCGCTCTTCTACGTAGAATGGCTCTCTGGAGAGTTCATATACAAGTCGTGAGGGCGTGTATCTGGAGAGACAGAGCACCCTTTTTAGGTATGTGGCTTTTAGTTTCTCTAATTTTTCTAGGTTCGTTTTCTTTAAATGGACCCACATATTCTCTAACCCTTATGTTGCAACGGGATCAAAAAGTTGTAGGGCTGTTTCTAGTGAGAGACTATTTATTGGCTTAATGTCGCTTATGGCTCTTATCGCAGCATTTACTCTGTCATTTACATGGTTTGTAAACACGCTTCCCTGTGTTTGGAAAGTGACTCCCAGATACGTGAAACTAGTTACTGATTTTAGTGTTTTTCCATCAACGTAGAAAATGCCTCGTCTGCCCCATTTTCTAAAGGTCATGGAGACTGTTTTCTCTTCATTTAGTGTCAGTTCATTTCCTTTAGTCCAGTCCTCTAATTGGATGAAGGCTTTCTGCAGATCACTATCTGAAGTTGAGGTCAATACCATGTCATCTGCAGGTTTACGTTCTCAGGTTTTATTGCCTTGATGATGTCCGCTGTAGCTAAAATGAACAGTAAGGAGCTTAATGGGTCCCCCTGCAGTACCCCCACAGTTTGCTGTATCAGGTTCGATTTGTCTATACCGTCACTTATTTCCACCCAGTTGTTGGTGAGGATGTCTCTAATAGGCAGTAGTAGGTAGTGTTTTAGACCTATAGCGTTTTCCAATTTCTTCATTAGGGTGGTTCTATTTATTGTATCGAATGCCTTGGAGTAGTCAATAAATATAACATGTAGCTTTCTTCCACGGTCTGCTATGGCTGTTTCTATATCAGATTAGAGACAATGTACAGCTTGTGTCGTTGATCTCCCGCTTCTGAATCCAAATTGTGAATCTGGTAGTTTCTCATCAATAAGACACCTGAGACACTTGCATAGTAATGTTGTAAGGGTCTTGAGAAGAGTATTCTCTATGGCAATGCCCCTGTATGCATTTGGGTCAGCCGTATTGCCTTTTCCCTTGTACAACATTATTACCTTTGACGTTTTCCATCTATCTGGTATAGCTCCTTGTCTCAAGCATTCATTGAAGAGGGCTGTGAGTGGTTTCGAAAAATGTAAATTGAAAGTCCCAAATTCTTCCAATCCTCGAATGTATGGTCTCCCCAAAATCCATAAAATTGGGAACAAAATGAGACCTAAAATTAATAATATAGAGTCACTGTCTTATTATTTATCAAAATGGTTGGTACAGAAATTTAAGAGTTTTCCAGAATTGAAAATAAAAGTATTGAAAATTCTTTACAACTAGTTGATGAATTGAATAACATTAGAGTAGATCACAATGACAGATTTGTGTCTTTCGATGTTGTTTCATTGTTTCCGAATGTTTCAATAGGAAAAATGTTGATTTTTTTTGGAAAAATGGTTGAGTTCTTTGGATTAAAAAAAAGAATTAATAGAAGAACACATCAACCTTACAAAATTTTGTATTGAAAATTCTTATTTTACTTTCAATGGTAAATTTTATAAACAAGTTTCGGGTTTATCTATGGGAAATCCTCTTTCGCCATTTTTGGCAAATTTATACTTGGAGTGCCATATCACCAAGGCTTACCCTTGGATTTTCAAGAGTTGGTACAGATATGTAGATGATATTTTTTCGATAATAAATTTTAAACATGTTGATGATGCGTTGAAATTACTTATACTACAAGATGTATTAATTAAATTTACCATGGAATCACAAATTGAAAACCAAATTCCTTTTTGGATTTATACATAATTAGGAATGAAAAAACTCAAAAAATGTAATTTGATGTATACAGGAAGGGTACACATACTGATAATAATAACAAATCAACGGGTTTCAATCCTCTGGCAGATAAACATGCAATATTTAATAGCCTCTTATTTAGATTGATAAAGGTCCCACTAAAAGGAGACAATTTTAAGAAAGAATATGAGAATATCCTAAATATAGGTAGATTAAATGGTTTCGATAAGAGTATAATATTTAACAAATTAAAGAAATTCAAAAAGATAAAACAACTTAAAGAATACTCTACCCTACAAATTATTAGTAAAGAAAAGAAGAATTTGAAGAAAATTACTTACCATCCAGTAGTACATATGAAATTTCAAAAAATATTTGATAAACACAACATTACTTTGGCATGAATAAATAAATTTAGTCTGCTAAAAACTTCTAAGTATCAATAAAAAAATCAACATCCCAGACAGTAAGAAATCTGGAATTTATCAAATTAATTGTAATGATTGTAGCAAAGTATACATAGGAAAAACAAAAAGGAATTTGGAAACACACACTAAAGAACATTTTAGAAATATTAAAAATTGTGAAATTGAAAAATCAGCAATTGCAGCACATAGTTTGCTAGAACATCATAAAATTGAAAAAGAGGCAAAACTTTTGAAACAATTAGATAAACCGTTGGAATTGACAATTTGGGAAATGATATTCATTCAGAAGAATAAATATCGATATATGAACTTTTGATATTCCGGTGGATAAAAATTTAATTACAAAGTTTATAATCCCAACTAAAGATGGCAGCACAAGAGGTGATGTCCTTAGAGAAATCAACAACCACAGAATTTCATCAGTGGAAGCCATGACTGAATAGGGACATGATATTGTTTGAAATCATATGAGTTGGGTCGTTAAAAATACATTCTCCTTTCACTATTAGTAATAAACTGTTAAATTCTCAACTAGATTTGAATGAATCGCCTCTGTTAAATTTATAATACAGATTATCTATGCAACAATATATGCATTTTTATACAGTTATTATGCACTATAATAACACAATTAATTAATTTAACATGTCTGAAGAAGGTACATTGTACCGAAACAGCTGTAACTAAATTATATCTTAATAAATATGAAAATCAAATAAAACTGTTTTGCTTTTATTCAATTAGATAAGAAAAAATCTAGGTATCTATTGGGAAGTGAGAGAAAGAATGGCGCAAGTCAACTAATACTCATTACCATTGGACAACATCACCTAGTATATTTTAACATATGGCATTTGTGTAATTCCTTCTAGAGAAACAAAACAAATTTAATACAGAAATGAACTGGACAAATTAATTTTTTGAAAAGAAAAATTAATGGGAATCGAACCCCAGAACTCCAGAACTCCAACTCTCTACATCCATTGAAGCATGATACAAACCTTAACATCTCTTTCCACATAAACAATTCTCTTATTTTCGAAGGCACATGGCTAGAGCTATTAATGCCATCAGGCGACTTCTATTTGAAGTATCTTTAACGAGAATATTCTTACTTTTAAGCAGTAAGCTTAATATTTTGGTGTAATGGACTGCACATCGTCATACAGAGTTCCCTTTAAATTAATATTGGGAAGTAAACATTATGAGGTTATATCATTAATAATGAGTGGAGAACATATTTTTAACGACTCACCTCATATAATTTCAAATTTCTTTGATACCGGTGGTTTCAGACAATATCTTGTCCCTCTTCAGTCATGGCTTCCACTGATGAAATTCTCTGGTTGTTGATCTCTCCAAGGACACCATGGCAGCACAGGAGGTGGTGTCATTAGAGAAATCAACAACCAGAGAATTTCATCAGTGGAAGTCATGACTGAAGAAGGGCAAGATATTGTCTGAAACTGCCGATATCAAAGAAATTTGAAATTATATGAGGTGAGTCGTTAAAAATATGTTCTCCACTCACTATTAATAATACAGAGTTCCATTAATTTTTCTTTTCAATATATTAATTTGCCCTCACTAGATATCCTACTTAAAGAATTCAACATACCAGTATATGAGAACGTTTTTTTTTTGTAAGCTGTGTTATAAACATAACTGAGACGAAAACTAATCCCCCATTATACATGTTATTATTACAATTAAATTAAAAGAATATTTATATTAAACATAAAGGAGAATTCCAGTAATTACTTGTCTGTTGGCCAAAATTTGGAAGTAGGCCTACATATGGGAATCTTAAGCTTGTGGACCCCCAAAGGATATAAGCAATTAGCTGTAAATCCTACAGTCTATTGGGATAGTCACGTAGAAGCCATAAAAGTCAGTGGTTAGAAAGGGTGGAAGGTACATTGGATAATAAAACCTTCTTTACGAATATATGAGAATGTTTTTTTTTTTTACAGCCTTACATAAAGAATATAAACATATGCTATCAATAGCATACAAAGATAAGAGATTATTTTGGAACTTGTTTTGCCTTTTTACAAAGAGCATACTTATGTTTTGCAATGTGTACGTGCTGCGAAACATGGCACTTCTTCGCGGAATTCACTGAAATTTTACACACTTTGCAAAACAATGTCACTTGAGAATATTTCCGCACCAAATTCTTTCATGAAATTGGTCAGTTTGTCTTTTGCTGTTTTACTCTTGTCCGTTCTTTAGGCATCGTCAATCAACTATTCTAAAGGTGGTCTCACGACTTTGCTTTGAAGCACCTGTCTGTGAACGAGGACTACAGATTGAATTCAGTGTTACCAACATCAAAAATAATATTGCCAGTCAATTAAAGGTTTCTATGCAATGATATGTGTCATGAAGTTTGTCCATTTCAATTAATTTCATTGAAATACTAAGTTAATTTCGAGAAAACATGGCAAATAGGCACTTATAGGCATTGTAAGCTGAAATAGGCATTTATAGACAAAATTAACTTCATGGAAAACAACTGTAGGGTTATCGGTATGAACTTATATGAAGTCACTTTTACAGTATCTATAATAAATAACTGTAGGCATTTTCCCTAACATCCGGTCTCTAGATATGACACAATAACATAATAAAAAGAACAGAATAGCTGAAATTGCTTTATAATATATTTTATATAAGATACAGAGAATTAAAGAGGCCTAACTATTAGAAAACAAAAGTTTGGTTGTAAATATCTTTATTATAGCCAGAAACCTAACATGAGCTGTGTTTTATCATTCATAATTCACAAATTAAGTAAAAAAAAACTAAAAAAATTAGCACAAGTGTGTATAAAGTTATTGGTTTTGACTTTGTGGAGGCCGTAATAAAACAGACTTTCAAAAATTATTTTTCAGTGTTACTGAAAGAAGTGTGAATGGGCGAATCAACTTGCAGGTCCACGAAGCTGCAAAAGAATTAGGAAATAGATCTATTAAGAATAAGTCATAAAATTTGAACAGGATACCAATAGTTGGTCATATTCATTGAAAAAAATTCAGTATGAAATCCTGTGATAAGATATTCAAGTGTGGCCGTTATGTTATAAATACGAGATATTTAAAATTCTAATAAGGCAATGATTTCAAAATTAGTTACTTTTACCATTCATAATACACGAATAAAGAAGTCAAAATAACTAAAAATAATTAGGACAAGTGTGTATAAAGTTGTCCTGGAGAGGCCTTAAGAAAACCGACTTTCAACAATTATTTTTCAGTGTTACTGAAAGAAGTGTGAATGGGCGAATCAACTTGCAGGTCCACGAAGCTGCAAAAGAATGAGGAAAGAGATCTATTAAGAATAAGTCATAAAATTTGAACAGGATACCAATAGTTGGTCGTATTCATTGAAAAAAAGTCATTATGAAATCCTGTGATAAGATATTCAAGTGTGGCCGTCATGTTATAAATACGAGATATTTAAACTTTCTAATAAGGCAATAATTTCAAAATTAGTTACGTTTTACCATTCATAATACACGAATAAAGAAGTCAAAAGAACTAAAAAAATTAGGACAAGTGTGTATAAAGTTGTCCTGGAGAGGCCTTAAGAAAACCGACTTTCAAAAATTATTTTTCAGTGTTACTGAAAGAAGTGTGAATGGGCGAATCGACTGTAGGTCCACGAAGCTGCAGATGAATAAGGAAAGAGATCTATTCAGAATAAGTCATAAAATTTGAACAGGATACCAATAGTTGGTCGTATTATTTGAAAAAAATTAATTGTGAAATTGTGTGCTAAAAATTCAAGTGTGGTCATGTTATAAATACGAGATATTTAAATATTCTAATAAGGCAATAATTTTAAAATTAGCTATGTTTCATCATTCATAATTCACGAATTACTAATTAATAGATTTTTGTGTTTAATCTGCCAACTATGTAGAAAAAATTGCAATAACTGAGGGCAATTAAAACGTGGGTTATCGCTGGTTCAATCTCCAGCCGAAACAGGTGACATCTGAAGTTTGAATTTAAATTAACTATTTATTTATTTATTTATTTATTTTTTTTTTTTTGGATTTTAACAAAGTTTGATGAAATTGTTTATATATATGTATATGTTAGTTTTTGTTATACGATTTTCTGATGTTCTAACTAAATTGCCAAGATGGATGCCGAAACATTTTATGGGTGAGTTCTATGATTTTCTGAGTACTTTATTATTACTGTTATTATTATTACCAATTACTATTATTGTTATTATATTACGCTATTTTTCATTTGCTACAAGTCAAGAGTGAAAAAATTCCGTTAACTTCATATCTTCAAGTAGCAGACATCTGCGTTTTTACAATAAATGAAATTCCGCGATTTTTGCTAGATTTGAAATCAACTTATGATTATTTAAAATTTCCGCCAAGGAGCAACAGAATACCTCTATGGTGTTGAAATTACAAATAACCAAAGAGTAGGTGTGATGCGCTGCGAGGTGCGCTGCGGGAAAATGTAATGTAATGTAATGTAGTGTAGTGTAATATCTTATAATATAATATATAATATAATATATAAGTCCACCGCTGTGGTCTCGAGGTAGCGTGCTGCCTTGTCACGCAGCGGGCCCGGGTTCGATCCCGGTCGGGGCAGTTTTTCTGGGTGAGGTTTTTATCGGGGTTTTTCCTCACCTGTAAGACAAATGTCAGGAAAACTTTAAGGCCCAAACGGTCCCCGAAATCATATGGCCATCATCCTTATCATTATCATCCTTACCATTATCATCATCATCCTTCACCGGTGTGGAAAGCAACGGGAAGCTACCACACCTACACAATTCCCTAGTAAAGCTGCAAGTATAGCATGAAAATGCTATGATTGCAGTGAAGGACCTGCCTTCGGGCAGAATTACTATGGATGGAACATATAATATAGTATAATATGGTAATTGTAATAGTAATAGAAATTGTATAATGTAATGTAATGCAGTGCGAGGTGCGGTGCGGTGCGGTGCGCTGAGAGGTGCGGTTCGCGGTACGTGCGCGGTGAGATGCGAGTTGCGTTGCGAGGTGCGGTACGCGGTGAGGTGCGACGTGTTGTGTGCGGTGCGGTGCGGTGCGCGGTAAAGTTACCGGTGCGGTGCGAGGTGCGTTGAGGTGGAAAGAGGGGTGCGCGTTGCGGTGCTCGAAGAGGTGCGCGGTGAGGTGCAAGGTTCGTTGCGGTGCGACGTGCGGTGCGGTGCGGTGCGAGGTGCCGTGCGTGGTGCGCGGTGCCGCGCGGAGCGTTACGGTGCGGTGAGCGGTGCGGAGCGCTGTAAAGTGAGAGGAGCGGTGCACGGTGCGGTGCGCGGTGAGGTGGAAGGTGCGTTGCGACGTGCGGAGCGCGGTGCGGTGCGCGGAGAGTTGCGCGGTGAGGTGGGAGGTGCGTTGCGACGTGAGGTGCGAGTTGCGGTGCGGTTCGCGGTGCGCTGTGCGGTGCGAAGTGCGCGGTGCGGTGCGGAGAGAGTTGCGCGGTGATGTGCGACATTCGGTGCGGTGCGCATTATAATATAATATATAATATAATATATTATATAAAATATAATTAATATAATTAATTAATGTAAGATAATTAATTAATAACCTACGGGTTCGATAGTGCCAGTGAGTAATAATATTAATACAATTATTTAATAACATTAATGCAATTAATTAATTGATATAATTAATGCAATTAATTAATTGATATAATTAATGCAAATAATTAATTGATATAATTAATGCAATTAATTAATTGATATAATTAATGCAATTAATTAATTATTATCAATTAATGCAATTAATTAATTTATACAATTAATGCAATTAATTAATTATACAATTAATGCAATTAATTAATTTATACAATTAATGCAATTAATTAATTTATACAATTAATGCAATTAATTAATTTATACAATTAATGCAATTAATTAATTTATACAATTAATGCAATTAATTAATTTATACAATTAATGCAATTAATTAATTTATACAATTAATGCAATTAATTAATTTATACAATTAATGCAATTAATTAATTTATACAATTAATGCAATTAATTAATTTATACAATTAATGCAATTAATTAATTTATATAATTAATGCAATTAATTAATTTATACAATTAATGCAATTAATTAATTTATACAATTAATGCAATTAATTAATTTATACAATTAATGCAATTAATTAATTTATACAATTAATGCAATTAATTAATTTATACAATTAATGCAATTAATTAATTTATACAATTAATGCAATTAATTAATTTATACAATTAATGCAATTAATTAATTTATACAATTAATGCAATTAATTAATTTATACAATTAATGCAATTAATTAATTTATACAATTAATACAATTTATTAATTATACAATTAATGCAATTTAATTCATGTAATTAATGTAATTAATTTGTAATTAATTAATTCATGTAATTAATTAATTCGTGTAATTAATTAATTCGTGTAATTAATTAATTCGTGTAATTAATTAATTCGTGTAATTAATTAATTCGTGTAATTAATTAATTCGTGTAATTAATTAATTCGTGTAATTCATTAATTCGTGTAATTATTCATTAATTCGTGTAATTAATTCATTAATTCGTGTAATTAATTCATTAATTCGTGTAATTAATTAATTAATTCGTGTAATTAATTAATTAATTCGTGTAATTAATTAATTAATTCGTGTAATTAATTAATTAATTCGTGTAATTAATTAATTAATTCGTGTAATTAATTAATTAATTCGTGTAATTAATTAATTAATTCGTGTAATTAATTAATTAATTCGTGTAATTAATAATTAATTAATTCGTGTAATTAATTAATTAATTAATTCGTGTAATTAATTAATTAATTTCGTGTAATTAATTAATTAATTCGTGTAATTAATTAATTAATTCGTGTAATTAATTAATTAATTCATGTAATTAATTAATTAATTCATTCATGTAATTAATTAATTCATTCATGTAATTAATTAATTAATTAATGTAATTAATTAATTCATTAATTAATTAATTAATGTAATTATGTAATTAATTAATTAATTAATTCATGTAATTAATTAATTAATTATTCATGTAATTAATTATTAATTAATTAATAATTATGTAATTAATTAATTAATTCATGTAATATAATTAATTAATTAATTCATGTAATTAATTAATTAATTAATTAATTCATGTAATTAATTAATTAATTAATTAATTCATGTAATTAATTAATTAATTAATTAATTCATGTAATTAATTAATTAATTAATTCATGTAATTAATTAATTAATTAATTCATGTAATTAATACTAATTAATTCATGTAATGTAATACAGTATTGTGCAATGTAAAGTAGTGTAATATAATATATTATAATATAATATAGTAATTGTAATTATAATAGAAACATTATAATGTAATGTGGTGAACGGTGCGGTGCGGTGTGGAGCGAGGTGAGGTGCACGGTGTGTTGCGCGGTGCGGTGCGCGGTGGGGTGCGCGTTGCGTTGCGGTGCGGTGCGGAGCGCGGTGAGGTGGGAGGAGCGGTGCGCGGAGAGTTGCTTGGTGAGGTGCGCGGAGCGGTGTGCGGTGAGTTGCGCAGTGCGGTGAGTTGCGCAGTGCGGTGCGGTGCGCGGTGAGTTGCGCAGTGCGGTGCGGTGCGCGGTGAGTTGCGCAGTGCGGTGCGGTGCGGTGCGCGGTGAGTTGCGCAGTGCGGTGCGGTGCGCGGTGAGTTGTGCAGTGTGGTGCGCGGTGGGGTGGGGTGGGGTGCGGTGCGGGGTTCGCGTTGCGGTGCGGAACGCGGTGCGGAACGCGGTGCGGAACGCGGTGCGTGGTGGGGTGCGTGTTGCGGTGCGGACCGCGGTGGGGTGCGTGTTGCTGTGCGGACCGCGGTGCTGTGCGCGGTGCGGTGCGCAGAGAGTTGCGCGGTGATGTGCGACATGCGGTGCAGTGCGACATACGGTGCAGTGCGCGGTGCGCTGTGCAATGTGCGGTGCGGTGCGGTGCGATGTGCTGTGCGGTGCGCGTTAATGTTACGTAATGTAATGTAACGTGAAGTAATGTAATATAATATGATATAATATAATGTAATATAATGTGATATGTGATATAATGTAATATATAATACAATGTATAATACAATGTAATATACAATGTAATATACAATATAATATACAATATAAAATAAATATATATAATTTAATATATAATTTAATATATACGTTTAATATATAATTTAATGTATAATTTAATATATATAATTTAATATATAATTTAATATATAATTTAGTATATAATTTAGTATATAATTTAGTATATAATTTAGTATATAATTTAATATATAATTTAATATATAATTTAATATAATTTACTATATAATTTAATATATAATTTAATATATAATTTAATATATAATTTAATATATAATTTAATATATAATTTAATATATAATTTAATATATAATTTAATATATAATTTAATATATAATTTAATATATAATTTAATATATAATTTAATATATAATAATACTTCTCTCTACAGGAAGTAACGACAATGAGGCAGAAAATTACGCAAATACTGACATAAGAAATATAGAATTATGGGCTAACAATAACAAAATCACATTCAATGAATCCAAGTCCACACCAATGTTAATATCAAGAAAAACGACCTCCATTAATAAAAATATCAGTGTATACGTCAACCATAAACGCATTAAGCAAGTTCATGAAATAAAATATTTAGGAATCCACCTCAATTGTAAACTAAGCTTTGATAAACACATTGAGATAACAACGAACAAGGCTATGAGCCTAATGAACATGTTAAGAAGGGCAGCTAGATTGCAGTGGGGACTGGGACATAAAGCATTAAGGACTATATACAATGGAGCAATCTTGCCTATGTTGACATATGGGGCCACAATATGGGAGGAAGAATTAAGAAAACAAAAAAATTTAAAAAAGCTGAAAGAGGGTTCAAAGAATTATAAATGTCACATAGCCAAAGCCTATAAAGCATTACCATATGAATATCTTGTATCATAGCTGGAATTTAAACCCATACTATCAGTATACAAGAAGCAGCCCAGTTATATAGAGCCATACACGATGACCACACAAACATTGACACACCACTCAAAAAAGGAGGAGTGGCCACATCCGGCAGGAAAGAATTAATGTGGACGATATTGAAGAATCGAACAACTACCAAAATAAAAATATACCACTGATGGCAGTAAATTCCAGCAAGGAATGGTAGGGGCTGCTGCGTTATCTTGAAAAACGGAAAAATTAGAGCATACAATAAAAGCCAAACTGTCCAATCGTTGCTCAAATAATCAAGCTGAACAGATAGGAATTCTTAAAGCTCTAGAAGCAATACCATCATTGACCAAAACAGCTCTGAAAAAAGTCTTGTTGCAGTTTATACAGATAGTCAAGTTACTCTCGACCTAATTAAAAACAACTTCAAACAGGGATACATCATATCAAAAATAGGACAAACAATAGCAAAACTCAGGAACAAAAATTGGATAGTACATTCGGGCTGGATAAAAGCACATGTTGGAATTTATGGCAATGAAATGGCAGATCAATTGGCAAAACAAGCTGCAACAGAATCCAGCGTAACCGTGTAGAATATACAAAAAATACCTAAGTCATCAATAGTTGCCCAAATAAAGAAGAAGGAACCATTAAATGGCAGAACGAATGGGACAACGCAGATAAAGGAGCCACATGTAAGAAGTTCTTCACATCAGTCAGAGACAGATTAAAACTTAAATGTGAAATAACTCCAGAATTTTCTGAAATGGTAACTGGCTATGGAAAAAAAATAAATTCACATCTTTATCGTATTGGAATATTAAACACGCAACCTGTCCATGTAGAAAAGCAATTCAAAATGTAGTAGACATCTCCTTTATAATTGTGAATTGCAGCAGCATTCTAGAAATTAAGTTGAATGAAGAATCGAAAACGCAAAGAAGGAGGAACATGGCCTTGACGGAGAAAGACCTAATACACAAATATTTAAGACATTTCAAAAAATATATAAACAATGGTGTACGAAAATGAGTGATTAACAAGTGACGAAGATAAAAAAAACATGTAAACAAAAACCAAATATGTGATGTTATGTAATGTTATGTTATCTGATTTTATGTTTGTTATGTTATGCATGTAATATTACTACGGTAATGGGGCATGCTGAAAAAAATAATAAATGAAAAAATAAATATATATATATATATATAATATATATATATATATATATATATATAATATATAATATAATTAATTAATATAATTAATACAATTAATACAGTATTGTGCAATGTAAAGTAGTGTAATATAATATATTATAATATAATATAGTAATTGTAATTATAATAGAAACAGTATAATGTAATGTGGTGCACGGTGCGGAGCGAGCTGCGGTGCGGTGCGGAGCGAGGTGAGGTGCACGGTGAGATGCGAGGTGCGGTGAGATGCGAGGTGCGGTGAGATGCGTGGTGCTGTGCGCGGTGGGGTGCGATGTGCGCGTTGCGGTGCGGTGCGGTGGGCGTTAGGGTGCGCGTTGCGGTGCGATTTGCGGTGCGTGGTGAAGTGCGGTGCGGAGCGCGGTGAGGTGGGAGGAGCGGTGCGCCGAGAGTTGCGCGTTGCGTTGCGGACCGCGGTGCGCGGTGGGGTGCGCGTTGCGTTGCGGACCGCGGTGCGCGGTGGGGTGCGCGTTGCGGTGCGGACCGCGGTGCGCGGTGGGGTGCGCGTTGCGGTGCGGACCGCGGTGCGCGGTGGGGTGCGCGTTGCGGTGCGGACCGCGGTGCGCGGTGGGGTGCGCGTTGCGCGGTGGGGTGCGCGGTGGGGTGCGCGTTGCGCGGTGGGGTGCGCGGTGCGCGGTGGGGTGCGCGTTGCGCGGTGGGGTGCGCGTTGCGCGGTGGGGTGCGCGTTGCGCGGTGGGGTGCGCGTTGCGGTGCGGACCGCGGTGCTGTGCGCGGTGCGGTGCGGACCGCGGTGCGGTGCGAGGTGCGATGCGCGGTGAGATGCGAGTTGCGTTACGAGGTGCGGTGCGCGGTGAGATGCGAGTTGCGTTACGAGGTGCGGTGCGCGGTGCTGTGCGCGTTAATGTAATGTAACGTGAAGTAATGTAATATAATATGATATAACGTAATGTAATGTAATATATAATACAATGTAATATAATATGTAATAATATATAATGTGTAATATATAATGTGTAATATATAATGTGTAATATATAATGTGTAATATATAATGTGTAATATATAATGTGTAATACATAATGTGTAATACATAATATGATATATAATATAATTTATAATAAAAATTTATAATTAATTAAGATAATAAAAAATTATTAATTAATTAAATATAAGTATATTAATATTAATATAATTAATACTATTAAATAATTAATAATATTAATATAATCAATTAATATAATTAATTAATATAATTTATTAATACAATAATTAATTCAATTAATTAATTCAATTAATTAATATAACTAATACAATTAATTACTATTTAATACAATTAATTATACAATTAATTAATATGACTAACACAATTAATTAATGCAATTATTGAGTAATTAATTAATACAAATTAATAATACAATTAATTAATGTAATTTAACTATTGTAATTCATTAATACAATTCTTCATGTAATTAATTAATACAATTAATTATAAGTATTGTGCAATTAAAGTATGTACTTAATATTTATAATATATATATTAATTGTATTATAATTAAAAGTATATTGTAACGTGTCGCGTGCGGTGCTGTGTCGGGGCGTGGTGAGGTCGGTGTCGGGCGGCGCGTGGTGAGGTGCGGTGCGGAGCGAGCTGCGGTGCGGAGCGAGCTGCGGTGCGGCGCGAGCTCGGTGCGGTGCTAGTGCGGTGGCGTGCGAGTGAGTTGCGGCGCGAGTGCGGTGGGGCTGCGGTCGAGGTGAGTTGCGGAGCGAGTGGCGGTTCGGTGCGGTGCGATCTGCCGTGCGGAGTGAGTGAGTTGCATGGTGAGGGCATGGTGAGGTGCACGGTGAGGTGCACGGTGATATCGAGGTGAGAGCGAGGTGAGGTGCACGTTGAATCGAGATGTGTGCCGGTTATAATGCAGATCGTGCGGTGCGCGTTGCGGATGCGCGGTGGAGTCCACGGTGCTGTGCGGTGGGATGGCGTTGCGGTGCGCGGTGCAGTGCGGTCGGGCGCGTGAGTGGAAGAGCGGTGTCGCGGAGAGTTGCGCGGTGAGCTGCTCTGGAGCTGCGGGTGAGTTGCGCGGTGTTTGCGCGGAGCGTGTGCGCTGATTTGCGGGTTGCGGTGCGGTGCGGTGCGCGGTGGGGTTGCTCGTTGCGGTGCGGACGCGGGGGTTGGCGGTTGCGGTGCGTACCGCGGTGCTTTGCGCGTTGCGATGCGTGGTGCGTTGCGATGCGTGTGCGGTGCGCGTTCGGTGGGGGTGCGTTTGTGGGCGCGATGCGGTGCGCATTGAGGTGCGCGGGAGCGGTGTGCGGTGAGTTCGCGGTGCGCTTGAGCTGCGGTGCGTGCGCGTTAATGTTACGTAATTAATGTAACGTGAAGCTAGATGTAATTATAAATATGATAGAATATAAATATAGTAATAAGGTAATATAAATGTAATCACTAATAAATAGAAGAAAAGAGGAGGAGAAGAGAGAGAGAGGAGAGAAAAGGAGGGAGAGAAAAGAGGAGAGAGGAGAGACGGAGAGGCCCCAAGAGAAGGAGGAGAGAGAAGAGAAGAGAGAAGAGAGAAAGAGAAGAAAGAGAGGGGAGAAGAGAATGAAGACGAGAAAAGAATAGAGAAGAAGAGAAGGCGGGGAGAGAGAGAAGAGAAGAGGAGAAGGAAGAGAAGATAAAGAAGAGAAAGATAAGAGAAGATGTAATATGAGTAAGGGAAGATGAAGAGAATATAAATAGAATAGAATAGAAGATAAGAGGAAGAAAGAGAAATAATATAAGAGGAATAAATAGGAAGTATAAAAATAAGAATGAAAGAAGAAGATAGAATATAATATAATTAAATGAGAATATATGCATCTATTAGAAAATATAAAGATCAATATTATTAGTAATATAGTGATATAATATATAATTTAATATATATAATTATAAAATATAAACTAAAATATAAAATAAAATATAATATAAAATATAATATAATATAATATAGTAATGTAATGTAATATATAATACAGTATAATATAGTAATAGTAATAGTATAGTGTAATGAAATGTAATGCTGTGCGAGGTGCGGTGCGCGGTGCAGTGGGCTGGGTGGGGCGCGGTGCAGTGGGCGGTAAGGTGCGCGGTGCGGGTTGCGGTTATCGGGACGCGGTGCGGTGCGCGGTGAGGTTGGCAGTGATGTGCGCGGTAAGGTGCTCGGTGCAGTGCGAGTTGCGTTGCGCGGCACGGTACGGTGCGGTGCGGTGCGATGCGCGGTCGTTTGCGAGGTGAGGTGAGGTGCGCTGGGGGTGCGCGGTACGGTGCGAGTTGCGGTTCGCGGTGCAGTGGGCTGGACGGGGCGCGGTGCCGTGGGCGGTGCGGTGCGGTGCGGTGCGTTGCGATTTGTGGTTTGTGGTTTGCGGTGCGCGGTGCGGTGCGCAGTGAGGTGCGTTGAGTTTCGCGGGGTGGTGCGTGGGGCGGTGCGCTGTGCTGTGCGCGTTAATGTTACGTAATGTAATGTAATATAATCTATTATAGTATAAGTAATGGTATTTAGCATAGTGTAATGTAATGTAACGTGAAGATATAATAATGTTATATTAATAATATAATATATTATATATAAAATAATAATATAATATAAATATAAATATAATATAATATAATTAATATAAATAATAATATAATAAATATAATATAATATAATATAATATAATATAATTATAATATAATATAATATAATATAATATAAGATAATATAATATATATAATATAATATAATATAATATAATATAATATAATATAATATAATATAATATAATATAATATAATAATATAGTAATAGAAATAGTACAGTGTAATGTAATGTAATGCGGTGCGAGGTGCAGTGCGCGGTGCAGTCGGCTGGGCGGAGCGCGGTGCCGTGGGCGGTGAGTTGCGTGGTGATGTTCGCGGTGCGCGGTGCGGTGCGCGGTCGTTTGTGAGGGTGAGATGCGCGTTGAGGTGCGAGGTGCGTTGCGGTACGGTGCGACGGGCGGTGTGAGTTGCGGTGAGAGGTGCGGTGCGGTGCGCGATAATGTTACGTAATGTAATGTAAAGTAATGTAACATAATATAATATATATAATAATATAATATAGTAATAGTAATAGTAATAGCAATAGTAATAGTATAGTGTATGTAATGTAATGTAATGTAATATATAATATAATACAATATGATATGCAAAAGAAACTGTCATCGATAGGATAACAAAAAAAAAGGCTCTGCAATGGTTTGGACATGTACCGGACATGTACAACGGATGCCGGAAGACCAGTGGCCTAAACAGGTGTGAAGAAGAAGTAATATTTCGTACTATTTTATACGTTTCGCAATGATACTTAAAACTTTTTTTTATAAAGAATTTTAATATGTTTATCTATGTACACAAATATGACTTTTCCTCTCAATTTATTTTCAAAGTTCTTTATTAGAAATGAAGTTGGCATACATGAACGCTTATAAAATTAAATCCACCAGATGGCAGGATATATGTGTGAATGACTAACATTTGCATTTAATTCCAAAACATATTTTAAGAAATAAATGTTCAATCACTTCATTTTCTTAGGTTCGGATGGGTCAGTTTAGTGTACATCAGATTAATGTATAGTTTACTAAATAGTATGTATGTAATTTATTTCATTAGGTTATGCTGGGACAGGTTTGTATACATTCATTTTTGTAAACACATTTGGGAATTCATTATGAACGTTGGTCATTTTGATTTCCCATATATGTGGTGCCATCTGGCGACAATTCTATAAGCATAAGCGCTGTATGGTATGCGCTCCATGCGAAACCAGTATCACGCCGAGCGTAACGTGAGATTGCGTCATGTTGGGCGCGTCACGCTGTATAATAAACCGTAGCATTACACTTAACCGCTCGCCGTACAACTCGAGACTGGGGGTTGTTCCCATTCATAGAGAAACTTCGATACTCTGTGGTTCCCATTAACTTCGCTAATCTCTGCCCGTTCCGTCCTCACCACATGTTTATAGGCATAGAGAACGAGGCGAGTAGACGGAAATTTCCAGGTCAATGAACGAGATGTTCCAATCACACAACACATGAATATATTCATGGCTTCCATCTATAAATCTCTACTAAGGCCCCTCACTCGACATGACATGCGCATACTCGCCCCGGTACCTACTGGCAGGCGATTTCAATGCAAAGCATCGCGTATGGAACTGTAGAGTACCCAATGCTTCAGGTGTGGTATTACAAAACTTCTGTAATACCCACAACATCGAAATTTCAGCACCAAGGGAACACACCTTCTTTAGAAACACTCAACAAGGCTTATACTCCGACATTCTAGATATCGCACTTTCGAAAAACATTACCATCTCCCCTCACATAGATACACTGCCTGGTGAACTACACTCAGACCACGTCCCTATCATGTTTAAGCCTACTACTAGATTCATACTTCAGCCCCGTTCCGATCTCACACAATGAATACAGACTGGAATCATTATTCAAGACTCCTTTCACAGTGGATTAATCCTCGATTAAGAGTAAACTCCACTGAAGAACTTGAGACTTCTATAAATGACTTCCAGGCTTCTATTCAAACAGCCCTCGACATAACTACAACAAGAAACAACACTACACGTCCAAATCAAACAGATCAAACACTTCTTGACTACCTTGAGCATAAGCGACGAGCCCTCAAACAGTACAGACTCTATGGACACCCACAAATGAAACAGGAGTACAATTACTATGCTCGACTGGTCAAAGAAAGACTGCGAGATCACAAAATTACGCAATGGGAAAATTCCCTATCCAATTTCAATGCTCAAAAAACTCCGCCTTGGGAGATTATAAAAATAATTAAATCAAACCGCGGACCTTCTAAACCGACTGCAATTGAGAACACTGGAACTTGGGCTTATCATCCTCATGATCCAACACAAGTTCTCGCGGAAAATTTCGCAAATCGATTCAGACCACAAGAGTTAACGTCGCCAGTTGATGAAGCTGGTGTCAATAATAGAGTAGACACCTTCCTAGCTGCACCCTACCCAAATGAAAGACCTGACATCCACCTCGCTGACCTCACTTCCAGGCCCTTCGCACTTCAAGTGCACCTGGACATGATCGTATAAGCAATCTAGCCTTAAAGCATCTCCCGCGCAAAGCGCTACTTCGACTCCTTACTATCCTTAAATACTGTATCCAATTTAATCACTTCCCTGCAACTTGGAAGATGGCTAAAGTTATTGTGCTACCGAAACCAGGAAAAAATCCAACTAATCCAGACAATTTGCGTCCAATAAGCCTTCTACCAGTTCTAGGAAAAATCCTAGAAAAACTTATTTTGGCCAAACTAAAAATTGAAGTCTCAAACAAAGAACTATTACCCAACCATCAATTTGGATTTCGAAATCCACACAGCACACCGCTGCAACTGGCGAGGCTTATAGACCAAATTGTCGCTGGTTTCAACTCTAAGCGTAGTACAATAGCAATCTTCCTCGACATTGAGAAAGCTATTGATACAACTTGGATAAACGGATTGATATATAAGCTGATACAATTCCAAATTTAGTCAAAATAATCTCCACTTATCTGAGAAATAGAACCTTCTATGTCTCAGTGAGTGGAAATAAATCTGACACGAAGCCCATACTGGCGGGAGTTCCCCAAGGAGCTGTCCTTTCACCCTTATTGTACTCCCTATATGTCTCTGACCTACCTTCACCTCCATCACTCCAAATAGCTTCCTTTGCTGATGACACTTGTCTATTCATGCAATCCAAACTTAAATCCATTCCTCACAGACTTGCAACATTCCAGCGAGCAATAACCATAATATATGAATGGTTTTGCTCCTGGAACATTAAACTAAATGCTGGGAAAACGCAAGTCGTCCTGTTTTCCAAATCGAACTTTCCATGTCCAATCCAGCTCACTATGGGTGTACAACCTCTGCCAGTAGAAACTTCTGTCAGATATTTAGGCGTAATATTGGATAAAAGGCTTACATTTAGAGCCCATGTTGATCATATAATAACCAGAGCCCATCAAGGCATAGCAATATTATATCCGTTTTTCAAGTCGCCGTCACTGTCCCGTAGGATCAAGCTCACATTATATGTGGCTGTGATCCGTAGTATGCTATTGTACGGCTGCGAATCTCTGAGTATCCTTGCGAAATGCCACAAAAAGAAACTACAGATACTGCAAAACAAGTGTCTAAAAATCATACTTTCGGCCCCGCGTTACACAAGGATAACAAAGATGCACGAGGCCACGAAGGTACCATATATTGATACTATCATAGCCGAAAGGGCCACCACCGTGTTTCAAAACATAAATAATCATGGAAACCCAATAGTACGCAATATAGGACACCTTCCACAATGGCATACTACACATAGAAACATATTCGACCAAATAAATAATCCATAGTACTTAGCATGGTCAGAATGATCAGCGCAGAGTGCCGTGGCTCATTCCGGTCCTGAATCGAGCCGAGCTCTTCAGCGACACGGTTTCCGATGCCCCAATCAAGCGAGATCTATTCGCCTTGGCAACAATATCCGTATAAATCTCACATTACTCCAAACAATAAAATAAATCCCATAAAATCGCCGTGTAGGCCAGGGTATACCAGCTGAACCCAATACCGAATACACACGCGAATTCGCCGACAATGGACAAACACAAGTCCCAGGAAAGGCACACTGGACAGCACCAATAGCTGTCACCTAGTGATGATGATGAGATGTTTCTCGAATGGGGGGAATAGATGTTCGTAGAACTCTCGGGCTTATTAGCCGAGAAATATCGGTGGAACCTCGACTCGCGATTGGCTATTCGCCAACCCAATCCACCAATGCGATGTTTCTCTCGCCAACCCGCGCAGTTTAAACGACGCTACTACAACGCGTCACAATATTGTATGCACATTAGAATTAGCCCTTAATCATCCCATTTCGAGCAAGGGTCTCCTGCGACTGCAGGGTGCCTGACGTTATATCCCCGGGGTATGCACATTAGTGCGCATTTATTACTAACTATTGCCAACTTGACCCGGCAGAAATTTCAATTTTGCGACTGGTCACGTTGGATCAATCGTATGAAAAGTATTTTAACACTCCTGATTAAGTTGTGTAAAGATACAAGCACAGTATGTGCTATGCTATCTTGTAAACAATTTCATACTGACTCATTGGTATTATCAAACCCAGAAGATCATGGCCGTGCGATCATAAGCTCTCCATAGATACCTATCCTGAGTTATGTTTTTGAATAATTTATTTCCTTCGAATCACGGTTAATATTATTCTTTCATCTCATTCATTGCCTATCTATTTACCACTTTGCCTCTAATTTTCCTACAAGTTTTCTTGGCGCTCTATTATTCCCCATCATGCCACATGTTATGGCCAAAGTGACTAAGAGATTTTTACTTAACTCTAACTCACTGGCACTATGGAACCCTTAGGTTCATGGCCGCGCCGACATAAGCTCTCAAGACATCCCTATGCTGAGCCAATGTTTTGAAATCATCTACTTCACTCAAATAATTGTTAATATTATTCTTCCACCTCATTCTTGGTCTACCAACAGAAGTTTTCCTTCTCGTTTTCTTATAGTAAGCTTCCATGCTCCTCTTTTATTCCCCATTTGTGCCACATGTCCTACCCATTGAAGTCTACAAGACTTAACAGTTTTATTATATCTGCTTTCCTATAAATATCACGTAACTCAGTGTTAAGTAGTCTTCTCCATTTGCCTGTTTGTTCATCTCTCTTCGGTCCACAAATTTTTCCTAAGAACTTTATTCTCAAATTCTCATAATATTTTCTCCTCCCTTAAACTAAGAGTTCATGTTTCGCATCCATATGATATAACAGTTTTATATATTTTCATTTTAATATTTTTGAAGAGAAGTTGGGACAACAGCCCTTGTATTACATAATAGCATTTATTTTCAGAATTGAGCTATGTTTAATTTTTTGTGTTTATCTCGTTAATATTTGTAAATATTGTGCCTAGATATTTGAATTCAGCTGTCTTTATTACATCTCGTTTTCATAAAGATCAAATAATTAATTGTTATGGAGTCTTCTCCATTCACCTGTTTTTCTCTCTTTATCCAAAATTTTTCCTAAGAACTTAATTCACAAATACTTGTAATAATTTTCTCCCCTTAAAGAAAGAGACTATGTTGTGTACCCGTATAATGTAACTAAAATAATGACTTTTTTTTCACCGCAGCGAGCTCTGGTTTGTATCCCGGTCGGGACAGGCTCACTCACCTGTAAGACAGTTGTCAGGAAGCTTATGGCCCAACGTTCCCCGAAAATCATCCGGCCACCATCGTCATCATTCATTGGTGTGGAAAGCAACGTGAAGCTACCACACCTATAATTCCATAGTAAAGCTACAAAGCATAGCATGAGAATGCTATGATTGCAGTGAAAGACCTGTCCTCTGGCAGAAAATCTATGGATTGATGCATATATTTTTTATAGTCTTATTATGTCTCTTTGTAAACTTGAAAACAATTTCGTTTATCTCTGATAGTTGCTGGCAAGGAGGAGGTAGACTTAAATTCCTGGAGAAGTTATGTATAGATTAGCATTTCCTCTACAGCCATTAATAGCAGCAGAACTCTATTCCTAGTAAATGCAAAAAAGAGAAAATAGGAAAGCCAACTTTACCCACCCCAAGCCCCCGATAATTATATTACGTGACTTGAGTCACAGGTCTTTATTTCATAGGACATTGGTGAGTAGTGGGTTATCTCCATTGGTGAATATGCCCCCACAGAGCAGGTGGTGCCCTTTGCTTATACCACAGAGTATTAAACATATCCAAAGTACTTCGATACATCGATATTAATGTAGATGAGATTATTGTATGGTTATATCGATCTGTCTCTTTGATATCGATATTGCAGAATTTTTCCGTGTTGATACTCTATGATATCGATATCAATATCAAGGATAATATATCGATATGCACAATCGATCCTTAAGCCACAGTTGAGAACAAGAATTCAAATTATTTAACCGTTCTAAGGAAAATTGAATAAACTTAATCAGTGTTTTTAATGTTATTGTAATCTGGGTTTAATCTCTTTGTAATAAGGACCATAGTGAGATATTGTTAAGTGGTTTATTTTCTAGTTCATGTATATGCTTACATCAAAAGAAATGGAGAACGTGAGTGTAGTGCTGTTTTTATGAATGATCTTGCCCTTGATTTCATTCTCTGTATAGTGTTGGTTTATAAATTCTACAGGGAAGATATATTTTTTATGCTAGTTTTAATTCACAGTTTTTAACATTCATTTTCAGGAACAAATTCCACATCCAACTCAATATGTGTACGAAATTCAAAGGTTAAAATCTTTTAATGATTGGCCTTATGATGTTGAAGACTGTATATGTACTTCAAAAAAGGTAAGTTTAAAGATTTGCGAATGTTTGTTTTAATTTCGATAATTCTTAAAATCCCAGCCAACTCGTTCATTATGATATTGGATTGTCTATATTATTTATTTGGCACATTTTCACATCTTCCTACACCCAATTAATCTACTAACATTCTGCTCCACATGTGTCATTTCAATATCCATCAATGCACGTTATTGTCTTAAATTTATGTAGGCTATTCTTATCACTTTTGCAGATGGCAGAAGCTGGATTTTTCTTTTGTGGTTCTAATAAGGAACCTGATCTAGTACAATGTTTTGTGTGTCTCAAGAAACTTGATGGATGGGAACCTGAAGATGACCCATGGTAAATATTGCATAACTTTAGATAATGATGTTCTATGATTTTTCATACAACATTCTTATGACACTGTTCCACTACATACCTTAACCTTTTTAATAACATTTCATAGTATTTTAAACATATTGAAACGAGTCGGGATGTGGTAGGTTTTATGTCTCTCACAATTCTACACTTACACTCTTATGCCACTGATGCACTAAGCACTTGTAAACACGTTTTGTACTGTTTTAAACGTTTTGCAACGATCTTCAAACTTTCTTTACAATATTTTATATTTATATATTTACGTAAAACATGATCGTGGATAAATTACTTGCTTGCTACTTTCCCATGTTGTTCAAACGTTGCCACCATTTGAAAATTATTCCAAACCATATTTAGTGTTAGTGTACGTAAAATTAGTTTATAGTTCATTAAATAGTACGCATGTAAATTGCTTTGTTACGTTAGGAAATGGAGGTTGGTTTACGTCTTCCCAAATGCTTAAAAATGGACATAAACCAACTTCCCATTTCCTAACGTAACAAAGCAATTTACATGTGTACTATTTAATGAACTATAAACTAATTTTACATACACTAACACTAAATATAGTTTTAAATTATTTTCAAATGGTGGCAACGTTGGAACAACATGGGAAAGTAGCAAGGAAGTAATGTATCCACGATCATGTTTTACGTAAATATATAAATATAAAATATTGTGAAGAAAGCTTGAAGATCATTGCAAAATGTTTAAAACAGTACAAAACGTGTTTACAAGTGTTTAGTGCATCAGTGGCGTAAGAATGTAAGTGTAGAAATGTGAGAGACATAAAACCGACCACATCCACCATTTTTAATAACATTTCATAGTATTTTAAACATATTGAAACATTCCTTAAAACATATTTCATAATTATTAAAATTTATCTTCGTACGAAAATTGTGATATTTATCTCATGGATTTTTTTAAGTTCCACAGAATTGCAGTGTGCATCCATGAGTGCTTAATATAGGCTTAACTTCCATCATATGGCAGGACATATCAGTGAATTGGTGTTACTGACATTTGCAATTAATTCCAAAAGTCGGGAAAAGTGTAATATTTGTCTCACATGAATTCTTATAAGTTCTACAGAATCACAGTGCGCTTGCGGGAATTGCTGTAATGGTTAATGTAGCTTCCAGTAGATGGCTCTGAAGTCGATGTTACCAACTTTCAGAATAAATTGTCAAATGCTAGAAAAAATGGACGTAAACTAACTTCCCATTTCCTAACCTAACAAAACAAATTACATGCATATCCTTTAATAAACTATAAACTAATTTTATGTGCACTAACTTGTCCCATTGGAATCTAACAATATGAAGTTAATTTCTTGAAATATGGTTTGGAATTATTTGTGAATGTTGGTAACACCGATTTGAGAGCCTCTAGCGGATGTTACATTAAGCATTTGCGCATCTATAAAACTCGGTTCACATAATTATATAAATATTTATAAATCGTAAGAAATGTTTATAAAATGCTTCCAAAATGTTTAAAATAGTACGAAACATGCTTAAAAGTGTGTAGTGCAACAGTAGTGTAAGGATGTATTGAAAATCGTGGGAGGCGAATAGGTAACCTCAGCCCAAAAGCCTTTTAAAAAATTCACTTCATTTGGAAAAGTTTAATAATTCACTCACAAATTCTTTTAACTTATACAGAATCGCAGTGTGCATGCATGAACACCTCATGTAACCTCCACCCGGTGGCAGAATATATATGTGAAATCAGTATTACCAACTTTTGCAATAAATTTATTATAAATGGACGTATACCAACTTTCCTCTTCCTAACCTAACAAAATAAATTACATGCATATTAAGAATTAAATGAATCATGAATTCTTCTTACCTCATACTTCTATTTCTTTTTAAACACAGCACTTCAGTATCAACGACTGTTGTCACCATCCTCAGCTGTTTTCACGACTCAATTTTTTCTTTTGCCGGTAATTATCCAAACTGCCATCTGGTGTTCTTTTGAAGGAATCACTTTCTAAACTGCCATTTATTGCATTTTTGAAGAACTTTGTAATCAAGCTTGGTTCGTCCGGAATCTCGATAAAGGAAACAAAATTGTCATTTTGGATCAGGATGATTAAGTAGATAGAATGAACCATCTGTTAGACTCCAAAGAATATCAAAAAATAAAATCTAATCCTCTCCTAAAAACAATCAGGACTGTGGAAAACACATTAAAACATATCCATCCATAGTAATTCTGCCCGAAGGCAGGTCCTTCACTGCAATCATAGCATTTTCATGCTATGCTTGCAGCTTTACTAGGGAATTGTAGGTGTGGTAGCTTCCCGCTGCTTTCCACACCGGTGAAGGATGTTGATAATGATAAGGGTGAGGATGATGATAATGATAAGGGTGAGGATGATGATAATGATAAGGGTGAGGATGATGATAATGATAAGGGTGAGGATGATGGTCATATGATTTCGGGGACCGTTTGGGCCTTTAAAGTTTTCCTGACATTTGTCTTACAGGTGAGGAAAAACCCCGATAAAAACCTCACCCAGAAAAACTGCCCCGACCGGGGATCGAACCCGGGCCCGCTGCGTGACAAGGCAGCATGCTACCTCGAGACCACAGCGGTGGACATTAAAACATATAAAACATACAATTAAAGAACAAGAAAAATTTTAATTAAAATTTTCAAATCCTTCTAATCCGAAATTATATGGTTTACCTAAGGTCCACATGGACGGTAAAAAGATGAGGCCTATTGTCAATAGTATTGACTCCCCATGTTACAATTTATCTTAAATGGCTGGCCAAAAAGTTTAATGAACTACCTCAATTTGGAAATAAGAGCATCGAAAATTCAATAAAATTGGTAGAAAAATTGAATAACATTACATTGGCTCCAATTGATAGACTGAGCTATCTGAGCATTCCAATCTAAATGCAAGTTTATCTCTTATATACAGTGTTAATTCCCGAGTGTCAAATGCTACAAAACCTTTGCTTCAATCTTGCAAATGGTGGCTTCTTTATTAAGAAGACCAATTATTGGGAATTTTACATTACATTATAAAGCCAGTACGGTCTCTTCCGATGTTTTTATTATTCATTTCATATATCTCAATGATTAATAAATTGTATTTGAAGAGAAAAATTATATGCTCAGACTGGTGTTTGAACCCACGACCATTGGCTTTCTAGGCCAATACTCTAGAAAGCCTAAACTCCCCAGTCTGAGCATATAATTTTTCTCTTCAAATATACATTATTGGACGTTAATGCTTATTAATTGAATATCATTTTGAGTTACTATTTCTGTATTGACTATATAAAGTTCCTCATCAGACATTTTTCTTTCTGAATCATGGTTTATTTCATATATATAAGATTTGTTCAATTTTGTTTTTAGTTTTCTTAACTCTACTGGCTTTTTTTTTCATCCATTTTATGATTCTTACAGCCCAAATCTAGTCCTGGCCTCACCTTTCGGGATTCTTATCCAATCTGATTTAGTTAACCTTATTTCCATATAGATGTTGAGAGTGACATTAGTCAACATGTTGCTTCAAGAGACCTATAATAGGCAACTACTTTGTGAGTTATTAATTAGATAGAACAAAGTCTAGATTTTCTGTAGATATATGGATTGAAGATATCTTCAGAAAAAACAAAAATTATGGCATTTCAAGGTGTAGATCCTGTCAGAAGTAAAATTATACTGGACAATACAATTTTGGAGCAGGTGAATCATACTACATATCTAGGATGCAATATCTCATATGAAGAAGAAAAGGATGTAAATGCAAAAATATCTAAATTTTTAAGAATTTTAGGGTTAATAAATTCTATTAAATTAATATTGAGAAGCTAAAGCTATTACTATGATAGAAATAAGTAAATTAATAAACACAATTAAATTTTAATATTATTCGTTTTTAAACACCTTAATGATGGACAAATTATATTTGAAAAGAAAAATATAAGGTAGCTCAGATGGAAGAGCATTGACATAGAAAGTCAAAGGTCCTGGGTTCAAACCCCAGTCTAGGGATATATTTTTCTTTTCAAATACAATTAAATTATTGTAAATCAATGGTAAAGAGAACATTTTTTGCCTGAACCGGGAATCGAACCCCGAACCTTTAGCTTTTCGTGCTAATGCTCAGACCACTGAGTTAATTCAGGCTTCATTAGTAAGTAAACTAATAAACACAATTAAATTATTGTAAATCAATGGTAAAGAGAGACCCTTCATGTCTTCTTCAGGTAGAAGCCATTTATTGTGTATTTGTGAATTATAATTCATTGCAATTGAATGTGGGACCAGTAGAGTAAGGTAAAGGAAGGATTTCTGCTTGGATGGGAATGAAGCCTGGATTAGCTCAATGGTCTGAGCATTAGCACGAAAAGCTAAAGGTTCGGGGTTCGATTCCCGGTCCAGGCAAAAAATTTTCTCTTTACCATTGATTTAATAAATTTTATATTCAAGCCACAGTTAGTCCAAAAGCATTCAAGATTAAAAGTATATAAAACACTGGCTCTTCCAACTCTTTTGTATGATAGCGAAGTATGGATGTTGAAACAGAAGGATATACAGAGGCTTAGATCTGCTGAAATGAGATACCTTTGGAGGACTGCAGGATACACACTACTAGATCACAAAAAAATGAAGACATCTTAGAAGAATTACACATGGAACCTTTAGAAAACAAATTTTCTGATTATAAGTCAAGATGGATGCAACATGTTCATCGAATGGAAGAACACAGAATACCCAAACAAATGTTAAGATATCAACCTGCAGGAAGAAGAAGAAGACCAGGACGTCCACTCAAAAGATTTTTGGATGGCGTTTCTCTTGAGGCCGAAACAGGTCAACAAATGGCTAAATTCGTGGATGTACTATGATGATGATAGAACAAAGTCGATAAATTTTGCTTAGATCTCTCTCTTTTATCATCATGCCTCATACGACAAACTTTCTGCTTTCTCATAGTTAATATGGGAAATAACATTATGAGATTCTTATTCATGAAGAATGAGTCATTTTTTTATATCTTACAGTTTGTTTTCTTAAACATGGGAACTGCAGTTTTCAAGAGGAAACATCCCTCTCATTTTCAACCGACATTATGACTACCGGATTTTTGTTGGAATCTCCATCTATAACATCGCCATCTGGTGTTGATTTGATGAACTTCGAGATCAGGAATTTCGAAAATCATGGATCTAAATTTGTTTTTTTTTTTAGAATTGACAGTTTGGGAGAAGATATATATACTCAGAAGAACAAATTTAGATCCATAACTAACTCACTGGCACTATCAGACCCATAGGTTCATGGCCGCACGGACATGTGCTCTCAATACATCCGTATCCTGACTAATGTTTTCCAATCATTCCCTGTATAATCTACTTCCCTCAAATCATAGTTAATGTTATTCTCCCATCTCATTCTTGGTCTACCAACTGGTCATTTTCCTACAAGAAGCTTCCTTGCACGTATTTCATTCCCCGTTCATGCCACGTGTCCTGTCCATCACAGTCTATGGGACTTAACTGTCCTTATTATATCTGGCTTCCTATGAAGACCATGTAGTTCATTGTTATTAGTCTTCTCCATTCATCCAAATTTAGATTCATGAACCAAGACCTATGTAATAAAGCCAAGGACAAAAAATGGAATATTTTAGTAAAGAAGTCAGATATTATTCCAGAAATTCCACGTAAAACTACAGTAGCAAAATTTAGATTGCTTACAGAAAGTGACTATTTGGCCAAACATTTATATAAAATAGGAATCTACACAAATCCAAATTGTCCTCTATGCAACAAAGACGAAGAAATGAATGCAGAACACCTACAAACCTGTGAAGTATTACCTGTTGCATCCACCATAGAGAAATATTGGAGAGCAAGAACGCTAATGGCTTCGTTGCCAAGGCCCAGCATTTGAAAACAACAACAGATTCATGAATTTCAAAATTCCTGATGAATGGGACCTGAAGTTCAGGTTCATCGAATCAACACCAGATGGCAATATTATAGATGGAGATTCCAACAAAAATCCGGTAGTCATAATGTTGAAAATGGGAGGGATGTTTCCTCTTGAAAACTGCAGTTCCTGTGTTTAAGAAAACATAAACTATGAGATAAGATATAAAAAATGACTCATTCTTCATAAAACACTTTACAAACATAAACCTACACTCCTCTCTGTACAAGAATACATCATCTATGTAAAGTGGTCTGCCGAAGTGGTGCATCAATTTAAAATTGACTTAAGTTGCAATTCGTGTAGGCAAACAGTTTTCAGACACTTTTGAAATCCAGAATGGGTTGAAGCAAGGAGATGCACTATCTCCTCTACTATTTAATTTTAGAGAATGAGGAAGGCTTACAATTCAATGGTATTAATACGCTGTTAGTTTATGCTGATGATGTAGTACTACTGGCCGATTGTGAGGAGATACTAAAGAACAACACGCACACACTATTGAGTAAACTAAGAAATTAGGACGAAGTAAATATCAGTAAAACTAAATATATGGTCACACGTAGAAATTCAGTATATAATGGAAATGGACAGCTAATGACAAATGAGGGAAATTTTGAGGATGGCTGAATTCAAATACCTAGGAACAATAATCACAAATACGAATGAGGTGCACAAAGAAATTAAACATAGGCTCAATTCTGGAAATGCATGCTATTATGCATTGCAGAGACTCTTGATGTTCCAACTCCTTTCAAAAAATGTTAAACTGAAAATATATAAAACTATTATTCTGCCAGTTATATTATATGGGTGCGAAACATGGACTCTTACTTTAAGGGAGGAAAGGAGATTATGAGTATTTGAGAATAAAGTACTTAGGAAAATTTTTGGACCAAAGAGAGATGAACAGACAGGTGAATGGAGAAGACTACATAACAATGAACTACGTGAAAGCCAGATATAATAACAGTTAAGTCTCGTAGACTGCGATGGGTAGGACATGTGGCACGAATGGGGTATGAAAGATGTGCATGGAAGCTTTTTGTAGGAAAACCAGAGGGGAAACTCCCAGTTGGTAGACCAAGAATGAGGTGGGAGAACATTAACTATGATTTGAGGGATAGATTATACAGGGAATGATTGGAAAGCATTAGCTCAGGATAGGGATGTATGGAGAGCTTATGTCTGTGTGGCCATGAACCTATGGGTTCAATAGTGCCAGTGAGTAAGTTGCAATTAGTAGCATTAGAACACACACAAAAATATGTGATCATCTAGCCAGTATAGGGAGGGACATGTGGTGAACATGTCAGATCACCACCATTATAGCTGGATTTCTTAACCTGGAGCAGCTGCCTTATTTCCTCGTGATGCTGGGTGGACACAAGTCCTATACTCGCCGAAATTAAATCATAAAATTTCTTCCCCCCCTTGAGGATTCGAATCAGCGCTAGTCTTGTAGCTCTAAATGATGCCTTAAGCCGCTTGGCTACGGCATAGGACTTCAAAACTATAAACTTTTTCAAATTTGATCCCTTGAGTTTCTAAATGTTTCAATTATTAACTTTTCAGGGATGAACATCGTAAACATGCTTCAAAATGTCCGTTTGTTGAAATTGGTAAGAAGCAGAGCAAGCTTACGTATCCTCAACAATATAAAATACTTAAGGAAGCTGCAGTCAATATGTTGGTAAGTTACCTGGGTAATTCCAAATGAGCTCAGTACTTTTAAAATTCATTCAAAACCACCGTTGAGGTTAAAATAATAAAACATGTATATTAAACACTAAATATATCCTCATCAGATCACAATGCATGTTTGAGATAATTTTTTAATGGAGGTAAACCTCTTAAGGTCAGACAAAAGGCTGTCTATGCATGGAAAATTGAAAGAAGGAGCAGAAAAGGAAGACCAAGAACAACCTGAGAGAATAACATTCAAAATTCAATGAGGAAATTTGGTTGGTTGGTTGGTATCTAATGTCGAGCTCTTGATAATGAAATCATTTGCTCTCTTGCACTCCAATATTTAGCAGAAAGGCTGGTCTCTTCTACAAAAGCTGGACATTGGAGGAGATGGTTTCTTTCCATATCTTCATTTAAATTGCAAAAAGGGCACTTATGCCAAGTCTGTATAGGTGTTTATTCAGGCAGTCATGTCCCGTTAGCAGTCTGAATGTTGCTACTGCAGATTTTCTTTGTAATGTAGTAATGTCATAAGCTTGTAGATTTTTCCAGATGTTTTGGTGGTGTATTCTTCTCTAAGTTTATTAATATATTTATTTGAGATAATTCTTTTGATAGAGTGAAAGGAAACTGGAGTAGAAGTTGGGTTCGAAACAATTTTGCTACCCTTCTTGGCCAGAAAATCGGCTATTTCATTGCCTGTCACTCCACAATGGGCCGGAATCCATTGAAGTACAACTTTTTTATGTAGACGGGATAACTGGTTTATTATTTTGTGACATTCGATAATTTTGATGCTTTTGGGTGTTGTGTCTCGTGTTATAGCAAGAATGGCTGCTTTGGAGTCACATAGAATTACAACTTTTGAAAATTTTTGGATGTGATATAAAAGATTTTTTTTTTGACCGAATTGGTATTACTTCTTCCCATACCAGTTCCCTCTTTCAACTTTTCTATCCAGTCTCCCTTGACTGGCCTCTTGTTTCTTTTGACCCTGATGGTATTAGAGTATTCGAGGCCTAGGTGTTCATTTCTCCTCCTTCCTATACCTACTTTGTCTCTACGGGTGATGTAACCACTACATGTGGTGCCTACTACTAAACGGTTACAACTAGTTTATTGTACTCCAATGAGGAATTGGTGTAATGGATGAAGACACAGATGACAGAGAATGATGGAGAACTTTAATTAAGGGAAATTTGTGAATATTTTTTACAAACTGATGGTCTATAAGTGTGTAGTCATTTATGTACTTTTTTAAAAAAACCCATGTTAATTACTATGATTGGTTGGAGAAAACCCTCGATGAGGAAAATTCTCAAATGAGTGAGTGAACATTTAAATATCTTGCATGCACCCACTGGTTGGAGTTATTTGAGAACATTAAACAATAAAATTTTACATTTTGGAAACAGGATGTCCAGCAGTCAGGAAAATCTTGAAAACCAGAAATATATCCAGAATTTGAAAGCTATCAGGAAAACCAGGAAATAGATGGAAATTCGTAAAGCAACATGAGTTATTTTGTATTCAAATCAGGAGATATATATAAATATTCATATTAAATTAATGTTGGGAAGTAAACATTATGAGGTATAATCATTAAAATTCATCTGAGAACATATTGTTTAAACAACTCACCTCATAGGATTCATGCTTCCATGATATCGCGATTTGAAACATAATCATGTGAGTTGTTTAAACAATATGTTCTCCGATGAATTTTAATAAATATTCATATATATTCAAAATATAAGGAAGCAGAGTTACATCGAAAAAATAAATTGTCCAAAGAAGAAAAAGCCAAAGTTGAAAAAAAGAAATGTTCAGATTTTTATAAAAGAACTGGAAGAAAAGAAAAAAAGCTTTACAAAATTAAGTAGGCAAAGAAATTGCTCTCATTGATGAAAAAAAGTTAAACAATTAAAATAAGATATGAATAAAGTAATTTTAATGTGAGAATATTTGCAATGTTTATCATAACTTAGTTCATGTTCAGATAAAAAAAAATATTTTGCTATTTCTATTTTATTACCTTACCATAAAATAAATGTTTTTATTTTATCAGTCTGAGCATCTAATTTTTCTCTTCAAAGATAAATGTTTTTATTTATATATTAAATTTGGGAATTTTTAACATTATGAGGTGCAATTCATAAGAATTAAATAAATCGTGATTATTTCTTACCTCATACTTCTATGTTCCTTTAAACACAGCACTGCAGTATCGGCGACTCCTTGTCACCATCCTCAGCTGTTTTCACTAATAATAAATTTAACACCCCAGACAACAAAAAATCTGGAATTTATCAAATTGATTGCAAAGATTGCAATGGGATATATATAGGGGAAAAAAAAAAGGAATTAGGAAACTCATAAAAAAGAACACTTCAGAAACATAAAGAATGGAGAAATTGAAAAATCAGCTATAGCAGCACATAGTTTATTAGAGCATCATAGGATTGAAAAAGAAGCAAAACTTTTGAAACATCTATCTAAACCTTTAGATTTAACAGTTTGGGAAAAAATATATATTCAAAAAAACCATACTAGAACTATGAACTTCGAAATTCCAGATGAACCTAGCTTGATTACAAAGTTCTTCAAAAATACAACAGATGGCGGTTTAGAAAATGATTCATTAAAATGAACACTAGATGGCAGTTTAAAAAATAATTCTTTAAAAGAACATCAGATGGCAGTTTGGATAATTATCAACAAAAGTAAAAATTGACAATCGTGAAAACAGCTGACGATGGTGACAAGGAGTTGCTGATACTGCAGTGCTGTGTTTAAAGGAACATAGAAGTATGAGGTACGAAATAATCACGATTTATTTAATTCTTAATGTTTTTATTACTTACACATATTTAAAAAAAAGATTTGTATAAAATTAGCTTAACTAGAATTTATTCAATTTAGTACTCGAAAAAACTCGAGACTACAGCGGTGGATTTTCTAACAGTATTTTTATATTTCTGTTTCCTAGTTTCCCAATTAAATTGGAAATGGAATCATGTTATTTCCCATATTTAACTATGAGTAGCTGCTGGTAAGCAAGAAAAGAAAATGACTTTCAAAATTAACATACTTTATATTTGAAGAGAAAAATTTTCGCCTAGACCGAGACTCGAACCCGGGACCGTTGGCTTTCTGGGCCACGTGCTCTACCAACTGAGCTACCGAGGCGAGTTACGATCTAGACGCAAATTTTTCTCCTATATACGTTGTAATTCCCTATCGCCAAATGCTTTTGAAACCATCGCTTCTATCTTTGCAAATGGCGGCTTCTTAGTTAAGAAGACATTTATTGGGAATTTAACATTACTTTATAAAGCTAGTAAGGCTTCTAATGATGTTTTTATTATTAATTTAACAAGATAGAAACAATGGTTTCAAAAGCATTTGGTGAGAGGGAATTACAATGTATATAATAGAAAAATTTTGCATCTAGATCGTAACTTGCCTGGGTAGCTCAGTTGGTAGAGCATTTGGCCCGGCAAGCCAAAGGTCCTGGGTTCGAGTCTCGGTCTAGGCGAAAATTTTTCTCTTCAAATATAATCTATCTTTCATTGAGAAATGTTAAATCAATAATAAAAACATAATTAGAAGCCTTACTAGCTTTATAAAGTAATGTTAAATTCCCAATAAATGTCTTCTAAGAAGCCGCCATTTGCAAAGATAGAAACAATGGTTTCAAAAGCATTTGGTGAGAGGGAATTACAACGTATATAAGAGAAAAATTTGCATCTAGATCGTAACTCGCCTCGGTAGCTCAGTTGGTAGAGCATTTGGCCCAGCAAGCCAAAGGTCCCGGGTTCGAGTCTCGGTCTAGGCAAAAATTTTTCTCTTCAAATATAGTTTATCTTTCAGTGAGAAATGTTAAATCAATAATAAAAACATCATTAGAAGCCTTACTAGCTTTATAAAGTAATGTTAAATTCCCAATAAATGTCTTCTGAACTAAGAAGCCGTCATTTGCAAAGATAGAAGCAATGGTTTCAAAAGCATTTGGTGAGAGGGAATTACAACGTATATAAGAGAAAAATTTGCATCTAGATCGTAACTCGCCTCGGTAGCTCAGTTGGTAGAGCATTTGGCCCAGCAAGCCAAAGGTCCCGGGTTCGAGTCTCGGTCTAGGCAAAAATTTTTCTCTTCAAATATAGTTTATCTTTCAGTGAGAAATGTTAAATCAATAATAAAAACATCATTAGAAGCCTTACTAGCTTTATAAAGTAATGTTAAATTCCCAATAAATGTCTTCTTAACTAAGAAGCCGTCATTTGCAAAGATAGAAACAATGGTTTCAAAAGCATTTGGTGAGAGGGAATTACAACGTATATAAGAGAAAAATTTGCATCTAGATCGTAACTCACCTCGGTAGCTCAGTTGGTAGAGCATTTGGCCCGGCAAGCCAAAGGTCCCGGGTTCGAGTCCCGGTCTAGGCGAAAATTTTTCTTTTCAGATTTAACATACTTTGTTTATTATTATTAATAATTAGTATTAGATCCACAACATTTTAAATATTTATTTAACTTTCACAGGGAAAGAACACATGAGGTTTAATTCTTATTTTAAATATTGTTATTGCGTGGTTGTGTGTAATATTAGTCTTGCATTTTCATTTCAATGAACCTTATGTATTATTTCATAATTAATTATGAAGTTTTTGATTTAATAACTAATAAATAGTGTCGTAAAATCTCACAGTGATCTTCAAGAGGTATTTTTCACATCTTCAGCCATCTTTATGACTGATGAATTTTGATCTATACCGACATCTACTATGAAAGACCGAAATTCAAGTCAAAAAAATGATTGAAGATGAGAGAAATGTCTCTTGAAACTGCAGTTCTGTGTTTGAAGATCATGGAGTTAGTGAGGTGAGATTTTACGACTCACTATTTATTTGTTATTAAATTATGAATTATGTTTGAAAATGGAATTAATTTTTATGTTTCAGAAATATAAACACAATACACTGAAAACAGAAGCAGACCAGAACTTAAAGAAAAGTCGGACTTTTATGAAGAAAAATCGAAAGTGAAGCCAATTTGTATTTTATTAATTTTATAATAATTTTATTGTGTGATAGAGATGAGTTTTGATTCAATGTTTTATTAATTTCATACATCTCAGTCATGGATAAATCATATTTGAAGAGAAAAATTATATGCTCAGACCGGGACTTGAACCCAGGACCCTTGGTTTTCTAGACCAAGTGCTCCACCAACTGAGCTACTGGAGCAAGTACCGATCTAAACGCAAATTTTTCTGTATACATGTTGTAATTCCCGTCCACCAAATGCTATGAAACCTTTGCTTCTATCTTTGCAAATGGCGGCATCTTTATTAAGAAGACATATTTGGAAATAATACAACATTACATTATAAATGCCAGTACAGCTTTTGTTGATGGTTTTTATTATTAATTTCATACATCTCAATGATGGATAAATCATATTCAAGAGAAAAATTATATGCTCAGACCGGGACTTGAACAAGGGACCTTTGGTTCTCTAGACCAAGTGCTCTACCAGCTGAGCTACCAGAGCAAGTTCTGATCCAAACGCAAATATTTCTCTATATACATTGTAATTCCCGCCCACCAAATGCTATGAAGCCTTTGCTTCTATCTTTGCAAATGGTGGCTTCTTTCTCAGTTGGTAGAGCACTTGGTCTAGAGAACCAAGGGTCCCGGGTTCAAGTCCCGGTCTGAGCATATAATTTTTCTCTTCAAATATGATTTATCCATCATTGAGATGTATGAAATTAATAATAAAAACATCAAAAAAACCCATACTGGCATTTATAATGTAATGTTGTATTATTTCCAAATATGTCTTCTTAATAAAGATGCCGCCATTTGCAAAGAAGCAAAGGCTTCATAGCATTTGGTGGGCGGGAATTACAACGTATATAGAGAAAAATTTGCGTTTAGATCGGTACTTGCTTCGGTAGCTAAGTTGGTAGAGAACCAAGGGCCCCGGTCTGAGTGTATATAATTTTTGTCTTCAAATATGAGTTTTGATTATATTAAATGAATGTTGGGAAGTAAACATTATGAGGTATAATCATTAAAATTCATCGGAGAACATTTTGTTCAAACAACTCACCTCATAGGAATCATGCTTCCATGATACCACGGTTTCAAACACAGTCATGTTCATCCTAAGATGGCAGCACTGAAGAGGGCGACAATAGAGCAGTTGATGGCCGAAGAATTTTGTCAGTCGGAGTTATGGCTGAGGATGAACACGACTGTGTTTCAAACCGCGGTATCATGGAAACATGAATCCTATGAGGTAGTTGTTTAAACAAAATGTTCTCCGATGAATTTTAATGAGTTTTGATTGTTTGATATATAATGCAGTGAATGTTCTCAGCATAATATATATATTATACTTGTTTTTTAGCTTCAAACGATTGTAATTCATTAAAGAGCAGTGACTTACGAGATATGTTCAACAAACAACGATTTTTTTTTGGCAACATATCCTTTACACATCCTCAGAAGTTTACTTTAGCTAGAAAGGGTTATTGTTTTTAATTGGGAGGAGACCTTCTAATTCTTTCTAGATTGAAAGCGTACAGGAACCAACCTGGACAATAACCTAGTGTCCCATCCCAGCTGTTTATGCAATATGAACCAAAGGAATGGGCTATCCACCAATTAGCTCTGGTCAGCTTGGAGACCGATCTGATATTTCTTCCTTCTCTAGTAGCAGATCCCTCTTTATACTTTCCTATCCAGTCTCCCTTGCCTGACCTCTTGTTTTCTTCGATCCTGATTGTATTAGAGTATTCAAGGCTGAAGAAGGGTTCATTTCTTTCCTATATCTCTTTATTCATCTTGAATGCCCACATAAGTTGATGTTCAAATGCAGCCCCATTGCAACTTATAGCATAAGTATGCAATGGATTCGTGTCATCAACTATGGCTGGATACATGTAATGAAGAATGAATGAAAATAGTCTGCTAATCTGTAAAAACCTACTGGAAACCATTTTCTGACAGGTCTTTCAAAACCATCTCTGTCAGCTTTCACTATTGCCACTACTTTCCAAGATGGAAAATGTCTTTTGCGAAGGGTTTCTTCAGATTCATCGTCATCTTAAGGCACTTACTGGCACTATCGAACCCGTAGGTTCATGGTCGCGCGGACATAAGCTCTCCATACATCCCTATCCTGAGCTAATCCTTTCCAATCATTCCCTGTATAATCTACTTCCCTCAAATCATAGTTAATGTTATTCTCCCACCTCATTCTTGGTCTACCAACTGGGCATTTTCCCTCTGGCTTTCCTACAAGAAGTTTCCATGCAAGTCTTTCATTCCCCATTCATGTCACATGTCCTGCCCATCGTAGTCTACGAGACTTAACTGTTCTTATTATAGCTGGCTTCCTACAAAGACCATGTAGTTCACAGTCACGTAGTTCTCTCCATTCACCTGTCTATTCGTCTCTCTTTGGTTCAAAAAATTTTCCTAAAAACTTTATTCTCAAATACTCGTAATCTCCTTTCATCCCTTAAACTAAGAGTCCATGTTTCGCACCCATATAATATAACTGGTAGAATAATAGTTTTATATATTTTCAGTTTAACGTTTTTTGAAAGGAGTTGGGACATCAAGAGTCTCTGCAATGCATAATAGCACACATTTCCAGAATTGAGCCTATGTTTAATTTCTTTGTGCATATCATTCCTATTTGTGATTATTGTTCCTAGGTATTTGAATTCAGCCGCTTCTCAAAATTTCCCTCATTTGTCATTAGCTCTCCATTTCCATTATATAATGTATTTCTATGTGTGACCATATATTTAGTTTTATTGATATTTACTTCCAGTCCCAATTCCTTAGTGTTACTCAATAGTGTGTGCGTGTTGTCCTTTAGTATCTCCTCGCTATCGCCCAATAGTACTATATCATCAGCATAAACTAACAGCTTATTAATACCATTGAGTTGTAAGCCTTCTTCAGCCTCTAAAGATTTGATGGCATGCTCTAGTACAAAATTAAATAGTAGAGGAGATAGTGCATCTCCTTGCTTCAACCCATTCTTGATTTCAAAAGTGTCCGAAAACTCTTTGCCTATACGCACCCTACTCTTTGTGCCATTTAGACACATTCGTATAAGTCTAACTAACTTTTTAGGAATTCCGAACTCCGGCAGGATACTGCACTACAACTTCAAAATTGGATGTTTTGGTCTTCTCAATAATCTTCCTCCAAACTCTTCATTTTCTGCCAACTTTTGGTTTGTCACCCTCATTTGAGCTCTTTTTGTTATAGCGGCTAAAACAACCAATAAACTAATTAATTCTATTTCCACTCTATTCCTTATACAATCCAAATAATAAACAAAATTTCATCTTCTTCAGATACTCCCAAACATCATCCTGCCATCTCATCTTAGGACTACCAACAGCTCTAGTTCCTGTATGCTTTCATTTATATAGTTTTTTTTTAACTAATCTGTGTTGTAATCATTGGTAAAGAGAATATTTTTTTGCCTGAACCAGGAATCAGACCCTGAACCTTTAACTTTCCTCTGACCACTGAGGTAATTAAGGCGTGATTCCCATCCAAGCATAAGGGTCGTATGCAAATACATTAGTCTCTACTCAAATTACTTCCAATCACTGGTGAGCTGATTCATCGTGAGCAATTGCTGAGATCGAATTAACGGCCGACTTACCGGTCATGCATGAAAGTTGATGTTTTTGTAATATTGGCAACGAATTACCCAGAATTCTCAGCGATAAAACCACTTCCGATATTTTTGTCTGCTATAGAGGAATGCATTTACGCTTGCGTCCCGCAAATAATACCGTATACAACAATGTCTGCGTCGTGCAATATTATGCCGATTCTCCTGTTCTTCCAGTTGAATTCTTTGGTAGACTCTATCAAATTCCTCTTCTCCGCGTATACCGAAAACATGATCAAAGTCTTCAAGGTCCGACATCTTGGATAAAGCTGCAAAGGTTTCAAACTACATCGGTTCCCTTCGGGATTTTCACGATAAGTTTCTATCTTGAGCTATGATTTTAAGGTACCTCGTCAGGTAGCTTACAATTATTATCGCATGAATAGATTTCTGAGTAAGAAAAATGTATTTGGATAAAACTTTCTCAGCAGAGAACGCCTTTTACTGTCTAATGCGTTCAAACATTCGACCCTAAATCCTCCCTGTAATTAAAATTGCAGAGGGAGGAAACACTGAGGTATTTACATTAATGAACAAGTTGGAAAAAATGTTTTAACATCTCACCACTCTTCACGATACCGGTTTCAAAGGTATAGTATTACTTCCATCTTCAGTCAAATTCCAACTGTCGAAATTTCATCGTTAACATCTTTTGAACTGCCATCTGGTGTAGATTTTATGAACTTTGAGATTAAATTATTCTTGTCAGGGATATCAAAATTCATTGCTTTATATTTATTCTTCTGAATGTATATCTTCCAAATTGTCAATTCTAAAGGTTTCTCCAAATGTTTAAAAAGTTTAGTTTCTCTTCTGATTTTGTGATTCTCTAGCAAACTATGAACTGCAATTGCCGATTTTTTAATTTCACCATTTTTAATATTTCTAAAGTGTTCATTTGTACGAGTTTCTAAATTCCTTTTAGTTTTTCCTATATATACTTTATTGCAGTTGTTGCAACTGATTTCGTAAATTCCAGATTTCTTATTATCTGGAACATTAACTTTCTTAAATTATTGTAAATCAATGGTAAAGAGAAAAATTGTTGTCTGAACCGGGAATCAAATCCCGAACCTTTAGCTTTCCGTGCTAATGCTCTGTCAACTGAGCTAATTCAGGCTTCATTCCCATCCAAGCAGAAATCCTTCCTTTACCTTACTCTACTGGTCCCACATTCAATTGCAATGAATCATCATTCACAAATACACAATGAATGGCTTCTACCTGAAGAAGACATGAAGGGACTCCACACAGCTATAGCATTATTTTTATTAAATTAATATTGAGAAACTAAAGCTATTACTATGATAGAAATAAGTAAATTATTGTAAATCAATGGTAAAGAGAGAAATTTTTGCCTGAACTGGGAATTGAACCCTGAACCTTTAGCTTTTCGTGCCAATGCTCTGTCCATTGATTTACAATAATTTACTTATTTCTATCATAGTAATAGCTTTAGCTTCTCAATATTAATTTAATAAATAATGCTATAGCTGTGTGGAGTCCCTCATGTCTTCTTCAGGTAGAAGCCATTCACTGTGTATTTGTGTGAATGATGATTCATTGCAATTGAATGTGGGACCAGTAGAGTAAGGTAAAGGAAGGATTTCTGCTTGGATGGGAATGAAGCCTGAATTAACTCAGTGGACAGAACATTAGCACGGAAAGCTAAAGGTTCGGGGTTCGATTCCTGGTTCAGACAAAAAATTTTCTCTTTACCATTGATTTACAATAATTTAATTGTGTTCATTAATTTACTTATTTCTATCATAGTAATAGCTTTAGCTTCTCAATATTAATTTAATTAACTTTCTTATTAATTATTAGTAGATTATCCAGGCTAAATTTGTTAACCTGTGCTAATGTAATATCAAATTTGTTAAATTTTTTTTGAAATTTTCTGTGTGTTCCAGGATGGTAATTTTCTTGAAATGTTTCTTTTCCTTTGAATCAGGTTGTAGGGTGGTGTATTCTTTAAGGGTCAAATGTTTGAACGCATTAGACAGTAAAAGGGGTTCTCTGCTGAGAAAGTTTTATCCTAATACATTTTGCTTACTCAGAAATCTATTCATGCGATAATAATTGTAAGCTACCTGACGAGGTATCTTAAGATCATAGCTCAAGATAGAAACTTATCGTGAAAATCCCGAAGGGAACCGATGTAGTTTGAAACCTTTGTTGCAGCTTTATCCAAGATGTCGGACCTTGAAGACTTCGATCATGTTTTTGGTATACGCGGAGAAGAGGAATTTGATAGAGTCTACCAAAGAATTCAACTGGAAGAACAGGAGAATCGGCGTAATATTGCGTGATGCAGACGTCGTATACGGTATTATTTGCGGGACGCAAGAGTAAATGCATTCCTCTATAGCAGACGAAAATAAAAGAAGTGGTTTTATCGCTGAGAATTCTGGGTAATTCGTTGCCAATATTACAAAAACATCAACTTTCATGCATGACCGGTAAGTCGGCCGTTAATTCGATCTCATCAATTGCTCACGGTGAGTCAGCTCACCAGTGATTGAAAGTAATTTGAGTAGAGACTAATGTATTTGCATGCGGCCCTAAGTCTTTTTTGTTGTTTGAACCTCTTTAACTTATTTATTATTATCTCCTTTCCAAAACCATTTTACGTATCTATGTTTAAAATGTGATTAAATTCTTTCTTAAAATTTTCTTCACTTAAGGGGTTATTTGTTAATCTGTATATTAAACTGTTGAATATTGCATGTTTATGAGCAATATGATTAAAACCTGCAGATTTAATGTATGGGTATATTTCCTGTGTATATTGAATTCAATATTTTGATGTTCATTCCTAATTATCTCCAAGTCCAAAAATAGGATTTGATTATCTTTCTCCAATTCCATGGTAAATTTTACAAATTCGTCCTGAAGGTTAAGTAATTTTAATGCATCTTCTGAATATTGTTCAGAAAACATCATCCACATATCTGTACCAACACTTAAATATCCATGGATAAGCGTTGGTGATGTGACATTCTAGATACCCCATAAACAAATTAGCCAAAAATTGTGACAGTGGATTGCCCATTGCCAAACCCGAAATTTGTTTATAAAATTTTCCATTGATTGTGAAAAATGAGTTGTCAATACAAAGTTATGTAGATAGGAAATAACACTATGAGGTTTATTTTAATATTGTTTAATTGTTTCTTCACTCACCTCATACTTCTTAACTCCCACGCAGACTCGAGTTTCGTCACTTCATTTGTGACATTCTCAATGCTGTATTATGTTCACATTGTAATACAGCATTGAGAATGTCACAAATGAAGTGAAGAAACTCGAGTCTGCGTGGGAGTTAAGAAGTATGAGGTGAGTGAAGAAACAATATAAAGTTTTGTTAAATTTATGTATTCTTCTATTTCTTTGGTTTTGAATATTAGGGAAATTAGCCATTTTTTCAAAATATTTAACTTTTTTTTTTCAAATTCCAACTTTGACTGAAGATGGAAGTAATACTATACTTTTGAAACTGGTATTGTGAAGACATGCAACTTTGTGAAGTAAGATGTTACATTTTCTCCAACTCATCTATTAATATCATCATCGTCCTTTCAAGTATTAGGCCCAGTGGCCCGTTACGGTCTCCTGCCATCTCCGAAAAGGTCGACCCACAGATCTGCCTCGAGAAATGTAGTGAAGAATTTGTTTTGGTATTCTGTGACGATCCATGCGCTGAATATGTGCTAGCCAATTGTTTCTATATTCTTGGAGGTATTCAGATATAAGTACAATGTTTAACTCTCTGGCTATTGTTGAATTTCTTTGGTGGTCTAGAAGGCTATAACCTGCAGTTCGTCGCAGAAATTTCATCTCCGTGGCTGTAATATGACGATCATCCTGAGTTCTGATGGTCCAAGCTTCACTGCCATAAGAGATTATGGGTCTAGCGAGAATTTTATAGATTTTTATTCTTGTGTGTCTCTGCACTTTTGATGGTTTAAAAACTTGGTCGATAATTCTTAAAGCTTTATTATAGTTTTGTATTTTAAAGGATATATCACATTCCTCATAAGTTAGATTATATCCTAAGTATTTAAATGAATTAACTTGCTCTAATATTGAATTCTGAATACAAATTTTACTTCTTACTGGGAATTTCCCTTGAAAGGCCATAACTTTAGATTTTGTTGTTGATATTTCCATGTTAAATCGTTGGGCTATTATATTAAGATGATGAGTGGAACATTGTAATTCTTTTAATATAAATACCTCATAGTGTTTCCTCCCACTATAATTTCAGTTAAATTAATAATCTCTGTTATCCATTCTTATCAGACGACCAAACCATCCTATCCTAAGAGATCTGATATAATTTATTACAATTTGATTTTTAATTATATCATTCAAGAACAGACCATAAAAGGAATTCTGAGATTCTCAAAGAATTACAAACAGAATCAGTCATGGAACATGTACAAAAATACAGAAATCTCACGTAAGAAGAATGAGCAGAACAAGAATACCACATGCCACCAGGCACAAGATCATTGGGCAGACATTGGATTTAGACCGTAACAGACCACTAGGTCTATCACATGGAAAGAAGAAGAAGATGAATTATAGCATTCAATTCATGGAAGCCATGACTGAAGAGGGATAAGATATTGTCTGAAACCGCCGGTATCAAAGAAATTTGAAATGATATGTAAGTCGTTAAAAATGTGTTCTCCACTCACTATTAATAAATTCAATTCACTATTTGTTTTCATTTTCCAAGTCTGGTCTGGTCCTTTATTTGGACCATAAACTTTTCTGAGTATCTGTTTTTCAAAAATTAACAATTTTTTGTTCGATTGTTTCTTTGAGAGTCCAAGTTTCACTTGCATGAGTTACTATTGGTCTTACTAGTGTTTTGTATAATCTTACTTACTTACTGGCACTATCGAACCCATAGGTTCATGGCCACACAGACATAAGCTCTCTATACATCCCTATCCTGAGCTAATGCTTTCCAATCATTCCCCGTATAATCTACTTCCCTCAAATCATACTTAATGTTATTCTCCCACCTCATTCTTGGTCTATCAACTGTGTGTTTTTCCCCTCTGGCTTTCCTACGAGAAGCTTCCATGCAAGTCTTTCATTCCCCATATGTGCAACATGTCCTGCCCATCGCAGTCTACGAGACTTGACTTCTTATTATATCTGGCTTCCTATAAAGACCATGTAGTCTTCTCCATTCACCTGTCTAATATAACTGGTAGAATAATAGTTTTATATATTTTCAGTTTAACGTTTTTTGAAAGACATCAAGAGTCTCTTCAATACATAATAGCATGCATTTCCAGAATTGAGCCTATGTTTAATTTCTTTGTGCATCTCATTCCTATTTGTGATTATTGTTCTTAGGTATTTGAATTCAGCCACTTCCTCAAAATTTCCTTATTTGTCATTAGGTGTACATTACCATTATATAATGAATTTCTACGTGTGACCATATATTTAGTTTTATTGATATTTACTTCCAGTCCCAATTTCTTAGTGTTACTCAATAGTGTGTGCATGTTGTCCTTTATTATCTCCTAATCTATCCCATTGTCATTACTATCTTCATGAAGACTGAATTTGCCTATTGTTGGTTTGAATATATCTTCCCGCCCCACTTTTGCATTAAAATCTCCTAAGACAATTTTCATATGATATTGTGAAAGGCTATCAAATAAGCATTCCAATTCTTCATAGAACTCATCTTTATCTTCTGTGGGGGCATGTACATTTACAATTATAAAATCATGTTGTTTACCCTTTAGAATTATGTATGATATTCTATCACTAAAATATTAATATCTTGGATAGCGGACAGGATCCTCCTCCTGACTAAAAAACCCATTCCAAATGCAGGTCTTTCTGCACCCCCGTAGTATAATTCAAAGCTTCCTGATTCCTGACTACCTTCTCCTGGCCACCTAACTTCCTGTAAAGTGACTATATCCAAGGGCGATTTATCAAATTCCCGCATTAATATCTCTAGTGCCCCGCTATTGTATAAAGTCCTAACATTCCATGTTCCCGTGTTTGAGCCTTTGGCATGGGTTCTCTGAAGTAGTCCCTGCCCGGAGAGCCAAATGGGGGACTATTTGACCTCCGGAAAATTTTACCCCAGTTGAACCCATGTCCGCATTTCTTGACGGTTGTATTTTTACGGTGAAAGATTGTCACTCTTTCGACTAAGGCAGTTTTTTTCGTCAGGCTTATCACCTTTGACCAGTCCGGCATGGGTAACCCTATCAGCAGCAATGCTACCGCCGTCATAGCTCTCAGGATCATTTAAGCACGCAAGCCACAACGACAAGGTAAAGATACCATGGAGGGTTTGTATAATCTTAGTTTGACATATTTAGATATTAGTTTACTTGTAAATAATGTTAAATGTACATAATATGCCTTATTTCCATTTACAAGTCTTTGCTTAACTTCTTCCAGTGAGTTGTGTCCATTCACTATTGTAACCAAATACTTAAATGCTGACACTGATTTAATTTGATTATTATCTATTTGTAGATCATCTGTATTTCTATTGAAGTTACTACATGTTAGGTATTCTGTTTTCTTTGTATTTTATATCAGTCCATATTGCTTAGATTCCTCTCTAAGTTTTATGAAAGTTTCTATTAGTGCTTGTTTTGTTCAGATCAAGAGTTAAATCTGGATTATGGAGGGTGAGGGAAACACTTCATTTTGATTTTTGCAAGATATTCAACAATTAAATTAATTTATATATTAAATTTGGGAATTTTTAACATTATGAGGTTCAATTAATAATAATTAAATGAATCGTGATTTTTTCTTACCTCATACATCTATGTTTCTTTAAACACAGCACTGCAGTATCGGCGACACTTTGTCGTCATCGTCAGCTGTTTTCACGACTCAATAATAATTAAATGAATCGTGATTTTTTCTTACCTCATACATCTATGTTTCTTTAAACACAGCACTGCAGTATCGGCGAAAACAGCTGACGACAAAGTGTCGCCGATACTGCAGTGCTGTGTTTAAAGAAACATAGATGTATGAGGTAAGAAAAAATCACGATTCATTTAATTATAATTAAATTAATATTAAGATTGTTACTATGATTGAAATAGTATATTAAAGTACACTACTTGATTACAATATTCAACAATATTTGCAGTAATCGCATGAAAATGTAACTTTTTGCCTTTGGTATGGCCTTGCAGAGTTATCAGGGTACCTCTATAATATTGTCCATCATTCATAGTACATCTGTGATTACAACTTATAAAATTGTTTAAGTTTGCACTTACAAATTATATTGTTCAACACTGAAAATTGTAACCAATAAATGCATGAACATTATATATTGAGGAATGATAAATATGTTAAAATATATATGTAGTCAATATGCCCATTTCACCAATTAATGTTTTAAAATGGTCAACAAGTTTCTACAGCCAAGCTGTCATTCTCAAGACCAGATATTGACTGAATCAATATCTGGTCTTGAGAATGACAGCTTGGCTGTAGAAACTTGTTGACCATTTTAAAACATTAATTGGTGAAATGGGCATATTGACTACATATATATTTTAATATTATATCACCAAGAAGATCACTTGTGTATTAAAAAAAAAAAGATAAATATGTGATTTTGCCCTTCGTAATATGTGATCCGAACGAATGATTTCATTATCAAGTGCTCAACATTAGATACCAACCAACCATATGTGATCCGAACGAATGATTTCATTATCAAGTGCTCAACATTAGATACCAACCAACCATATGTGATCCGAACGAATGATTTCATTATCAAGTGCTCAACATTAGATACCAACCAACCATATGTGATCCGAACGAATGATTTCATTATCAAGTGCTCGACATTAGATACCAACCAACCTATGTGATCCGAACGAATGATTTCATTATCAAGTGCTCAACATTAGATACCAACCAACCATATGTGATCCGAACGAATGATTTCATTATCAAGTGCTCGACATTAGATACCAACCAACCATATGTGATCCGAACGAATGATTTCATTATCAAGTGCTCAACATTAGATACCAACCAACCATATGTGATCTGAACGAATGATTATCAAGTGCTCAACATTAGATACCAACCAACCATATGTGATCCGAACGAATGATTTCATTATCAAGTGCTCGACATTAGATACCAACCAACCATATGTGATCCGAACGAATGATTTCATTATCAAGTGCTCAACATTAGATACCAACCAACCATATGTGATCTGAACGAATGATTATCAAGTGCTCAACATTAGATACCAACCAACCATATGTGATCCGAACGAATGATTTCATTATATCAAGTGCTCGACATTAGATACCAACCAACCATATGTGATCCGAACGAATGATTTCATTATCAAGTGCTCGACATTAGATACCAACCAACCATATGTGATCCGAACGAATGATTTCATTATCAAGTGCTCGACATTAGATACCAACCAACCATATGTGATCCGAACGAATGATTTCATTATCAAGTGCTCAACATTAGATACCAACCAACCATATGTGATCCGAACGAATGATTTCATTATCAAGTGCTCGACATTAGATACCAACCAACCATATGTGATCCGAACGAATGATTTCATTATCAAGTGCTCAACATTAGATACCAACCAACCATATGTGATCCGAACGAATGATTTCATTATCAAGTGCTCGACATTAGATACCAACCAACCATATGTGATCTGAACGAATGATTTCATTATCAAGTGCTCGACATTAGATACCAACCAACCATATGTGATCCGAACGAATGATTTCATTATCAAGTGCTCGACATTAGATACCAACCAACCATATGTGATCTGAACGAATGATTTCATTATCAAGTGCTCGACATTAGATACCAACCAACCATATGTGATCCGAACGAATGATTTCATTATCAAGTGCTCAACATTAGATACCAACCAACCATATGTGATCTGAACGAATGATTTCATTATCAAGTGCTCGACATTAGATACCAACCAACCATATGTGATCAACGAATGATTTCATTATCAAGTGCTCGACATTAGATACCAACCAACCATATGTGATCTGAACGAATGATTTCATTATCAAGTGCTCGACATTAGATACCAACCAACCATATGTGATCTGAACGAATGATTTCATTATCAAGTGCTCGACATTAGATACCAACCAACCATATGTGATCCGAACGAATGATTTCATTATCAAGTTGCTCGACATTAGATACCAACCAACCATATGTGATCCGAACGAATGATTTCATTATCAAGTGCTCGACATTAGATACCAACCAACCATATGTGATCTGAACGAATGATTTCATTATCAAGTGCTCGACATTAGATACCAACCAACCATATGTGATCCGAACGAATGATTTCATTATCAAGTGCTCAACATTAGATACCAACCAACCATATGTGATCCGAACGAATGATTTCATTATCAAGTGCTCGACATTAGATACCAACCAACCATATGTGATCTGAACGAATGATTTCATTATCAAGTGCTCGACATTAGATACCAACCAACCATATGTGATCCGAACGAATGATTTCATTATCAAGTGCTCGACATTAGATACCAACCAACCATATGTGATCTGAACGAATGATTTCATTATCAAGTGCTCGACATTAGATACCAACCAACCATATGTGATCCGAACGAATGATTTCATTATCAAGTGCTCGACATTAGATACCAACCAACCATATGTGATCTGAACGAATGATTTCATTATCAAGTGCTCAACATTAGATACCAACCAACCATATGTGATCTGAACGAATGATTTCATTATCAAGTGCTCGACATTAGATACCAACCAACCATATGTGATCCGAACGAATGATTTCATTATCAAGTGCTCGACATTAGATACCAACCAACCATATGTGATCCGAACGAATGATTTCATTATCAAGTGCTCGACATTAGATACCAACCAACCATATGTGATCTGAACGAATGATTTCATTATCAAGTGCTCGACATTAGATACCAACCAACCATATGTGATCCGAACGAATGATTTCATTATCAAGTGCTCAACATTAGATACCAACCAACCATATGTGATCCGAACGAATGATTTCATTATCAAGTGCTCGACATTAGATACCAACCAACCATATGTGATCCGAACGAATGATTCATTATCAAGTGCTCAACATTAGATACCAACCAACCATATGTGATCCGAACGAATGATTTCATTATCAAGTGCTCAACATTAGATACCAACCAACCATATGTGATCCGAACGAATGATTTCATTATCAAGTGCTCGACATTAGATACCAACCAACCATATGTGATCCGAACGAATGATTTCATTATCAAGTGCTCAACATTAGATACCAACCAACCATATGTGATCCGAACGAATGATTTCATTATCAAGTGCTCGACATTAGATACCAACCAACCATATGTGATCCGAACGAATGATTTCATTATCAAGTGCTCGACATTAGATACCAACCAACCATATGTGATCCGAACGAATGATTTCATTATCAAGTGCTCGACATTAGATACCAACCAACCATATGTGATCCGAACGAATGATTTCATTATCAAGTGCTCGACATTAGATACCAACCAACCATATGTGATCTGAACGAATGATTTCATTATCAAGTGCTCGACATTAGATACCAACCAACCATATGTGATCTGAACGAATGATTTCATTATCAAGTGCTCGACATTAGATACCAACCAACCATATGTGATCCGAACGAATGATTTCATTATCAAGTGCTCGACATTAGAACCAACCAACCATATGTGATCCGAACGAATGATTTCATTATCAAGTGCTCGACATTAGATACCAACCAACCATATGTGATCTGAACGAATGATTTCATTATCAAGTGCTCGACATTAGATACCAACCAACCATATGTGATCCGAACGAATGATTTCATTATCAAGTGCTCAACATTAGATACCAACCAACCATATGTGATCCGAACGAATGATTTCATTATCAAGTGCTCGACATTAGATACCAACCAACCATATGTGATCCGAACGAATGATTTCATTATCAAGTGCTCGACATTAGATACCAACCAACCATATGTGATCCGAACGAATGATTTCATTATCAAGTGCTCAACATTAGATACCAACCAACCATATGTGATCCGAACGAATGATTTCATTATCAAGTGCTCGACATTAGATACCAACCAACCATATGTGATCTGAACGAATGATTTCATTATCAAGTGCTCACATTAGATACCAACCAACCATATGTGATCTGAACGAATGATTTCATTATCAAGTGCTCGACATTAGATACCAACCAACCATATGTGATCCGAACGAATGATTTCATTATCAAGTGCTCGACATTAGATACCAACCAACCATATGTGATCCGAACGAATGATTTCATTATCAAGTGCTCGACATTAGATACCAACCAACCATATGTGATCTGAACGAATGATTTCATTATCAAGTGCTCGACATTAGATACCAACCAACCATATGTGATCCGAACGAATGATTTCATTATCAAGTGCTCAACATTAGATACCAACCAACCATATGTGATCCGAACGAATGATTTCATTATCAAGTGCTCGACATTAGATACCAACCAACCATATGTGATCCGAACGAATGATTTCATTATCAAGTGCTCAACATTAGATACCAACCAACCATATGTGATCCGAACGAATGATTTCATTATCAAGTGCTCAACATTAGATACCAACCAACCATATGTGATCCGAACGAATGATTTCATTATCAAGTGCTCGACATTAGATACCAACCAACCATATGTGATCCGAACGAATGATTTCATTATCAAGTGCTCAACATTAGATACCAACCAACCATATGTGATCCGAACGAATGATTTCATTATCAAGTGCTCGACATTAGATACCAACCAACCATATGTGATCCGAACGAATGATTTCATTATCAAGTGCTCAACATTAGATACCAACCAACCATATGTGATCCGAACGAATGATTTCATTATCAAGTGCTCGACATTAGATACCAACCATATAAATGTGATCAGGGTAGGGACTATAGAAATTGAATGATGGATCCAGGAAAATTATAATAAATTAAAATTAATGTTGGGAAGTAAACATTATGAGGTTATATCATTAATAGTGAGTGGAGAACATATTTTTAACGACTCACCTCATACAATTTCAAATTTCTTTGATACTGACGGTTTCAGACGACATCTTGTCCCTCTACAGTCATGACTTGTCGTCTGAAACGGTTGGTATGAAAGAAATTTGAAATTGTATGAGGTGAGTCGATAAAAATATGTTCTCCACTCACTATTAAAGGTAATGATAAATTGATTTGAAAATACAATAAGAAATATCATGAAGTTTTACTTAATAAAAAGTGTTGCTGTATAATTCTTACGTCATATCGTTGTTTTTGTTACATGTAAGTTTCAAGGGCTTGTTTGCCTCATCTTCAGTAGTTATAGACTGGTTTTTCCCAAGTTATCGACTTCTGCTCTCTCTTTCTGTGATCCAAAGAACTTGCAAATTAGGTTCCTTTCCCCGGGAATTTCAAAATTCATGATTCTCTCCTTGTTCTTTTGTACGTAGATTTTTTCCCAAATGGTGAGTTTGTGTTTTTCTGACCAAACATGAGCAGCTACTGCATATTTTTTCTACTTTTCCTTTATTTTACATTTTTATGTGTTCTTTAGTTGTAATGGTTAAATTTCTCTTTGTTTTCTCTATGTATAACTTTTCACAATCTGCACATTTTTTTAGACATGCTTCTGCTCAGTCTGTAACTACTGAAGTCTTAAAATATGTTCATATAATAAAGTTCGACATTTTTACATTATGAGGTTTTCTTAATAAAAATCAAATGAATTCTTCTTACCTCATACATTTATTTTTTTAACACACAACTGTAGTATCGGGACACAGCTGAGGACGAAAATGATAATTCCCAATACTGCAGTTCTGTGTTATAAAATAAATAATAGTTTGTTTATTTTTAATTATTTCACTCACCTCATACTTCATAATGCATAGCAGACCCTGGGTTTCTTCACGTAATTTGTGACATTGTCAATGCTGCGTCACGTTCACAACTGACGTCCAATGGCCTTCTATCCTGCAGACTGACCTCCGCGGCATCTGGTGGCCGACCGAAGAATTTCCAAATCAGTCCTCTTTCTTTATAACCGGGTATTTCAAAATTCATAGTTGTATTTTCATTCTTGCATATGTAGATTTTTTCCCAAATTGTGAGTTCCTTCGGTTTTTCCAATTGTTTAAGTAATTTTGTTTTGGTTTCTATTCTATGTTTTTCTGACCAGGCATGTGCAGCTATTGCAGATTTTTCGGTTTCTCCATTTTTAACATTTCTGAGGTGTTCTTTTAATCTTGTATTTAGATTCCTTTTTGTTTTTCCTATGTATATCTTTTCACAATCTTTACAATTAATTTGATAAATTCCCGATTTTTTGCAGTCTTCAATTTTTTCATTTTTGTTGGTTTTTATTAAATTACCTAAGCTGTAATCATTTTTCGGTGCTAATTTAATGTTGAATTTGTTGAAAATTTTTTGAAACTTGTCAAATACGAAAGGATGGTATGTGAACTTCTTGAATTTTTTGCCTATATTTTTATCTGTCTGAAGAGTACTTTCATTGATGACTTTTTGTTCTTTGAATTTATTTATTTTCTTGTGTATCATTTTCTTGTGAAAACCATTATCCTTAGCAATTTGTATGATGTGTTCTTTCTCTTTATTGTAATTTTCTTTGCTCATGGGGACATTCACAAGTCTGTGTGTTAAACTATTAAATACTGCCTGTTTGTGTGAAAAATGGTTAAATCCAGTAGCTTTTATATAATTGTCAATGTGAGTTTCTTTTCTGTAGATTCCAAATTCTATTTTCTTTTTCTCTTCTTTCCTAATCAATTTAAGGTCTAAAAATGGTATTTCATGATTATTTTCTATTTCCATTGTAAATTTGATTGTTTTATTTTGAATATTTAACAGTTTAATGGCATCTTCTAATTGTTTCTCTTTTACTATTGCTATGATATCATCTACGTATCTTCTCCAAAATTTAAACATCAAAGGATGTGCTTTAGTTACATGACATTCAAAATTCCCCATAAACATGTCTGCTAAGAATGGTGATAATGGATTTCCCATTGCGAGTCCTGATTTTTGTCTAAAGTATTTTCCTCTAAAGGTGAAGAACATTTGATTTAAGCATAATTTTGTTAGTTTTATGTATTCTTTAACGCTATCATCATCTAATTTGTTTTCTTTCAACCATTTTTCTAAAATTTTCAAAGTTGTGTCAGTCGGTATGTTTGTGAATAATGAAGTAACATCAAATGAGACCAATCTTTCTGAAGGTTCTATTTCTACATTTTCTAATTTCTCAACTAATTGGTAAGAATTTTCTACTGCTAAATTTTCAAATTTTTCCATACCTTTAAATTTATTGTTAAGCCATTTGGATATGTTATATGTCGGTGAATTGATATTGTTGATGATAGGTCTCATTTTCTTTCCGTCTTTGTGGATTTTAGGAAGACCATGAATGTTGGGGTTTCTGGGATTTGGTATTTTTAATTTAAACTTTTCCTTTTGTGTCATAATTTTTTTAATTGATTTTAGGTTGGTTTCAACTTCTTTAATTGTTTTTGCGAGAGGATTTGTTTTAATTTCTTCATATTCTTCCCCCTTTAATAAATTCTCCATCCTATCATTATAATCGTCTTTATCCAAAATTACCAAATTATTCCCTTTGTCTGACTTTGAAAAAACAACATTTTTATTATTAATGTTTCTTATTTTCTTCATATTTGTTTTGCATATGTTTTTTATTTTTGTGTTTTTCATTTTTTCAATAATCAGAAAAGAATGTGGGGAAGTTATTGAAAAAATTACCAATTAGTTGAGAAATTAGAAAATGTAGAAATAGAACCTTCAGAAAGATTGGTCTCATTTGATGTTACTTCAATTATTCACAAACATACCGACTGACACACAACTTTGAAAATTTTAGAAAAATGGTGGTGAAAGAAAACAATTAGATGATGATAGCGTTTAAAGAATACATAAAACTAACAAAATTATGCTTAAATCAAATGTTCTTCACCTTTAGAGGAAAATACTTTAGACCAAAAATCAGGACTCGCAATGGGAAATCCATTATCACCATTCTTAGCAGACATGTTTATGGGGAATTTTGAATGTCATGTAACTAAAGCACATCCTTTGATGTTTAAATTTTGGAGAAGATACGTAGATGATATCATAGCAATAGTAAAAGAGAAAACAATTAGAAGATGCCATTAAACTGTTAAAATATTCAAAATAAAACAATCAAATTTACAATGGAAATAGAAAATATATCATGAAATACCATTTTTAGACCTTAAATTGATTAGGAAAGAAGAGAAAAAGAAAATAGAATTTGGAATCTACAGAAAAGAAACTCACATTGACAATATATATAAAGCTACTGGATTTAACCATTTTTCACACAAACAGGCAGTATTTAATAGTTTAAACACACAGACTTGTGAATGTCCCCATGAGCAAAGAAAATTACAATAAAGAGAGAAGAACACATCATACAAATTGCTAAGGATAATGGTTTTCACAAGAAAATGATACACAAGAAATAAATAAATTCAAAGAACAAAAAGTCATCAATGATACACAGAATAATAATTCAAGAACAAAAGTCATCATGAAAGTACTCTTCAGACAGATAAAATATAGCAAAAAATTCAAGAAGTTCACATACCATCCTTTCGTATTTGACAAGTTTCAAAAAATTTTCAACAAATTCAACATTAAATTAGCACCGAAAAATGATTACAGCTTAGGTAATTAATAAAAACCAACAAAAATGAAAAAATTGAAGACTGCAAAAATCGGGAATTTATCAATTAATTGTAAAGATTGTGAAAAGATATACATAGGAAAAACAAAAAGGAATCTAAATACAAGATTAAAAGAACACCTCAGAAATGTAAAAATGGAGAACCCGAAAATCTGCAATAGCTGCACATGCCTGGTCAGAGAAAACATAGATAGAAACCAAAACAAATTACTTAAACAATTGGAAAAACCGAAGGAGCTCACAATTTGGGAAAAAATTTACATATGCAAGAATGAAAATACAACTATGAATTTTGAAATACCCGGTTATAAAGAAAGAGGACTGATTTGGAAATTCTTCGGTCGGCCACCAGATGGCGCGGAGGTCGGTCTGCAGGATAGAAGGCCGTTGGACGTCAGTTGTGAACGTGACGCAGCATTGACAATGTCACAAATTACGTGAAGAAACCCAGGGTCTGCTATGCATTATGAAGTTTGAGGTGAGTGAAATAATTAAAAATAAACAATATTAAAGAACTAAATTATTGTAAATCAATGGTAAAGAGAAACATTTTTTTGCCTGAACCGGGAATCGAACCCCGAACCTTTAGCTTTCCGTGCTAATGCTCAGACCACCGAGCTAATCCAGGCTTCATTCCCATCCAAGCAAGAATCCTTCCTTTACCTTTTACTCTACTGGCCCCACATTCAATTGCAATGAATCATCATTCACAAATACACAATGAATGGCTTCTACCTTCTTAATTTACTTATTTCTATCATAGTAATAGCTTTAGCTTCCCAATATTAATTTAATAAATAATGCTATAGCTGTGTGGAGTCCCTTCATGTCTTCTTCAGGTAGAAGCCATTCATTGTGTATTTGTGAATGATGATTCATTGCAATTGAATGTGGGGCCAGTAGAGTAAAAGGTAAAGGAAGGATTCTTGCTTGGATGGGAATGAAGCCTGGATTAGCTCGGTGGTCTGAGCATTAGCACGGAAAGCTAAAGGTTCGGGGTTCGATTCCCGATTCAGGCAAAAATTTTTCTCTTTACCATTGATTTACAATAATTTAATTGTGTTTATTATTTACTTATTTCTATCATAGTAATAGCTTTAGCTTCCCAAATTATTTAATAAATAATGCTATAGCTGTGTGGAGTCCCTTCATGTCTTCTTCAGGTAGAAGCCATTCATTGTGTATTTGTGAATGATGATTCATTGCAATTGAATGTGGGGCCAGTAGAGTAAAAGGTAAAGGAAGGATTCTTGCTTGGATGGGAATGAAGCCTGGATTAGCTCGGTGGTCTGAGCATTAGCACGGAAAGCTAAAGGTTCGGGGGTTCGATTCCCGGTTCAGGCCAAAATTTTTCTCTTTACCATTGATTACAATAATTTAATTGTGTTTATTAATTTACTTTATTCTATCATAGTAATAGCTTTAGCTTCCCAATATTAATTTAATAAATAATGCTATAGCTGTGTGGAGTCCCTTCATGTCTTCTTCAGGTAGAAGCCATTCATTGTGTATTTGTGAATCATGATTCATTGCAATTGAATGTGGGGCCAGTAGAGTAAAAGGTAAAGGAAGGATTCTTGCTTGGATGGGAATGAAGCCTGGATTAGCTCGGTGGTCTGAGCATTAGCACGGAAAGCTAAAGGTTCGGGGTTCGATTCCCGGTTCAGGCAAAAATTTTTCTCTTTACCATTGATTTACAATAATTTAATTGTGTTTATTAATTTACTTATTTCTATCATAGTAATAGCTTTAGCTTCCCAATATTAATTTAATATTAAAGAACCTCATAGTGTTATTTCCTTCTACATAACTTAATAAATAATAGTTATCTGCAAAAAAAATAGTTTTACCATTAAAAGTGTGGGGTGCTCCTTATCAATTAATATATCTGATATTGGTAAAAGTAAAGTCTCTAAGAAGAAAACGTAAAAGCACCCCACACTCTTGATGGTAAAATTATTATTTTTTTAGATATACTCTAGTTTTATTCTATATGTGTTGGAGATGATTTTTCATTTTTAGTTCGGTTTTCTAATAAAGCTTGTTGTTTTATTTTTTTAATTTTTGCTCTAATTGATTGTCATAAATAAATAATATTTATTAGTTTCTTCTGAAATAAGCTGCATAATACTTAGAGGAAAAAATAATTCAAATTAACTAAACCGGAATTCCATGGAAATTTAATTGCTTATGATATTTTTAGTGTCTAGGCAAGAATATAATTATATATTTTCAAAATTATTATTATGACATTATTATAATATTTTAATATAGATAAATAGGGGTCCTCATCTAGGGGATATGTGGATGGCGACCACAAGGTGCCCAAGCTGAGCAAAACATTTCTTCCACTTACTTGTGTTTTGCACTCAACTTTACTATCTGACCTCTCTTGGTTAACTCTTGTTTTTTTCGACCCTGACGCTATTAGGGCGAGGGCTAGGGAGTCTTTCCTTTCTTCCATTTCTTCTTCCCTTTATTTTCTTTTCTTCTCCAGAAAAGCCTGACCAGAGGCTATAAGATGGCAGCCCCATCACTGGTCTTGCCTTCCTTTGGCCAGCAACCAATCGAAGGGACTATTATTATGCTTTCAAGTCTTATCCGAAATGCTGGAGGGAAAATTTTCAATAAGATCGTAACAGGCCTTGGCCTAATACTTGGAAGGAAGAAGTTTCAGTTAACCTTTTCACTGCTGAGATATTTCCAGCCTTTCAAACCCTCCTTGCTGAGTTATTTTTACAATTATTAAAATATTTTTAAATATTATCCTACCATGCTGAAAGTAATAAATATATTTAGAAGACTCGCCTTACATGATGTAGATTGTTGTATATTTTCCAAAAACACAGAAATATCAATTTTAAATTGCAGGAGAAAATACGACACGCAATACATCATAAAGGGTTGGCCACAAATGTACACACAAAATCTACCCATTTAAGTTTTATAAATTTTTAAGTATTTTCTTCTTAAACTAATCATACTTCAACACACTTTTCTTAGCACATTTAAAATTATTTACGAGCGTTAATTTTTATTAGGGATGTACAAATATATAATGAAAGCAATTTTCTAAAATCGTATTTTCTGACTTATAAATAAATAATATTTATTAGTTTCTTCTGAAATAAGCTGCATAATTCTTAGAGGAAAAAATAATTCAAAATAACTAAACACATAAGAATCATCACATAAGCCTGCATTCACCGAAATTCCTGAATTTCTCACTGCTGAAATTGTGAACAATAGGGATAAAATTCCTGCTACGCCATTGGAAGAAATCACTTGAACCACGATTTCTTTTTGGCGGCTGCAATCCCGGCGTGGCATAATTTTCTTCAATATCACTATCACCACTATCTTCAGGAATATCATCACATTCACTAATATCCGATAAATCAGAATCTAATGTTTCCAAAACTTGAACCAACTCCGCATTGGAAAGAAAAACATTGACTTGAAGAGGCCATTTTTGTCATCCCTGGAATTCGTAATCACGTGACTGCCAGCAGACAGCTAGCGCATTGAAAATTACTTCTTAGTGCATGGGTCTGGATTTTTTAAAAGGGGGGGGGGGGTGCAACTCAATGCAGGGAGAAATATGGAATAAGTTTATTTAGGTTCCTAAGAGTGGCAGTATATGCCTGCTTAGTTTGAAAGCAATGCAATAAGTATTATATAACTAGCAGGCGTTTGAAGTTGAGAACGGATATACACGCCAAGCATGTTCTTTGCCAACGCATGTACCCATTCGTAGCAGTGTAAAGGTTAATTGTATCCTTCTCACATTTTTTAGATAAATTACAATGTGGTAACTTTACATAATTGTCATTAATATTTTACAGAATAAGATAAAAATGTGAATATCTTTGAATTTGATACTATTGTAATATGAGCTAAAAGTAATACTCTTCTAAAAAAAAACCTCCAGGCTGGATTTGAACCAGCGACATATGGATTACTGAAATTATATACCACTACAGTCCACCACTCAACCAAAGATATAATATTAATTTCTTACGATGGACTAAAAAGTTGATAAGTCCGCAACCTGTTATATATATCATTTATGAAATTATTGTATTGTCATTGGTCCTTTACAAGTGTACAAACTTTCAAGTCAATCCACTGTTTTTTAAGTGGGTGAAAATCGTGTTGGAAAATTCCATTACATAGATAGATACAGGTCAAGCTAATACAAAGCATGTAATATAGATGTATGAGGCAAGAAGAATTCATTTGATTTTTACTTAAAATATATGTCTAACAGAAACAACAATATGAGGTAAGAATTATACAGAACACTTTTTATTAATGATAAATCAAGTTTTTGCTATAATTCACTTATTATATTATTAAAATTCATCGGAGAACATATTGTTTAAACAACTCACCTCATAGGATTCATGCTTCCATGATATCGCGATTTCAAACATAATCATGTTCATCTTCGGCCGTCAACTATTCTATTGTCATAATAATTAAATGAATCGTGATTTTTTCTTACCTCATACATCTATGTTTCTTTAAACACAGCACTGCAGTATCGGCGACACTTTGTCGTCATCGTCAGCTGTTTTCACGACTCAGTCGTGATGTTTATATAGGAAAAACAAAAAGGAATTTGGAAATTCGGACAAAAGAACATTTCAGAAATATTAAAAATTGTGAAATTGAAAAATCTGCAATTGCTGCACATAGTTTATTAGAACATCATAAAATTGGAAGAGAAGCTAAACTTTTAAAACAAGTAGAGAAACCTTTGGAATTGACAGTTTGGGAAAAAATATACATTCAGAAAAACAAAAATAGATCAATTAATTTTGATATCCCTTACGAAATAACATTCATTTCGAAGTTCATAAATTCAACCATAGATGGCAGCACTGATGATGGCGTCAATAGAATAGTTGACGGCCGAAGAATTTCGTCAGTCGGAGTTATGGCTGAAGATGAACATGACTATGTTTGAAATCGCGATATCATGGAAGCATGAATCCTATGAGGTCAGTTGTTTAAACAATATGTTCTCCGATGAATTTTAATGATTATACCTCATAATTATATTTAATTAATGTTGGGAAGTAAACATTATGAGGTATAATCATTAAAATTCATCGGAGAACATATTCAAAGTTAAAATTGGGAAACACATTATGAGGTTCTTAATTAATAAATTAACGAGTCATTTTAACATCTTACCTCATTTTCATGTTACCGTGTTTGAAAAACATGAAATATGAGGTAAGATGTTAAAATGACTCATTAATTTATTAATGGAGAACATATTGTTTAAACAACTCACCTCATAGGATTCATGCTTCCATGAAATCGCGATATCATGGAAGCATGAATCCTATGAGGTGAGTTGTTTAAACAATATGTTCTCCGATGAATTTTAATACCTCATAATGTTTACTTCCCAACATTAATTTAATATCACTTATTATATTTTTCAAGAAAACTGTTTTGCTTTATTAACATCCAGTATATACAGTAAATGATTATATTATTTCATTATAAATAGCACATGGAAATGAGAAAACTGCAAAATGCATACCGAGTACTGATGAATACATATGCATTACTTTCCATAAGAGGGAAAAGTAAAATAAGCTGAAACAACACTTATCACGTCTCCATGGGTTCCACTTTAATAGAGACAGTTTTATATTTAATTAATGTTGGGAAGTAAACATTATGTGGTATAATCATTAAAATTCATCGGAGAACATATTGTTTAAACAACTCACCTCATAGGATTCATGCTTCCATAATATCACGATTTCAAACATAGTCATGTTCATCGTCAGCCATAACTCCGACTGACGAAATTCTTCGGCCGTCAACTATTCTATTGTCGCCATCTTCAGTGCTGCCATCTATGGTTGAATTTATGAACTTCGAAATCAATGTAATTTCGTTAGGGATATCAAAATTCATTGATCTATTTTTGTTTTTCTGAATGTATATTTTTTCCCAAACTGTCAATTCCAAAGGTTTTTCTACTTGTTTTAAAAGTTTAGCTTCTCTTCCAATTTTATGATGTTCTAATAAACTATGTGCAGCAATTGCAGATTTTTCAATTTCACAATTTTTAATATTTCTGAAATGTTCTTTTGTCCGAATTTCCAAATTCCTTTTTCTTTTTCCTATATAAACTTTATTGCAATCTTCACAATTTATTTGATAAATTCCAGATTTCTTACTGTCTGGAACATTGACTTTTTTATTGGTACTTAGAAGATTACCCAGACTAAATTTATTTATTGGTGCCAAAGAAATGTTGTATTTGTCAAAAATTTTTTGAAATTTCCTATGCATTTCAGGATGGTAAGTAATTTTCTTGTATTTTTTTTTCTTTTCTTTGCAATTTTGTAGAGTAGTATATTCCATTAAGTCTTTTATTGTGTTTGAATTTCTTCAACTTATTATATATATTAATTCTTTATCAAAACCATTTAATCTAGCAGTGTTTAAGATATGTTTAAACTCTTTATTGAAATTTTCTTCGTTTAATGGTACATTTGTCATTCTGTAAATTAAGCTATTGAATATTGCATGCTTATGAGCAATGTGATTGAAGCCTGATGATTTAATGTAATTATCTGTATGAGTTCCTTTTCTAAATATATCAAATGCAATATTCAATAGCTTAATTTACAGATTGACAAATGTACCATTAAACGAAGAAAATTTCAATAAAGAGTTTAAACATATCTTAAACACTGCTAGATTAAATGGTTTTGATAAAGAATTAATTATAAATAAGTTGAAGAAATTCAAACACAAAAAAAGACTTAATGAATATACTACTCTACAAAATTGCAAAGAAAAGAAAAAATACAAGAAAATTACTTACCATCCTGAAATGCATAGGAAATTTCAAAAAAATTTTGACAAATACAACATTTCTTTGGCACCAATAAATAAATTTAGTCTGGGTAATCTTCTAAGTATCAATAAAAAAGTCAATGTTCCAGACAGTAAGAAATCTGGAATTTATCAAATAATTTGTGAAGATTGCAGTAAAGTTTATATAGGAAAAACAAAAAGGAATTTGGAAATTCGGACAAAAGAACATTTCAGAAATATTAAAAATTGTGAAATTGAAAAATCTGCAATTGCTGCACATAGTTTATTAGAACATCATAAAATTGGAAGAGAAGCTAAACTTTTAAAACAAGTAGAGAAACCTTTGGAATTGACAGTTTGGGAAAAAATATACATTCAGAAAAACAAAAATAGATCAATGAATTTTGATATCCCTAACGAAATTACATTGATTTCGAAGTTCATAAATTCAACCATAGATGGCAGCACTGAAGATGGCGACAATAGAATAGTTGACGGCCGAAGAATTTCGTCAGTCGGAGTTATGGCTGACGATGAACATGACTATGTTTGAAATCGCGATATCATGGAAGCATGAATCCTATGAGGTGAATTGTTTAAACAATATGTTCTCCGATGAATTTTAATAAGAGACAGTTTGTTTCGTCCTTCTTGGTATTTTAGCACAGTTAGCTTTAGGTTCTTTCATTCCCCCCACAGCACCTTCCGCTCCACTCTCGTTATCTGAACTCAACGATTCTCGGTGGCTCGACTTTCTCCTACTTGTCCGTTTTGGTGATGGCCGAGCATCACTTGTAATTTCATTGTCCGACACAGATGAATCTCTGTTTGACTTGCGACGAGTCTTGCTACCAGCAAATGCTTCTCTCAGTTGTTTCTGTTTTGCTTCCCACCACATCTGTTGGCGCTGAACCACTTCAGGATATCTGCAAGAACAGCCATATTAAAGATTGAAATATTATATAAACAGATTCACCATATTTTTTAAGAACCATTTCATCTTATTTCTATTCTAATTTCTTCTTCTTCCTTCCAAGTATTAGGCAAAGGCCTGTTACGATCCTATAGAAAATTTTCCCTCCAGCCTAAATAGTACGATCCTTCCGCAAAATTCTCGTATAAGACTTGAAAGCATAATAATAATCCCTTTGATAGGTTGCTGGCCAAAGGAAGGCAAGACCAGTGATGGGGCTGCCATCTTATAGCCTCTGGTCAGGCTTTTCTGGAGAAGGAAAGAAATGGAAGAAAGGAAAGACTCCCTAGCCCTCGGATGCTCTAATAGCATCGGGGTTGAAAAAACAAGAGTTAACCAAGAGAAGTTAGATAGCAAAATTAAAAGAGTGCAAAATACAAGTGGAAGAAATGTTTTGCTCAGCTTGGGCACCTTGTTGTTGCCATCCACATATCCCTTAGATGAGGACCACTGAGGGTCTATTGTAATTTATTAATAGATATTAGGTAATATTTTTTTTTTAATTTCTCCCAGTTGTATTATATGGATGCGAAACATGGACTCTTACTTTAATGGAGGAAAGAAGATTATGATTATTTGAGAATAAAGTTCTTAGGCAAAACTTTTGGGCCAAAAAGAGATGAACAGATAGGTGAATGGAGAAAACTACATAATAATGAGCCACACGATATGTATAGGACGTTAAGTCTTGTAGACTGCAATGGGTAGGACAAGTGGCACGTATGGGGGATAAAAGAGGTGCATGGAAGCTTCATGTAGGAAAACCAGAGGGGAAAACGTCCAGTTGGTAGACCAACATTATCCATAATTTGAGGGAAGTAGATTATACAGAGGATGATTGGAAGGCATTAGCTCAGGATAGGGATATATGGAGACTATGCCCGCTTGGCCATGAACCTATTGGTTCGATAGAGCCAATGAGTTAGTCTATGTAATTTAAATTTGGAATTGAGAAAGAAAAAAAACGATATGCATGCAGTAAGATAAGTTGAAATAGAAAAAAATGTTTTTGTATCTCACTTCATAAAGTTGCACATTTTCATGATACTGGTTTCAAAGGTCATTTCTAGACCAATGCTCTACCAACAGCTAGATCACTATTGACTTGAATGCCAACTTTTAAAAATAAATAAAACAGGTTACAAAATTAGGTTTAATAACTAGTCGTCTAAACTACAGCCATTTTGCAACTTCTTATTGAAGAAGATTTTAAATGGGACTTCAACACTTTCAGTCGGCGGTGGTACTAGTACCACAGCATTTAAATGACACTGAAGCCAGAGAAAATTAAATACCTCAGCATGCCTGTGCTGGCAGATTTACAGGGGTGTTTTCCCGAACCAAAATACACCCCCGTAAATCCACCTGCACAGGCATGCCAAGGGATTTAATTTTCTTCAAATTCATTGTCATTTAAATGCCATGGTACTAGTACCACTGCAGGGCTCAAAGTATTAACAGTCCTATTATGGCCAGTAAAGTTTATATTGTGATTTTTATTTAAGTTCATCACTCTCACTGAAGGACAAATTAATATTAATTCATTCTTACCGAGATATAAAATCTTTGTCGAATGGCAACTTGAGTTGCCAACCCTGTTTTGGTTTCTGCATAGAGACTTGTTCCAGAATCTCTTGGATCTCCTCGCGGGGCAGTTTAATGACGGCAGACTCTTTAATGCGATCCACATGTTGCATCTGTGTGAACTGGTAGAGCTGCAACACATTTCCAGGAAACCAAATATTAACATCAAAATAACCTACATACAGTTTTATACGGGGGCATGCCGTAGCTACAAGCCGGAGGGTCGAGGGTTCAAGTCCCATTGGGGGTCAGGATTTTTAAACCGACCCAAACCCTCTGGTGGCACTATGTCCCTGGGGTCGACTCAACCTCTAACAGAAATGAGTACCAGGCGCTTCTTCTGGGGGTAAAGGCGGCCGTCATGCAGAGCTGACATAAAGTGCAGATCATCTAGAAAAAGTGGGAGCCTTAACTTCCTACTACGCCGAGGGCCTCTGGGCCTGTTGTGGGATCACTTTACTTTTTACAGTTTTATACATATGTGTGTTCTAAGTCTGCCATATTAGCTGTTAATATATCCAACCTTTGGCTTTCTATGCCAATGCTCTACCAACTGAGCTACCCAAGCATTTCAATGTAAGTTATGTAGATAGGAAATAACACTATGAGGTTTTTTAATATTGTTTATTTTTTATTATTTCACTCACCTCATACTTAATAACTCCTCGCAGACCCAGGGTTTCTTCACATCATTTGTGACACAGCATTGAGAATGTCACAAATGATGTGAAGAAACCCTGGGTTTGTGAGGAGTTATGAAGTATGAGGTGAGTGAAATAATAAACAATATTCCAATGTAAATGCATATTTTTTCTCTTAAACATTGTTAATTCCAGAGTTTTATATATCTTGATTTTGGTACATCTAAGAACAGAATGCCCCTTCAATATGGGACGAAGAGCATAATATGCTTTTTTTTATATAATAAATTTGGGAATTTTTAACATTATGAGATTTTATTGATAAGAATCAAATGAATCGTGAATTCTTCTTACCTCATACTTCTATGTTTTTTTTTTAAACACAGCGACATTGTCACCACATCAGCTGTTTTCACAACTGTCAATTTTTTCTTTTGCAGGTAATTAACCAAAATGAAAGACAAATCCCATTTTTAGATCTCACTTTAAGAAGAAATGAAGAAAACAAGATAGAATTTGGAATTTACAAGATAGAATTTGGAATTTATAGAATGAATACACAATTGACAACTATATTAAAGCTTCAGGATTCAACCATTTTGCTCACAAAGAGGCAGTACTCAATAATTTGACACACAGATTGGTAAATACACCTATGAGCAAAGAAAACTATGAAAAAGAAAAAGAACACATAATTAATGTTGCAATAGATAACGGTTATGAAGAAAATAAATAAATTTAAAAGACAAAAATTAATAAATGAAAGCACACTTATAAAAAAAACAGAAAAAAATAAAATTCAAGAAATTCACTTACCATCCATTGAAACACTACAAATTTCAAAAAGTTTAATATAAGATTAGCACTAAAGGATGAATACAGCCTTAATAGGATAATTAAAACCAATAAAAATGAAAAAATTGAAAATGAAAACAAATCAGGAATTTATCAGATCAAATGCAGGGATTATGACAAAATTTATATTGGAAAAACGAAAAGAAATTTGAAAACAAGGGTGAAAGAACATCTTAGAAACATCAAAAATGGAGAATGGAAAAGTCAGCAGTAGCTGCTCATGCTTGGTCCGAAAAACATTTAATTGAATCAAAAGCCAGTCTAATTAAACAAATAGACAAACAAAAGGAACTCACGGTTTGGGAAAAGATCCACATTCAGAAAAACAAAGGAAAACTTATGAACTTCGAAATTCCCGCAAATTTTGACCTGATCCAGAGGTTCATCGGTCCACCAACAGAGGGAATAAGAAGAGTTTCTTCCGATCGACATAACACCAGTCGCCAACAAAGTTCCGAGGATGAGACAATTATAGTCTCGAAATCGCGATCAACTTAGAAAATTTATATGAGGAGAGGTAAGAAACGTTTAATTTCACCATGTTGCATCCATCTTGACTTATAATGAGAAATTTTGTTTTCTAAAGGTTCCATGTGTAATTCTTCTAAGATGTCTTCATTTCTTTGTGATCTAGTAGTGTGTATCCTGCAGTCCTCCGAAGGTATCTCATTTCACCAGATCTAAGTCTCTGTATATCCTTCTGTTTCAACGTCCATACTTCGCTACCATACAAAAGAGTTGGAAGAGCCAGTGTTTTATACACTTTTAGTCTTGAATGTTTTTGGACTAACTGTGGCTTGAAGATAGAATTTATTAACCCTAAAATTCTTAAAAATGTAGATATTTTTGCATTTACATCCTTTTCTTCTTCAAATGAGATATTGCATCCTAGATATGTAAAATTATTCACATGCTCCAAAATTTTATTATGGCATTTAAGATAATATATATAACTTACAATATGGTCTCGTCCTCGACACATCAGTTCAGCTGCAACTCCATTAATTTTGCTTGCTGTATCCTTCGGATATAAAATATCACTGCGTATCACCCAATTACCCTGCACCAGTACTGCCACCTGTTGTACAATACGCAGCAATCCAGCCATATCTGAACTCTGATCCAACAGCGTTACCAACTGTGAGAACGCCAGTATTTTAGCTGTTAAAAACAAGATTTTTATTAAGTTATGTAGATAGGAAATAACACTATGAGGTTTTTTAATATTGTTTATTTTAAAAATTAAGAAATTTAAGAGTAAATTATATTTGAAGAGAAAAATTATACACACAGACTGGGGTTTGAACACAGGACAATGCTCTACCACTGAGCTACCTGAGAAACTAATCTAAATGCAAATTTTTCTCTTATACACTGTTAATTCTCAATCGCCAAATGCTACGAGCATTTGCTCGATTACACAAACGGTGGTTTCTTGTTTAAGAAGACATTTATTGAGAATTTAAAAACTTTATAAAGCCAGTAGAGCTTCTTTTTATGTTCTTATTATTAATTGAACATTTCTCACTGAAGGATAAGGTCTTGGGTTCAAACCCCAGTGTGAGTGTATAGTTTTTCTCTTCAAATATAATTTATCCTTCAGTGAGAAGTGTTAAATTAATAATAAAAACATCAATTCAAGAGTGTTAAGCATCAAAGGACCTAAGTACCAAAATTAACATTTTTCAGAAGGTAATAAATGTAATAGAATGGAACTCCTCTACACATAACATACGTTGGCAGCATTGAAGTACAATAAACCTTGAAATGAACTACAATCCATTCACAGAACATTGGTAATGGTTCATTTGTGCAAAAAAAAAAGAGAAATATGAAATCCTGGTACTTGCATCCTTTGACATTATAAAAATATATATATATATATTTTTTCAAAGTTAAAATTGCGAAACACATTATGAGGTTCTTAATTATAAATTAATGAGCCATTTTAACATCTTACCTCATATTTCATGTTTTTCAAACACGGTAACTATAGTTTTCAAATGATCTTGTCATTCATTTTCAACCGCCATTATGACTACGAATTCCAACGAATATCCGGTAGTCATAATGGCGGTTGAAAATAGTTTTCAAATGATCTTATCATTCATTTTCAACCACCATTATGACTACGAATTCCAACGAATATCCGGTAGTCATAATGGCGGTTGAAAATGAATGACAAGATCATTTGAAAACTATAGTTACCGTGTTTGAAAAACATGAAATATGAGGTAAGATGTTAATATATTTTTTTGTTTATCCACTCTTAACATTTTCTATCATTTTTATTATACAATCTCTACAAATCTCTTTCATATCCCTCAATTACTGTTAAACAAGATGGCAAATTATCTTCTTGGAAAAAGATCAGCACTGGAGTAAGACAGGGATGTGGACTTTCACCAGTGCTTTTCATTATATATACAAATAGATTAATAAACGAATGGAGGAAATCACAACGAGGATATATACCCATCAGTAGGAACCTCAAACTCGATGCTATTCTTTTTGCAGATGATTTAGCTCTTCTGGCACTTTGCGAAAATGATTTGCAACGATCAATTTATAATATTTAATTTTAGGAAGTTGTATTTTGAGGTTATTTTAATTATATTATATTTAGTCTAAACATCTTACCTCAATGTTAATGTTGATTTGTTGTTGAACATGTTACAAAACAATTCTGTTTTATCGTCAGCTTTTCCAGACAAAAAATAGGTGCCAAATTTAATATGGGAATATCAATTAATAAAACTAAAATTATGGCATATCATAAAATTTTAGAGAGATCAAATCAATTTAAATATCTTGGATACTATCTGGGATGAAAAGGATGTCCCTGAAAAAATTACTAGTTATAATAAAAGTTTGGGAATTATTAATCAAGTTACACCAGATGGGATCGGAAAAGGAACACCGATATCTTAAAAGAATTGAAGACAATTTTGGAATATATTAAACAGTACCAACTAAATTAGAAACACCATCTTGAAAGAATGAGTTCAAATCGGGTCCCCAAAGCTGTTTATAATTATATACCAAGAGGACCGTCCTATGAAACGCTGGAGGGAAAATTTTCTATAGGATCGTAACAGGCCTTGGCCTAATACTTGGAACGAAGAAGAAGAAGATATCCTTCAATTATAACACTATAGACTGTATTTTATAGTTAAAACTAAATTCACTGGCACTATGAAAACCTGGAGGTTCATGACCATGTAGACATAAGCTCTCCACTTTCCTTATCTTGACAATGTTTTCCAATCATCACCTCTCTCAAATCATGGTTAATATTATTCTCGCACCTCATTCCTGGTCTACATACGGGTACTTTCCATCTTGTTTTCTTACAAGAAGTTTCCATGCTCCTTTTTAATTCCATATCATGCCATATGTCCTGCCAATTGCAATCTACAAGTCTTAACCATTCTTATTATATCTGGCTACTCATAAAGATCATGTCCTCTCTGTTATGCAGTCATCTCTATTTACCTGTTGTCTGTCTCTTATTTGGTCTAAAAACTTTCCTAAGAATATATTTAATTAACTTTCCTAAGAACTTTATGCTCAAATCCTCATCATCTTTTTTTTAATATAATAAATTTGGGAATTTTTAACATTATGAGATTTTATTAATAAGAATTAAATGAATCGTGAATTCTTCTTACCTCATACTTCTATGTTTTTTTAAACACAGCACTGCAGTATCAGCGACCATCATCACCACCTCAGCTGTTTTCATCACTGTCAATTTTTTTCTTTTGCCAGTAATTATCTAAATATAATAAATTTTGGGAATTTTTGTATTATGAGGTTTTCTTAATAAGAATTCATGATTCATTTGGTTCTTATTAAGAACTAAAGTTTTTAGGAAATAACACTATGAGATTTTATTTAACAACTTTTAAATTAATCAGATTTTACACCTCACCTCATATTCAAGGACAGACTCTGACAGATACAGCACATTCTTGAACACCTTATGCTCGAGATATTATTATTAATTTCATACATCTCAATGATGGATAAATGATATTTGAAGAGAAAAATTACACGCTCAGACCAGGACTTGAACCTGGGACCCTTGGTTCTCTAGACCAAGTGCTCTACCACCTGAGCTATCTGAGCAAGTACCGATCTAAACACAAATTTTTCTCTATATACGTTGTAATTCCCGCCCACCAAATGCTATGAAGCCTTTGCTTCTATCTTTGTTGGTGGGCGGGAATTACAACGTATATAGAGAAAAATTTGCGTTTAGATCAGTACTTGTTCAGGTGGTAGAGCACTTGGTCTAGAGAACCAAGGGTCCCAGTCTGAGCATATAATTTTTCTCTTCAACTATGACCTTAAGCTCAAATTTAATTACCTTCTTTAAGCAGCGTCCTGACTTGTTCTACAAGAGGCAGAAGCTTGAGGCTCTTGAGGGAGACGACGTCGCATTTACTGTCATCTGTATCATCAGTGGTGATGAGATATTTCATATAATCGCTTGTGGTCAAGTTGAGCTCATCCACTTTGTCATCTGTCTTGACGCAGTATAATTTTCCTCTCTCCAACTCGGCCTTCTCAGTGGATATGGCATGGTACTGCGTGTAATACCAAGCCTCTTCTGCGCTCTTCTTGCTCAAGTAGCCAAATGATCGTTCTCTTGCACGTTTGACTCGATCATTCTCTTGTCGAGCAAACTTCACCGTCACTTGCTTTGCTTCCTCATCTTCTTCTCCTGACACATCTCCTGCAACATTACATAACTTATGGTTACAACACTTTCTTTTAAACTTATTAACATGTACGTAGTCCACCGCTGTGGTCTCGAGGAAGCACGCTGCCTTGTCACGCAGCGGGCCCAGGTTCGATCCCCGGTCGGGGTCGTTTTTCTGGGTGAGGTTTTTCCTCACCTGTAAGACAAATGTCAGGAAACCTTTAAGGCCCAAACGGTCCCCGAAATGGTATGGCCATCACCATTATCATCCTTCACCGGTGTGGAAAGCAACGGGAAGCTACCACACCTACAATTCCCTAGTAAAGCTGCAAGCATAGCATGAAAATGCTATGACTGCAGTGAAGGACCTGCCTTCGGGCAGAATTACTATGGATGATGGATATATATATATATATATATTAAATGATTGAAAAATGGGGACTTTATATAAACATTGAGAAAACTAAATATAAATTTCAACAATGGAGAAGAACTAAAACCTTGTATTGGATGCATTTATTTAGGCGCAAAATTAGACCATTCAGGCTATGGTCTCGAGGTGGCGTGCTGCCTTGTCATGCAGCGGGCCCGGGTTTGATCCCCACTCGGGACATTTTTTCTGGGTTAGGTTTTTCCTCACCTGTAAGACAAATGTCAGGAAAACTTTAAGGCCCAAACGGTCCCCAAAATCATTTGATCATCAACATCATCCTTCAATGGTGTGGAAAGCAACAGGAAGCTACCACACCTACAATTCCCTAGTAAAGCTGCAAAGCATAGCATGAAAATGCTATGATTGCTGTGAAAGACCTGCCCTCGGGCAGAATTACTATGGATGGATGGAACAAGCATGTAAAGTGATCCAACTATATTAGGTGTAGGGGTTCACCTGAAACGAAAATTTAAATGTCACTCTATAGTTGCAATTTTCAATTTTTTTTCAACAAAACTCAGTATATGCTATTATAAATAAACCGAGGAAGGTATTCTCAAAAAATGAGTTATATCCAAAAATTCCTTTTTCTTTTACCTTCTTCTTCTTCACTTCCTGGTTTAGGCAAGAGTTTCCTGTTCCGTCTTCACTAATAGATCTAAGACCATCTCTTCCGAGGATGTCTGACATCTCTTCTTCCTCTTGGAAAATAATGGAAGATTTTATTTGGTAATCTACTTTCTTCCATTCTTTCTACATGTTCTTTCCACCGTATCTTGTTGTTAAATATCTTTTCTTTTATGGAGTAGATCTGCAGTTCTTCACGGATATCCTCGTTTCTTATCTGGTCCATTCTAGTGCAGCCTTTTACTCTTCTTAAAAATTTCATCTCGGCTGCTTGGATTTTACTTTCTTGTTTGGTAGTGGTAATTTTTTCTTTTGCCTATTTTCACAATCTAAACATTTTATTTGTTAAATTCCTGTTCTTTTTGTCTTTGACAATCTTTTAATTTTTGTTAGTTTTGAATAGTTTATAATCTTTTTCTTGGTGCCAACTTGATATTGAATACATTGAATTTTTTTTATTTGTTGTATATCCAAGGATTATATGTAAATTTTCTGCATTCTTATCAATTTCTGACTGGATCTGGAGGTTTTTCGGTCCACCAACAGAGGGAAGAAGTAGTAGTTCTATTTATATAATAAATTTGGGAATTTTTCACATTATGAGGTTTTATTTATAAGAATCAAATGAATCGTGAATTCTTCTTACCTCATACTTCTATGTTTCTTTAAAAAACAGCACCGCAGTATCGGCGACCATCATCAGCTGTTTGTATGACTGTCGATTTTTTATTTTGCCAGTAATTATCCAAACTGCCATCTGGTGTTCTTTTGAAGGAATCATTTTGTAAACTGCCATCATAATAAATTTTTCAGAAAATATAATATAACATTGGCCCCAATTAAAAATTCAGCCTGGGTAATCTTCTGTTAACTAATAATAAAGTTAACACCCCAGACAACAAAAAATCTGGATTTATCAAATTGATTGCAAAGATTGCAATAGGATATATATAGGAAAAACAAAAAGGAACTTGGAAACTCGTAAAAAAAAAAGAAAAAACTTTAGAAACATAAAGAATGAGAAATTTAAAAATCAGCTATAGCAGCACACAGTTTATTAGAGAATCATAGAATTGAAAAAGAAGCAAAACTTTTGAAACATCTATCCAAACCTTTGGATTTAACAGTTTGTGAAAATATATATATTAAAGAAAAAACCATACAAGAAACATGAACTTCGAGATTCCAGACAAACCGAGCTTGATTACAAAGTTCTTCAAAAATACAACAGATGGCAGTTTAGATAATTACCGGCAAAAGAAAAAAATGACAGCTGATGATGGTGACGATGGTCGCCGATACTGCAGTGCTGTGTTTTAAAAAAACATAGAAGTGTGAGGTAAGAAGAATTCATGTTTAATTTGATTCTTAGTAGTAGTTCTGATCGACATTACATAAGTCAAGAAGATGGTACTGAAGATGTATCTGCCAAGGATTTGAAACAGCGGTCTACTTAGAAAACTGGATATGAGGAGAGATATGAAGCATTTAATTTAATCTTAAATTAAACTCATAGTGATTCCTTTCTATAAAAGTTCAAGATGTCATTGACTCAATTAAATTTATTAAAATGAAGATATTACTTCTATTGGAATATTAACCATGTAGACACATTTTGTTCAATATCTCAAAATGGGAGAATGCCCCCCCCCAAAAAAATCAGTATGGCCCATCGCCAATAACCCTCTAGAAGTGCCAGGATTAAACTTGGAATCTCGATTGGGGCATCACTTGCATGTACCTTAGCTACGTATCAAGACACATTGCTTTAGAATGCTCAATCACAGTAGAAGAGTTGAGGTTCTTTTAATTCAATATATCACAATATATACGTAATTATATTAATCGAGTACATTATCTATTTTTTCGCTACCGCTGAACTGTGTTTTGGTCATGAATGAATCACAGTAACTGTAGCAGTCATGTGCTTCATGGATTACCCACCCATTTATTTTCCTGAAGTGTCTTTCTTAGGCTGGACAGAAAATAGAAGACTCCTGACTTACCAGCTGCCTGCTGGTTTCACATTCACATGTGTTGATCACCGAGTTGGATGATCATCCAGCCAGTATAGGAGTCACTTGTGGTCAAGCATATTGGGTCTCTCAGCCATTAAAACTGTTTTTTTTTTAAATTGGAGCCACTACCTATTGTAGCTACCCTTGCTACCCAATTTCCTCATGATGCTAGGTTGGCACAGGTCCTATACTGGCCAAAATTCCACGATTAAGCCTTGGGGAATTAAACCAGTACAAATCATGTAGATCTACACCAAGGCATGATGCTTTAAATCATTTGGCACAGGAATCTCAGGATTTTTATAGTCTTATAAATCCATCAACCCCACCCAGATTTGAACTTGCAAACTTTTGATCCAGAGCTTTTTACCTTCTCCCTGTTCTTTTGCTTCTTCCTTCGCTCGCTTGTCAGACATGTCGAGGTAACCAAACGAGGGTCTGAGATGTACAATTCCCTGTAGTGGTGTGATGTGCAGCTCCTTGTCATGATAAACAGCCACGGCACAGTTGTTTGTGTCACTCAAGGCTCGCGTTGACTCCAGGACCTGTTTGTCCATTACATCACTGAAACACCACATTAAACAAACACACTATTATATTTGAAAAGAAAAATATACTCCTATATAATATGTTAATAACGGGCTGCCAATATAAAACCAGACCGGCCTTACGGAGTTTCACCCGGCACGCAGTGCTGTCTCTTCCTCCCACAATTCACCCTGCCTGCCACCCGTCCTTGAACTGTTTCTTACCTTATAGAAAATGCTGGAAATGTTGTCCTCCCGCAGTTAAACAGGCATTATACCGAGTAAACACATTTAGATTGACACGCTGTAGTTCGGGCACAGTCAAGTTTCTGATTTCATTTCTTATGTTGTTCTTCAGTTCTTCCAATATGTGCGGATTTGTTTTGTACACTTTGTCTTTCAGGCTACCCCACAAATAAAAATCACACACTGTTAGATCTGGGAAGCGAGTGTTTCTTATTTTGTACTGAACCAGTGGTCTCAAATTTAGTCACAAGATCGTGGATTGTCGATCTGGAAGGAGGTAATTGTCCAGGGAAGTTCCGAATAAATTCCTCGCGAACACGACGAGCTGATTCGTATTTATAATAACATTTACACACATAAATGCGCTGCTCTAATGTCAGCTGACGTCTCATCTTGTCGAACGATAGTAAACTGACTAGTTCAAGGACGAGCGGCTAGCAGAGTGAAATGCGGATGAGGAGAGAGCGCTGCCTGACGGGTGAAACCCCGTGAGGCCGGTCCGGGTTTATATTGGAAGCCCGGTATTATTTAACATTGAAAGAAGCACTGCTGGCTTTATAAGTAATGTTTAAATTCCCAATAAAATGTCTTCTTAATAAAGAAGCCACCATTTACAAAAATCGTAATGGCTCGTAGCATTTGGGGTTAAGGAGTTAACTATGTAAAGAGAAAAATACGCGTTTGGATTGGAGGCCTAGGTAGCTCACTTGGAAGAGCATTGACATAGAGAGTCAAAGGTCCTGGGTTCAAACCCCAGTCTAGGCGTATATTTTTCTTTTCAAATATAATTTGTCCATCATTAAGACGTTTAAAAGGAATAACATTAACATTGAAAGAAACACACTATTATTATATAGATCCACATCTAAGTTATGATAAAACGCTAATTTGATAAATCTACTGTAATATCTTGGGATAAAGTTTCCATTAAACACAATGACAATTTTTTGTAAGTCCCAGGCAGACAATACGCGCATGCACCAACAAACACAAAGCGGTTAACACTATGGAATCATGCGATGCTGCAAACATATACATGATATTTAACGAACCAAAAATCTAACCTAACACAATTTAAGTAGATGTTTTTATTATTAATTTAACACTTCTCACTGAAGGATAAATTATATTTGAAGAGAAACATTTTCGCCTAGACCGAGACTCGAACCGGGGACCTTTGACTTTCTGGGCCAAATGAGGCGAGTTGCAATCTAGATGCAAATTTCTTGTCTTATAAATGTTATAATTCCCTCGAGCAGAAAGCCAAAGGTCCCAGGTTCGAGTCTCAGTCTAGACGAAAATTTTTCTCTTCAAATACAATTTAAGTAATCTAACCTGTGAGAGACCAACCTAAAAGTTAACCTAATGCAATTTAAGCACTATAACCTGTGACACCCAAGAATAAATAGTAAGTTCTGAAATACATACTCTATGTTGGCTGCACTAGAACATGTGTTGTATAGAATATTCGTTAAAAGTAATATGGCTGCCATATCTTTATGTTACATATGTGGTTAAATATCACAAAAAATCGTTAGAAAAATGTAAAATTTATTGTAAATGGTGGTAAATAATTTCAAAATAAAAACCTTGTTGGCACATGCACGTGGTGTCTGCTCTTAATGAAAACTTCAGTCAATATCTTGTTTCCATCTTTAGAAAAAACAGCCTTGTGGTCAGAGCTTCTGAATACAATTAATGAGGTGTTTGATTCCGATCAGACTACAGAATTCTTTCCTTAAAAGGAATTATTCCTGTGGTTGCCAATGGTCTGAAATTTAGATTAAGGGTCATATCTATCAACGCATTAGACCGTAAAAGTCGTTCTCTGCTGAGAAAGTTGCATCAAAAGACGTTTTTGCTTACTCAAAAATCTGTTCATGCGATAATAATTGTCGAAATTCCTAAGCTACCTGGTGAGGTGACTTTGCAGAGAACGAATCATGAGCAACCTGATTGTAACCGATGTACTTTAAAAACCTTGCTGCTTTATCCAAGATGTCGGATCTTGAAGACTTCGATCATGTTTTTGGTATACGCGGAGAAGAAAAATTTGGTAGTCTACCAAAGAATTCAACTGGAAGAACAGGAGAATCGGCATAATTTCGCGCAATGCAGACGTCGCCATATACAGTATTATTTGCAGGATACAAGTGTAAATGTGTTCCTCTAGCAGACAAAAATAACGGAAGTGGTTTTATCGCTAAGAATTCTGGGTAATTTCTTGCCAATATTATGAAAAAAACTACTTTCATGCATGACCAGTCGACGACTCGCTAATTCAAACTTTGCACGTTCTCGCGGAAAACTCAACTCACCAGAGACTAATGTATTTGCATGCGGCCCTAAGTTTAGGATTAAAGACTCTCCTGGTGTTTTATTATAATTTATCATCACTAAGTCCACCGCGGTGGTCTCGAGGTAGCATTCTGCCTTGTCACACATCGGGCCCAGGTTCGATTCCCGGTCAGGACAGGCTGCTGGGTGAGGTTTTTTCTCACCTGTAAGACAAATGTCAGGAAGCTTAGGGCCCAACAGTCCCTGAAAATCATTCAGACATCATCATCATCATCCTTCACCGGTGTGGAAAGCGACAAGAAGCTACCACACCTGTAATTCCCTAGTAAAGCTGCAAAGTATAGCATGAAAATGCTATGATTGCAGTGAAAGACCTGCCCTCGGATCATGGATGGATCATCACCAAATCATCAAGATAATACAATGCCATTTAACAGGGATCCCAATCTCAGAAGTGGCTTACAATTCTCCCAATACCAGAAATGTCATAAGACAACTTGGGGGCATTGGGAGGGATACAAAAGTAAGGAAAAACTGCACTTAAACTAGCGTGAAATATTTTCAAAGTTCTATAGAACAACAGTGCGCATGCGCCAGAGTTTATAGAGCCAGCAATAACCCACAATCGAACCACATATCATCCTTGATTATTATCCGTCGCTATGAAATTTAAATGACCAATATTTGCAATAAATCCCCAAGTCTATGTTAAAAAAATGTATTAATAATATTAAAATTACCAAACATTTATTAAAAATGGGTGTACATTTATCACTCCCTAAAGCTGATCCAACCAGTGATAGAAAAATCATAGACTAAGTAATATACTCTGTGGAGAAAATAGCAGTTAGCATCACAATATTGTCTAACAGTGTCATGATATTGTGATTTGCATATTTAAATAAATACTTCAAAATTGTCTAATAACATTATAAGAATTGTTTGAAAAAGTTTAAAATATTAAATAATGTTAGTAAATACAGAAGAAGAGCTATAGTTTACAACAATGTAACTGAAAAATCAAGCGCTAGTAGAAGTGCAGTTGAGCCCAAAAGTACCTTCAAATGATAAACAGTAGTAGAAGTATGATGATCTTGATGAAGATTTTCGGGCTATAGGCCGTGGTCGTGAGGCTTGTAGTTCCCCGACGTTTCGCTAGAGACTGCGCCTGGCATCCTCAAGGGTTATCTTGAGACTGGCAATTCTGTCCGCTGTCTGTCCTATTTATACATTCATCGCGGTGAACGTATAAATAGGACAGACAGCGGACAGAATTGCCAGTCTCAAGAAAACCCTTGAGGATGCCAGGCGCAGTCTCTGGCGAAACGTCGGGGAACTACAAGCCTCACGACCACGGCCTACAGCCCGAAAATCTTCTGCAAGATCATCATAGCAATTCAGGCCGTGAAAGTCTACGTAATTACAGTAGCAGTATTTAAATGTTGTGAAGCTCTTGATTTGTCATCCCAATAATATTCAGCAATTTGGAATGGTGTTCCAACTATTTTCTGAAGATCAGCGCAGAACATCAAGCGATCCTTGTTCATTATCGTATTTGTGTCCTTGCATACTATGCAGTGTGGAGAGTCTAGTAGCTTAATTCTATGTAGATGTGCTGCCAAGCAATCATGACCAGTTTCAAAACGAAATGATGCAACTGCAATTGATCGGGGGCTGTTTGGTATTGTAACTGGTTCTAGTAATGTCTTCCATATCTTGGTTTCACATTGGATATTGTTTTGTTTGGCTATATGGGATTTTATTTTCATTTTGGTGTAGAGTTGTACTGATTTGTAAGATAGGTAATTGATCTTACTCTGTTGGATGAGTGCAAGCATATCAGCCTTCTCATTACCTTCCACGCCACAATGTGCTGGAATCCATTGTAGAACAACATTTCTGTTTAGATTTTTCAACATCCTGATGCAATTTTTGGCTTCTATTATTCTATGGTCTTGGATGGTTTGGTTGTGTGTTAGTGCCATTATGGCTGAGCTAGAGTCAGAAAGTATTACATCATTTTGGAAGGAATTTATATGAAGAAACAATTGTTGTAGGGCTGTAAGTATTGCTTGTGATAAACAATAACTAGGGATCGTATTTCAAATGACACATTCAACTTTTATAAGATTCATGATGTGTTCCGTTGAGGTTTATTCAAAATTAATATAAAATTATAGAATATTCACCTGAAAGGTCCGTCTCCTCAACTTAATTATCATTTAACTGTAGCGCTTTCGGGACTTGTCCCATCATCGGCAGGATTCAAAACTGGTGTTTCACTGAAGATCTGGTAGAGGGGGTTGCATGTATTGGGTTCGTTTTCGTTTATCAGGCTGTCGTTGTGAGCTGCTTTCATGATTTCCATCTCTCAACGACAGCCTGATAAACAAAAACGAACCCAATACATGCAACCCCCTCTACCAGATCTTCAGTGAAACACCAGTTTTGAATCCTGCCGATGATGGGACAAGTCCCGAAAGCGCTACAGTTAAATGATAATTAAGTTGAGGAGACGAATCTTTCAGGTGAATATTCTATAATTTTGTATTAAATGACATAATACCATGATCTTAAAAAAAACTCAAAAAACAGATAAATTACTTTGAACCATTATAGGAAATATCATTACATTGAACTATAATAGGAGATATCACCATGAAGTTTAATTTATGATTTAAAATGAAATTCTTTACACCTCACCTCATATCCAGTCTTCTACTTACACCTAGGTTATTACTGCCATATATTTAAAAAATGTAAGCTCATTATATTTATGCGGGGCTGCGGAAAGGCTACTGTCTTTAACAGAGAGGAGACCCTTTAATTCCTTCCATCGAAGGCTTAAAGGAACCGACCTGGACAGTAACCTAGTGTCCAATCCCTCACCTTCTCGTGGTGCAGCTGTTAGTAATCATGCTTATGCATGACGAACGAAAGGGAAGGGCTACTCACCAATAAGCACTGTCAGCTTGGTGAGTTGTTCCTTTTTGACCGAATTGGTATTACTTCTCCTTCCCATACCAATTCCCTCTTTCAACTTTTCTATCTAGTCTCCCTTGACTGACCTCTTGTTTCTTTTGACCCTGATGGTACGAGGGCGGATCGGAAAGTAACGCACAATAATTTTTTTCTGCCTTGGTATTGCAGCTAGAATGTTGAAATTTCACAGAGATATAGTTTGAAGTTTTCACTACAGATGGTATTTTTTTCTCAGGTGCACCTCTTGCGAGAGAAGCTTGAACTATGCAACAAAGATGGCGCGCATGCTACAGTCGTCCACCTGTGAGGAACAGAGAAGTGTTGTTCGATTTTTGTGGGCCAAAGGGCATAAACCCAGTGAAATTCGTGGCGTGTATGGGGATGATTGTATGGACCGTAGCAATGTTTCCAGGTGGTGCACATTCTTCCAAGAGAGACGCATGAACCTTAGTGATTCGCCACGCTCCGGCCGGCCGACAACAGCAGCAATCCCGCAGAATGTCAGAGGCATTGAGGCGGCAATTCTGAACGACCGGCGTGTGCAACTGCGAGCCTTATCGCAGAAGTTCAACATTTCCTATGGTGCGGTGTACGATATTGTTCATGAAAATTTGAAATTCCGTAAAGTTAGTGCTCGCTGGGTGCCTAAGAACCTGACAGACGACCACAAGGGCCAGCGAATGATGGCAAGCTTGGACCACTTAACGCGGTACACTGCACAAGGACATGACTTTCTGGAAGGAATCGTCACAGGTGATGAGTCGTGGGCGTACCACTACACGCCCGAAACAAAGCAGGCATCAATGGAGTGGAAACATGCTGGTTCCCCAGTAAATAAAAAATTCAAAGTGACTCAATCTGCCAGGAAAGTGCTTGTGACAGTGTTCTGGGATATGCATGGTGTTTTATTGGTGGACTTTGCTGAACACGGGACCACTGTGAATGCTGCGGCCTACATTAAAACTTTGGTGAAGTTGTGTCGTGCCATCCATGACAAACGTCACAACATTAACGTTAAACTTCTTCATGACAATGCTCGCCCCCATGTTGCTGCTGTCGTTCGTCAGAAAATCGCCGAATTTGGTTGGGAGGTGCTCCAGCATCCACCACCATACAGTCCGGATCTTGCACCATCGGACTTTCATCTGTTTGGTCCCATGAAGAAATTCCTGGCCGGCAAATGCTTTGAGACAGATGTGGAAGTGAAATCAGCAGTGCGCAGATGGCTACACTCCAACCAAACGGACTTCTAGGAACAGGGCATATTGAAACTGGTAACACGATGGGAAAAATGTGTTGAGAAAGTTGGTGACTATGTCGAAAAGTAGGTAAAAGATGTAAGTTCATTTGTGATTTTTTTACTATTAAACTTTTTAAAAAAAAAATTATTGTGCGTTACTTTCCGATCCGCCCTCGTATTAGAGTATTCGAGGCCTAGGGGTTCATTTCTCCTTCCTTCCTATACCTACTTTCTCTCTATTGGTGACGTAACCACCACATGTGGTGCCTACTACTAAACGGTTACAATTAGTTTATTGTACTCCAAATGAAAAGAAACCATCTCCTCCGTTGTCCAGCTTTTGTAGAAGAGACCAGCCTTTCTGCTAAATATTGGAGTGCAAGAGAGCGAATGATTTAATTATCAAGTCCTCGACATTAGATACCAACCAACCATATTCATGCGGTAGCTGATAATAAAGAGTGCATTGTTTTAGTCCACAACCTATAATTAGTGCATACTTACTTTTTAAATAACTTATCTTCAGTCTTTTTCTCTTCACTTCTATTAGTGCTTCCATCTGCATTCAAAGCTATCAACTCAGCTTTGCTTGTGTCGAAATTTGGACTCTTGGTGTCCAGAGCCAATTCAAGTCTAACCTCCTGATGTTTTGGTTTGATTCGGCTCTAAAAATACACAAAACTGATTGAAGACATGTGAAAATAAAAATCAGAAAATGAGATGAGTCCTAAAAATGGCTCAAATTTAGAAAGTGATTTTTTATACAACATTCTCATACCACTGTTGCACATCACACTTTTACCATTTGTAATAATGTTTTGTGCTATTTTAAACAATTTGCAGTCATTCTTTAAACATTTTCTACAATTTTTAAATTCATCCACAGTAATTCTGCCCGAAGGCAGGTCCTTCACTGCAATCATAGCATTTTCATGCTATGCTTGCAGCTTTACTAGGGAATTGTGTAGGTGTGGTAGCTTCCCATTGCTTTCCACACCGGTGAAGGATGATGATGATGATGACGATGGCCATATGATTTCAGGGACCGTTTGGGCCTTAAAGTTTTCCTGACATTTGTCTTACAGGTGAGGACAAACCCCAATAAAAACCTCACCCAGAAAAACTGCCCCGACCGGGGATCGAACCCGGGCCCGCTGCGTGACAAGGCAGCACGCTACCTCGAGACCACAGCGGTGGACTAATTTTTAAATAATTACTCAAATTGTGATTGAAGTTCTATGGAATCACAGTATGCATGCACGAATGCTTAATGTAACTTCCACTAGATGACAGTGAAATCGGTGTTACCAACATTCGCAATTAATTCCAAACCATATTTAGAGAAATTAACTTCAACTTGTTAGGTTCCGATGGGACAAGTTAGTGTACACAAGATTAGTTTATTAAATGATATGCATGTAATTAATTTTGTAAGGTTAGGAAGAGCACCTAAATCTCTGTTAAGGGAAACATGGGCTTACAAGATTACAAGAAGGAAGAGGGAAGTTGGTGTATGTCAATTTATTATAAATATTTGAGAATGTATTGCAAAAGTTGGTAACACCAATTCATTTCCATTTAGCAGAAGCTACATTAATCATTTGCGCACACGTCCACTGTGATTCTGTACAACTTAAAAAAAATTGGTGAGAGACATTTACTAAACTTTTCCCTAAAAATATATGGGGATTCTATGCCAGGAGTTCACTTCTATAGTCTGTTCAAACAGAACAGCCAATTTTTCCTTATCGTTTGCCAGATTATCCAATCAACTGTAAACTAATCTGGGGCTGAGTAGGAAATGGAAAGTTAGTTTAGTCCTTTTTTGGAAAAACTGCACTTAAACTAGCGTGAAATATTTTCAAAGTCCTATAGAATAATAGTGCGCATGCACAAGAGTTTATAGAGCCAGCAATAACCCACAATTGAACCACATATCAATTATCATCCTCGATTAATATCAGTCGCTATGAAATTTTATGACCAATCTTTGCAATAAATCCCCAAATCTATGTTAAAAAAATATATAGTGTTAAAATTACCTAACGTTTATTAAAAATGCATGTACACTTACTTATCACTCCCTAACGAAGATCCAACCATAAATAGAAAAATTACAGACTAAGTAATATACTCTGTAGAGAAAATAGCAGTTAGCATCACAATATTGTCTAACAGTGTCATAATATTGTGATTTGCATATTTAAATAAATACTTCAAAATTGTCTAATAATGTTATAAAAATTGTTTGAAAAAGTTTAAAATATTAAATAATGTTAGTAAATACAGAAGAAGAGCTATAGTTTACAACAATATAACTGAAAAATCAAGCGCTAGTAGAAGTGCAGTTGAGCCCATTTTTTTTTTTTTTAGCATTTGGGAATTTATTCCCAAAGTCGGTGACGCCGACTTCAGGTACATTAACCATTACAGCAACTCGCGCATGCGCACTGCGGTTGTGTGACAAGAATTCGCATGCACCCATTTCTGGACCTTATACCTAATCTGGTTTCGGAATCGAGATCATATGGCAGAAATTAACAGTCAGTGACCTCAACAAAATAGAAAAAGTGAAAGCAAGCTTCATGAAGAGAATCACTGGAACTGGAAAAACAGCACGATCCAGATTAATTTATGAACTTATGCGAGAAACATATTTCATAGAAGACATCAGGATAACATACCTCCTACCATCTACAGAACCATATCAAAAAGCAGTAAAAGTGAGGGAACAGAAACGGAAGGAAATAAATGAGGAATTTTACACTTCCAGTGCCATGACAGACAGAAACTGGACAAGAGAATGTCAGACACTGAGACACGTTGTAACCAGACTAGCAATATATGGCTTTCATCACAAGGTCTGCGAAAATAAAAAATTCCACCAGCCAACTGAAGACTGCAGATGTGCACTGTGCGGCGATAAGTGTAAACTTTATCATATCACAGAGTGTAAAAACAGAACAAAATCAATTAATGAATACAGCAAAGAGTGAATACAAGTGATCAGTGGAAAAGAACGTAAAACTTTCGAAACTAATGCTCTTCTGAGTGCTCCTTTATATTATTATACCTAATCTGGTTTACACGAAGTTGCCCATTTTACTCGCCTAACGAAATAAAATGAGTATAGGTGGATTTCTGGCAGAGAACAGCCAAATATATTAAGAACTACAAACAAAAACATTACAATAAATGACTCAATTTATCTTGTAATAACAATATGCTAAATTATTACCTGCATAACCTCAAAATTATCACTGCTAATATCTCTTGGACGAACCGGATACTGGTAGAGGAACAATTTATCGGCCAATAACTTGGATAAATACACAGGAATCTGTCAATAAAATTAAATATAAATTAATTTTCACGTGGACAAAATGATTGCTGAAAGTTGTGTAATGTTTTTATATTTAAAATGATGAAAATATTTGAAAGAGGAGAAAAAATTAAAATACCTCTTGAATAACGGGATCGTCATCTTCTTGCATTATAATATGCACAAAATTTTATATGTTATAACATTTGCATCACAATAATGGTGAATAAAGTGCAGAAATTACACCGCATGTGGCCATATACCGAGTATACCACGATATGAGCTAGGAGTAATTAACTACTCCTTGATACGATTATCTATGGCAGCTATGCAGGCTGAGGATTTCACAGAATTGAAATAGCGTTTTCCTGTAATAGTGTGAAGGGTATATTTTTAAACAAATCTATGAATTTCGGACTATATATGATTGAATACCACTTTGACTACAAATTGTGTTTACTTGTTTGCCTATGTATATATTTAAAAATTCAATCAATAAATAAATATCAACATTAACTAAACAGTATAAATGTTCCCAATTTTACATACGTTGTTGGTAACGCTGATAACAATACACGATCAATTATGCTTCCTTCTTCCGTTTTATTTCGTAAATGGAGTATGGTATAAAACAAAATCTTGACGTATAACACATTATGGAAATTGTAACAGAAGTTTTAGACAAAGCTGCAAAAGAAGCTGAGAAATTCAAACCTATTCATGTTGAGAAACATCTTGAATTAGAGTTTGATCTGGGAACTCTGTTAGCTGTAGACGCAAATGACTTGGACTTGAAAAAAATAAGGTTAGTCCACGTGTTCATAATCCTGATTATTATTGGTGTTTGAAATACCTCTCTGAATACGTGTTTATAATCCCTCTTAACATAAACCCTTATCACATTTAATAAATTATTACTATGTATTGGAAATTTCTGTTACCAGAATTTGTAACGTTGAAGTTCTAGAATAACAACATTTTTTGAAACGTATATTTCTTATTTTAAATTCTTCATAACTATCCCAAGTGATTCTAACTAACTAATTCACTGGCACTATCGAACCCGTAGGTTCATGGCCGCGCGAACATAAGCTCTGTGCATCCCTATCCTGAGTTAATCTTTTCCAATCATTCCTTCCCTCAAATCATAGTTAATATTTTGGGGATTCTCCACTTTAATTTACCTGATATATTTTCAAAGTCCTATAGAACAACAGTGTGCATGCACCAGAGTTTATAGAGCCAGCGATAATCCACCATTGAACCACATTGGTTATTATTGTTTCGATTATTATCATTCTTTTTTGTTTGGTTTTATGCATTTAGACACGTTTAAACTGTAACAAACCTAAAAGCTAACTAACTAACTCACACTTAACATAATTCAATTATTCTAACCTAGGGTGGATCCCATGAAACGCCCTTTTTTTCACTCCTTAATAATCGCAACCATCGATAACCCGCTGGTTCCAATTATGTAATATACTCTAGAGAACATATCAAGTCGCCATAACAATATGTGGGCTGTTGTTTACTTCAGGTCGCAAAAATGTTTCAATTTAATATCTTATTCCACTGATGCACTAAACACGTTTAAAACATTTTGCAACACTTTTAAACACATTTTAAACATCTTCCAATGTTGCAACGAGTCTTTTTTCATATTTATATATTTGCGTAAAACACGGTCGTGCTACATTGCTTCTTTGTTATTTTCCCTCCACTTCCTATGTTGTTCCAGCGTTGCCACCATCAACAACCCGAACTTGCTTTTTAAATGTGATTCCACGTTCCCTGGATTTCACCTACGTTAGTGTAATTGATTTGTGTTACAGTAATTGATTTAGGTTTGGTTAGCTTTTAGGTTCCTTGCTTTTTAAATGTGATTCCACGTTCCCTGGATTTCACCTACGTTAGAGTAATTGATTTGTGTTACAGTAATTGATTTAGGTTTGGTTAGCTTTTAGGTTCCTTGCTTTTTAAATGTGATTCCACGTTCCCTGGATTTCACCTACGTTAGAGTAATTGATTTGTGTTACAGTAATTGATTTAGGTTTGGTTAGCTTTTAGGTTCCTTGCTTTTTAAATGTGATTTGATACGTAAAATAAATTACCTCTTCATATCTGTTATTCTATGAAAAATTCAAAATATCGGACGGTTACCATGTAAAATCATATTTCCACTAGTTCATTACGTGTTAATTATACATTTTTAGACAAGTTCTGAGAATTTTGTGTCAATGTTGGTCATACTGATTTCACATACATATACCGCCAACTGCTGGAGGTTGCATTTATCTACCTGGGATAATTGGAGGACTAGCGCATGCGCACTGCGATTCTATAGAACTTAGAAGAATTTTCTTGCGACCTGAAGTGTAGCATACCCCTTAAAAATTCTAAAATAAAGTTTAAAAATTGTTTGAAAAAATTCAAAATATTTGGATAAGGTGTAGAAACCGTTACACATGAATTCTTCTAAGTTCTACAGAATCGCAGTGTGCATGCATGAGTTGCGAAGTTGCTGTAATCATTAATGTAGCTTTGGGTAGATGGCTCTGAAGTTGGCATTACCAACTATCGGAATAAATTCCCAAATGCTAAAAAAAATGGACATAAACTAACGTATCATTATCTAACGTAACAAAACAAATTACATGCGTATTATTTAATAAATTATAAACTAATTTTCACCTCAAAGGGATTGAAACAAGGGTGCAGTCTATCACCAATTTTATTTAATATTTATGTAGAATTTATATTAACGAAATGGAAACAAAGCTGCAAAGGTATGGGGATCCCAATAGGCAATAGATTTTTGCTGACATTACAATTTGCCGATGATCAACTGGTTTTAGCGCAAGACAATTTTGATATGGAATTCATGATAAAAAGGTTGAAAAGCACATATGAATCATGGGGTCTCACAGTAAATTTACAAAAAACAGAATATCTGGCAATAAATAGCAATGAAAGAGAAAACTTAGTATTGGAAGATGGAATCCAAATAAAGCAAGTGAAACAAACTAAATATTTGGGAATGATTATGGATAACATCGAAGGTATAGGCAAAGAGAACATAAAACATAGAATTGAATTGAGTAGCAAAATAATATCATCATTAAATTCCATATGGTGAGATAAGCATATTTGGAAAGACACAAAAAAATATATTGGTAAAACATTGGTGGAATCTGTAGCAATGTACGGAAGTGGGGTATGGACAATCAATAAGTACTACAAGAATAGACTAATAGCTCTAGAAATGGATTATTTACGAAGAAGTGCCAGAAAGTCTAAATTAGAACGTGTCACAAATAAGGAAATTAGAAACAAAATGGAAGCAGAAGAAAGCATAATTGAAAGAATTGAGGAAAAGGAATTAAAGTGGTTAGGACATGTTTTAAGAATGGAAGATGAGCGATGGCCGAAGCAACTATATGAATGGCATCCTAACAGAAAGAAGAAAAGAGGAAGACCAAGGTTAACATGGAAGGAAAACATGAAGACAGTAATGCAAGCTAGAGGGCTAAGCATCGAAGATGCCCAAGACCGTAGGCTTTGGAGGTTTGGCACGGGAAGACGGCAGCAGCTGTAAAAACCCGAAGATAGATAGATAAACTAATTTTATGTACACTAACTTGTCCCATCGGAATCTAACAAAATGAAGTTAATTTCTTGAAATATGGTTTGGAATTATTTACAAATGTTGGTAACATCGATTTGAGAACCATCTAGCGGATGTTATATTAAGCATTTGCATGTCTGTAGAATTTGATTCACAATATTCATGTAATTATAGAAATATTTTTAATATTTAAAAATCGTAAGAAATGTTTATAAAATGGTTCCAAAATGGTTTAACCTTTTGAACGCCATGCCCGGCGTGCGCCGGTGAAAGTGTGTGTACAGCTGTACGCCACGCCCGGCAGGCTCCGGTTTTCAATCTTATTATTTTAAATATTTTTTTCCTGAAGTTTTTACTTTAATAAACTAAAATTATTTTTCGTTCTGTGTTTGTACATCCTTTCTTAGCAAAACTTTGCACATCCCTTACAGAATAACGATACAGGCTAGTTGTAAATGGATTTTCTAAAGGAGGGTGTATATTCATGTTACAAGGCCTTTTTTTTTTTGCTATGAAATGTTGCAATTTCAGGATTTTCTCTTTATTTATTTTATTTTTAGTTGAAAAGATACCTGGCCAAGGGGTAGGTGGTGCTGTGAAACACAGTGATTCATATCTCAAAGTTGACGAAAATACAATACGCGAGTTTATTGTGTCAGTTTTTCAGAAGACGAGAGTGACAGTAACAGGTCATCAAATGGTTACTCGTTTGACGAATGTGATACTAGTCCTGTTTCTAAGAGAATATTATTACAATCTAAGCCAATAAATAGTAAAGCAAGTAATGTAGACCTAAATGAACTGGGTGTGAGTGACAGTGGTGGGCGTGTCGCGCCAGACGAAACACGTGGCATAAAACAGCTGTTTGACTGGAATTGATTCGAACCCAGGACCATAAAAAATGTTCAACAATTTTAATATTATAAGTGTTTAGTGATAATGCCATCAAAATTATTCAATAGGATAAATGTTTTAGTAACAGTGATAACAAATTCCAATAAAGACGCCGTGCTGAATTCGAACCTGGGATCTTTACGAGTGGAAGCAACACCGTCTAACCAACAAATAAATGTATAATAGTGAGTTTAAATTCAATTTAGCATGGCATGTAGATAGTTAATTTTACTTTATATACGTTAATATTATATAGTATGGCGTAGTACTTTAAATTTAAAAAACCTGGCACCCACAGTCCAGCTGGCAAAAGGGAAACTCGGCGGTCAAAAGGTTAATAATAGTACGAAACGTGTTTAAAAGTGTGTAATACGACAGTAGCATAAGGATGTTATGTGAGACAAACAGGGAACGTCAGCCTATGTTTTCATCCACTCACATAATTTTAACATAAATAAATGTTACTTTGCAACAGGTCTGATTCTTCACGGAATAATTATCTGAGACATTTAGCACGAGACAACACGCAGTTACTTCTAAACAAGATTTGGGAGTTACCAACAGAACTTGTTGAAGAAGCTGTGGTAGTGAAACTTCCACAACCCACATTTATATTACCTAGGGAGAAACATGTACCAAAACCAAAGCCACTCACTAAGTGGCAGCAATTTGCTAAGGAAAAAGGCATTCAGAAAACAAAGAAATCCAAGTTATCATGGGATGAAACCTTGCAGGTTAGTAAACATTAAACTTAACATGTATATAAGTCCATCGCTATGGTCTCGAGATAGCTTACTGCCTTGTCACGCAGCAGGCCCGAGTTTAATCCTCGGACGGGGCAAGTTTCCAGGGTGACGTTTTTATCGGGGTTTTTCCTCACCTGTAAGACAAATGTCAGGAAAACTATAAGGCCCAAACGGTCCCCAAAATCATATGGCCATCATCATACTTATCTTTATCATCATCATCATCCTTCACCGGTGTGGAAAGCAACGGGAAGCTACCACACCTACAATTCCCTAGTAAAGCTGTAAAGCATAGCATGGAAATGCTATGATTGCAGTGAATGACCTGCCCTCAGGCAGAATTACTATGGATGGATGAAAATATTAACCACCCATAGTAATTCTGCCCAAAGGCAGGTCCTTCACTGCAGTCATAGCATTTTCATGCTATGCTTGCAGCTTTACTAGGGAATTGTAGGTGTGGTAGCTTCCCGTTGCTTTCCACACCGGTGAAGGATGATGATAATGATATGGATGATGATCATATGATTTCGGGGACCGTTTGGGCCTTAAAGTTTTCCTGACATTTGTCTTACAGGTGAGGAAAAACCCCAATAAAAACCTCCTCACCCCAGAAAAACTGCCCTGGCCAGGGATCGAATCCAGGCCTGCTGCGTGACAAGGCAGCACACTACCTCAAGACCACAGCGGTGGACAATAATATTAAAAATTAACAAATATTTTCATTTGTTTAAATATTGTATAATCGTAAAATTAGTTTTCTATATCTCATTATTTTTCTTTATTTTTTTATATACATTAGACAGCGACAGTCTACCAACAATTTAATTTACCTTGCTTGAATATATTTTATTAGTTTTAGTCTTAATCTTAACTATCATTAACTGGTTGTATTATAGATTGTAATATGATAGATATTATCTTATTGATCAAATCTTCATTTAGTATTTAATATTAGAGTTAATTATGATTGTTATATTCAGATGTAATGTATGTTTATGATACCTCTCCTCATATAAATCTTCTAAGTAGATTGCAATTTCAAGACCATAACAGTCTCATCTTCAGTACAATCTTGGCAACTGATGTTATGTCGTTCGGAAGAAACTCTTCTTCTTCCCTCTGTTGGTGGAACGATGAACCTCTGAATCAGGTCAGGATTTGCGAGAATTTCAAAGTTCATAAGTTTTCCTTTGTTTTTCTGAATGTGGATTTTTTCCCAAACCGTGAATTCCTTTTGTTTATCTACTTGTTTAATTAGACTAAAAGTTAAATAATATATGTTTGTCCGGTGAGTGGAAGAGAAGGCCACATGGCCTTAACTACACCAGGCTCATTATCATCGTCTGGTATGGCAGCTGCCGGAAACCAAATGCCATTCCTCTCTGTCCATCCATTGATCTTCCTCCAGTACTCTGATTGTCATAGCTGCTTGTACCCCTTCTACCCAAGTTTTCTTCGGTCTTCCTCCTTTCTATTGGGATCCATTCCATAACAATTTTAGGCAATCTTTGCTCTGGCATTCTTTTGACATGGCCATACCACTGTAATCTTTTCTGTAATGTCTATGATGTCTGGCTCCTCTTGTACACCCATAATTTCCCTTATTTCTTTATTTCCACCAGGCTAAATAAATAAAAATAAAGTCAGGCAATTTTAAAGCTCAAACGGTCCCTGAACTTCATCTGACCATCTTTATCATATTTGCCTCTTTAGCTTAAATTAAGGCCTTTTCTGGCACATCATTACCACCTTTCACACCGTAGGGGCAGCGTAACCTCGCCTTTAGGGAGCTCCAACCTCAGAAGTGGGCTACGAGTATGCCATGCCAGGAGAGAATATCTGAAATGTCATAATGACTATTTAACTCATGCCCCAAATGGGACTCAATGGCCAATCACGTTTCAATGATTTCTGTTTTACAACCAATCAGAGTCATGTTTCACGAAATATATCAGTGTTATAATTACCATATTAAAGAAGGCTCCTCCTTTTTAATATTCTGAACAGGTCTGACATTATTTTGCAGTGACTGAGCCTGTGAGAAATACGGCTACCGTATTGTATATATAGTGCATGAATGTCAACACATGCCGCATGCGGGAGTTAATATAAAAACATTTGTAGCAATTGATTATACCACCAAAAAAAGAAACCGCTGTTTGCACTTTCTTAAATGTATTTTTTCCCAGGTAACAATCCAGAAAAATATAATTGTCATATTTACATCATACGACATCAGAAATGAATTAATATACAGTTTGATGTGTTTCATTTTTTCTCCACTAGAGAGCATTCTTACAATATTGCGTTCCTTTGACAATAAATAGTATGATCTGGTTGCAGTGATAAACAAAAGAAGCAGATGAAGCGTACCTATCGCTTCTCATTTGTTTTCAAACATTGCCATTTACATTAAATATATAAATATTTTAAAATGACTATAGTTAAATAATTATTTGTGAGTAAACGGCTTAATTTTATTCGTTAAATAGTCCTAACAAATGCCACTCTTTATTTCCAAATTCTCTAGATAAATTCACTTCGTGACTCGTGAATTTATCGATAATTTGGAAATCACTCGTGGCATTACTTATGATAATCTGGTGGCATTGATTAAAAATAAAGTGTACATAATGATTAAAATTAATGAGTGTATAAATTTATATTTATTATCATGTTAATAATATTGTTTTATTTATAGAAATGGATTCCACGATATGGATTTAAACGAGCAGCAGCCGAGAAAGAGAAGGATTGGTTATTGCCAGTACCAGATCGAGGTGATCCTAATGAAGATCAGTTCACCAAGATTTCTCAAATAAAGAGCGAGAAAGTAGCAAAAAATGAATACCAGAGGCTTAGAAATCTGGCAAAAGCAAAAAATGTTAAAGTTCCAAGAGTTGGCCTTGCTTCTAGTGACAAATTGGATTCCAAACAGGTGAGCACAGAAATTGAAATATTTACTTGACATTCATCTGATGTCAGAAATGTTATTCCAGATACATAGACATTATTTCTCAGCATTTCATTATGTAAATGATCTTTAGATACATATTAGTCCTGGTGTTGTTTTAGGCATTGTAGCTCACAAAGGAACTGCCAACCATTGCCTGCCGAAACCTACCTTGAAATTCCTTCCGGTTGGGGCAGTTTTCCTGTGTGAGGTTTTTCCTCATCTGTAAGACAAAAAATGTCAGGAAAACTTTAAGGCCCAATCGGTCCCCGAAATCATATGATCATCATCATCCTTCACCGGTGTGGAAAGCAGCGGGAAGCTACCACACCTGCAATTCCCTAGTAAAGCTGCAAGCATATCATGAAAATGGTATGATTGCAGTGAAGGACCTGCCTTCTGGCAGAATTACTATGGATGGAGATATATATATATATAGGCATAGCTCAATGTTGAGCCATAGCCTCTCCTCTGTCAGGAGCCACTAGACCAAGTTAATTTAGTTATCTTATTAGCCCATAGATGTCATGCAGTCAACACACTGTCCCAATGAGACATCTAGCAGGCAACTAAGGTATTACCAGGAAGTTGAGGTCGGTAAATTTTGCTTAGAGACCTTTTTATTCAGACGTAAGGATCTTTTACGAGCCTAAAAATCTTCAGACTCGGGACCACGGCTTGAAGTTCCTCCCGGAGGACTTATTCCTTGGATTTTTCCTGTCCTAAAAAAAGTCCATCAACCCTGGCTGGATTTGAATCCACAACCCTCAAGTCGGAAGGCCTGGTGGGGTCAGGATTTTTAAACTGACCCAAACCTTCTGGCAGCACTATGGTCCTGGGGTCGACTCAGCCTCTAACGGAAATGAGTACCAGACACTTGTTCTGGGGGTAAAGGCGGCCGTCATGCAGCACTGACAACCCGGCTGACATCAAGTGCCAATTGTCTAGAAAAAGTGGGAGCCTTAACCTCCCACTATCCCAAGGGCCTCCCAAGGCCTGTAGTGGGATTACTTTACTTTATATATATATATATATATATGTGTATATAATAGCTTTTACCTGGCAAAATTAAAGCCTTAAGGCCTTATCTACCACTCAAAGTATGGCTTTACTACAGAAAATACAGGTATATAAACTGAATAATATTTGTTTTTCAGCTGGGGAAAGCCATTTCATTGGCGAAAGTATCGACAGCATCTGTAGGCAAGTTTCAGGCTGGACTTCCCAAAGAGAAACGAGCAAGGGAGATTGGTCCTCTGATGCCAATTAGCAAGAAAAGGAAGATGACAGCTCCAAATCCTATAAATGAAAAAAAATCTAATCTCACCTTACTGGATAAGGTTCTGAATAAGCGGCCGAAACTAGATATAGAGAAGGCAGTGAACCGAGCTCTACACATTGATCAGAGAGTGTAAGTATAGACATTTCTTTTAAAATAAAATTAAACCTCGTAGTGATATTTCCTATACAATATAGACATTTCTAGTTATTGGGAGGTAAAGAAACAATTATAATTGATTCTTATCTAACCTCATATTTCATGTTTTTCTAACACTCACACCAAAGAACACTTAGGAATATGAAATTGAAAAATCAGCTATTGCAGCACATAGTTTGCTGGATAGTCATAAAATTGAAAAAGAGGCTAAACTTTTAAAACATTTGAAAAAGCTTTGGAATTGACAGTTTGGGAAAATATATTTATTCAGAAGAACAAATTTAGATCCCTGAATTTTGAAATTCCCAGTGAATAGGACCTGATCTCAAGGTTCATCAAATCAACACCAAATAGCAACTTTGTAGATGCAGATTCAAACAAAAATCCAGTAATTATTATGAGTTAGTTATTTTGTCTCCCTCGTATTTTTATATAATAAATTTGGGAATTTTTAACATTATGAGGTTTTATTGATATGAATCGTGAATTCTTCTTACCTCATACTTCTATGTTTAAACACAGCACTGCAGTATCGGCGACTGTCGTTTTTTTCTTTTGAAGGAGTAATTTTCTAAACTGCCATCTGTTGTATTTTTGAAGAACTTTGTAATCAAGCTTGGTTCGTCCGGAATCTCAAAGTTCATGGTTCTAGATATATATTTAAAAAAACATACTAGAACCATGAACTTCGAGATTCTGGACGAACCAAGCTTGATTACAAAGTTCTTCAAAAATACAACAGATGGCAGTTTGGATAATTATCAGCAAAATAAAAAAATTGACAATTGTGGAAACAGCTGCTGATGGTCGCCAATACTGCGGTACTGTGTTTAAAAAAACATAGAAGTATGAGGTAAGAAGAATTTACAGTTAATTTGATTCTTATCCCTCATATTTATTTGATATTCTACAGACTATAGTTTCATCGCATCTATGCAACATTCTCAATGCTTTCTAACTGTTGTGTTGTGTTTGCGGTTGTCATCCTGTAGGTTGATTTTTACTCCCTCTGTTGGCTGACTGATGAACTTCCAAATCAGTTTTTTTTTTCTCTTTCAAAATAATTAACTCGATAATTAAAAGAAACCTCATAGTGTAACTACTAATATTAAAAAAAAAAATCCAGTAGTCGTGGATTTTGATTATGAGATTTAAGTGTTCTTATCATATGTGGCTTCCTATAAAGATCATGTAGTTCACTGTTATGAAGTCTTCTCCATTCACCCATCTGTTCATCTCTCTGTGGTCCAAAAATTTTCCTAAGAACTTTATTCTCAAATACTCGTAATCTCTTTTCCTCCCTTAAAGTAAGAGTCCGTGTTTCGCATCCATATAATATAACTGGTAGAATAATAGTTTTATACATTTTCAGTTTAACATTTTTTTTAAAGGAGATGGGGCTACAAGAGTCTCTGTAATGCATAATAGCATGCATTTCTAGAATTGAGCCTATGTTTAATTTCTTTTTGCATCTCATTCCTATTTGTGATTATTGTTCCTATGTATTTGAATGCAGTCACTTCCTCAAAATTCCCTCATTTGTCATTAGCTGTCCATTTCCATTATATAATGTATTTCTATGTGTGACCATATATTTAGTTAATATGCATAAATATGACTTAGAGTACTTTAATTTGATTAGTTTTTGTATAAAAAGCATTTATGTATATATGGAAACATGTTAATCTTATGAGAGAATACATGCTGTATTATAAAAATTATAGCCCTAATTATGATAGTGTTTGAATTATATGTTTATCAAAGTTTACTTACTTTTGAGACATGATGTGTCACTATAAAAAAATTAAAATGGCATTTTGTGTGCAGGCAATCTGGAGAAAAGAAGAGTCAAAGGAAAGGTGGTGGCGGCGGCGGCAAGAAGCGAGGCAAAAGATCAGGAGCAAAACCCAAAGGACACAAGGGAAGTCGCAAACCAGGACAAAACACAGGTCGCAAGAGGCGTTAGTCATGATTTTTGTTACCATAATATGTATGTAAATAAAGAAAGTAAATTTTACCTTTCAGATATTTCTATTCTAATGTTGATTTCATAATTTTGTTCTCACCTGGACCAACATAGCATGCCAGTGTACTTAACTACTTAAGGGCAGTGGACAGTGATCTATATTTTTGGACCAAAGTATGCTTCGTTATATTTAAATTAATGTTGAGAAGTCAACATTATGAGGTTATATCATTAATAGTGAGTAGAGAACATGTTTTTAACAACTCACCTCATACAATGTTCATATTATTCGTTTCTCCTTCTTCCTTCCAAGTATTAGGCCAAGGCCTGTTACGATCCTATAGAAAATTTCTCGGAAATTCTCGTATAAGACTTGAAAGCATAATAATAGTCCCTTCGATTGGTTGCTGGCCAAAGGAAGGCAAGACCAGTGATGGGGCTGCCATCTTATAGCCTCTGGTCAGGCTTTTCTGGAGAAGAAAAGAAAGTAAAGGAAAGAAGAAAGGATAGACTCCCTAGCCCTCGGATGCCCTAATAGCGTCGGGGTCGAAAAAACAAGAGTTAACCAAGAGAGGTTAGATAGTAAAGTTAAAAGAGTGCAAAATACAAGTAAGTGGAAGAAATGTTTTGCTCAGCTTGGGCACCTTCTAAACATCTTAATGATGGACAAATTATAATTTGAAAAGAAAAATATATGCCTGGACTGGGGTTTGAACCCAGGACCTTTGACTCTCTATCTCAATGCTCTTCCAAGTGAGCTACCTAGGCCACCAATCTAAATGTGTATTTTTCTCTTATACATAGTTAATTCCCTAACCCCAAATGCTACAAGCCGTTGCTACGATTTTTTTGCAAATGGCGGCTTCTTTATTAAGAAGACTTTTTATTGGGAATTTAAACATTACTTATAAAGCCAGTAGTGCTTCTTTCAATGTTCATATCATTCGTTTTTAAACATCTTAATGATGGACAAATTATAATTTGAAAAGAAAAATATACGCCTAGCCTGGGATTTGAACCCAGGACCTTTGACTTTCCTTCTCAATGCTTTTCCAAGTGAGCTACCTAGGCCACCAATCTAAACGCGTATTTTTCTCTTATACCTAGTTAATTCCCTAACCCCAAATGCTACGAGCCATTGCTATGATTTTTTTGCAAATGGCGGCTCTTTATTAAGAGCATTGACATAGAGAGTCAAAGGTCCTGGGTTCAAACCCCAGTCTAGGCATATATTTCTCTTTTCAAATTATAATTTCACCTTATACCGTCTCAATTTTCTTTGATACCGATGGTTTCAGACAACATCTCGTCCCTCTTCAGTCATGACTTCCACTGATGAAATTTTCTGGTTGTTGATTTCAGAGAATTTCATCAGTGGAAGTCATGACTCAAGTGGGACAAGATGTCTGAAACGTCGGTATCAAAGAAATTTGAAATTGTATGAGGCAAGTCATTAAAAATATGTTCTCCACTCACTATTTATGCTTCATTGCTTTATTTATTATTTGTACAGATTTATTACATTTTGCAATCTTATTGAAGTCATCAAATTCTGTCAGAAATGACAATCTGAACTTGAGATAATTAAGTTCATTTAGTCTTTCTGTAAAATTGTTTCTATGCACATTTTGCTATGTGGATTTTCAGCTGATATTTCCCTTCTGATCAATAGATCCTATATTGAGCATCAGTGGAATTTGTTTTCGCTGTTGCAAATGAAAACTTAAAGAAGTAACCTTTCTTCATACGAGGGTCATACTGAAAGTCATGAGCAACATTTTTTTAATCAATCATAATATTTATTTTAGACAAACCAAGTACACCATGTTAATCTACAGACCTTTGTGCTACTTTTCAACATAGTCTCCATTTCTTTGCACACATTTTGTCCAGCGTTCTACAAGCTTGAAAATTCCCCTATGATAGAAGTCCGTTCCAGCTGCTCGAAGACACTGATGCACTGCTTTCCGAATATCCTCCAGCGTCTCGTAGCGTTGGCCTCTCATCTGCTCCTTCACAGAACCGAAAAGATGGTAGTCGGAGGGAGGATGTGGAAGAGTTTCCCACCCAAATGTCCTGATCTTCTCCACAGTGGCACGAGCAGTGTGAGGACGCACGTTATCGTGTTGCAGAATGATCTTCCTTCCAGGGCATTTGTCGTGCAATGCATGACGGAGCTTCATAAGTGTCTGGATATAGCGGGCAGCATTTATGGTTCGTCCAGGTTCTAGAAATTCAACCAGAATGCAACCTTGCGCATCCCAGAAGACGCTGCCCATAAATTTCCCAACAGATTCCACTGTCTTCGCTTTTTTCTTTGATGGTGAATTCAAGTGGTGCCATTCCAAACTCTGGCGTTTTGTTTCAGGCTCGTAGCGATGAAACCAGCTTTCGTCACCTGTCAATACTCATCAAAAAATCATCACCTTCATTTCAAAATCTCTGAAGAAGATTATGGGTGATGGTTCTTCTCTGAAGTTTGTGGTCTTCACTCAATAAACGTGGAACCCAACGGGCACTAACTTTTCGGTAACCTAAGCTGTGAATCATTTCTTGCACTGCACTGTGTCCTACTGCAAGTTTTGTAGCAATTTCATTCACTGTGATACACCTGTCGTCTCTAATGAGCGCATCAACTCTTTCCTTGTTGCAATCCGTGGAGGCAGAGCGTGGGCGGCCGCTACGAGGCTCATCTTTGATACTCGTGTTCCCATCTTTAAAATGTTTCACCCATCTCCTAACACTGCTGGCACCCATGCAGGCATCTCCGTAAGCACGTTGAAGTCTTTGGTGAATATCAACAGCAGATTGTTCCTCTTTAACAAGGAATTCAATGACAGCGCGCTGTCGAAACGAAACATTGATGTCTGCCATTTTGGAAACACTGCGTATGGTCACATGATAGAAGCTATGACGCCACAAAATGGCAATGTTGTGGTATAAAGTCTGTAAATTACAATCCTGCAGTTGTTTTTGTTACATTGTTGAAATTTGAATTTTAACAATGGGTTACTCACGACTTTCAGTATGACCCTCGTACATTTGGTCATTGGAATATTATTTTGTCCAATTCAGTCAATGTTCTTTTGATTTGCCCTGTATATAAGAGTGTTTAATTATGTATGTATGTAGCTAATGGTCTGGAGTTAACAACAAAGTTATTCTCCTTGTTGCTTCCCAATACTTGGATGTCACATCTTGATAATTTTGAAGAGCTACACAATTTGTTAAATGTTCTCTGTCCATTTCCACACAATATACATTCAGGACACATAGATACACCAATTCTATGAAGATGTTTCCTAAGCTGTCAAGCCTCAGTAAAGCAACTGCAGATTTTCGTGGTAGTTCTGAAATTATAGATGGATTTTCTAACAGTATTTTTATAAGAATTAAATTAATCGTGATTATTTCATACCTCATACTTCTATATTTCTTTAAATACAGCACTGCAGTATCGGCAATTTCTTATCACCATCATCAGCTGTTTTCACGATTGTCAATTTTTACTTTTGTTGATAATTATCCAAACTGCCATCTGATGTTCTTTTAAAGAATTATTTTTTAAACTGCCATCTAGTGTTCATTTTCTAAACCGCCATCTGTTGTATTTTTTAAGAACTTTGTAATCAAGCTAGGTTCATCTGGAATTTCAAAGTTCATAGTTCTAGTATGGCTTTTTTTAATATATATTTTTTCCCAAACTGTTAAATCTAAAGGTTTAGATAGATGTTAAAAAATTTTGCTTCTTTTTCAATCCTATGATGCTCTAATAAACTATGTGCTGCTATAGCTGATTTTTCAATTTCTCCATTCTTTATATTTCTGAAGTGTTCTTTTTTACGAGTTTCCAAATTCCTTTTTGTTTTTCCTATATATATATCCTGTTGCAATCTTTGCAATCAATTTGATAAATACCAGATTTTTTGTTTGGTATGAGATATGAAATAATCACGATTAATTAAATTCTTATGAATTTGAACCTCATAATGTTAAAAATTCCCAAATTTAATATATAAAAGTATTTTTATATTTCTGTTTCCGACTTTATCAATTTCGATCAATTGCAGTTGCATCATTTTGTCTTGAAACTGGTTATGATTGCTTGGCAGCACATCTACATAGAATTAAGCTACTAGACTCTCCACACTGCATAGTATGCAAGGACACAAATACGATAATGAACAAGGATCACTTGATGTTCTGCGCTGATCTTCAAAAAATAGTTGGAACACCATTCCAAATTGCTGTTTAATTTCTTTGTATATCTCATTCCTATTTGTAATTATTGTTCCTAACAATAAAAAGTTTAGTCGAAAAATTCAGAACAACATGAGATAGAATAGACACTGGAGCACATGCTGCTAAAATCTCTCAGCTGTTTGGTGGAGGAAACAGGTCTGCTATCAATCAACAAAATTACTCCATTCCATAAAAAAAATAGTCCACCGCTATGGTCTGGAGGTAGTGTGCTGCCTTGTAACTCAGCGGGCCTGGGTTCGATCCCCGGTCGGGGCAGTTTTTCTGGGTGAGGTTTTTATTGGGGTTTTTTCTCCACCTGTAAGACAAATGTCAGGAAAACTTTAAGGCCCAAACGCTTCCCGAAATCATATGGCCATCATCATCATCCTTTTCCCGTGTGGAAAGCAATGGGAAGCTACCACACCTATAATTTCCTAGTAAAGCTGCAAGCATAGCATGAAAATGCTATGATTGCAGTGAAAGACCTGCCTTTGGGCAGAATTACTATGGATGGATGGATACTGAATTTTTTTATGATTGAAACTATTTCCCTTAAATTAAAGCTGTTCACAATTCTGGTAGTTCAGAAATGAAAAGAAATAAGATCCCAATAAATTACTATATTAAATGTTTTGGTGCTGGGTGAACAGCAGATATGCTCGCTGCAGACAAGCTCTTAATGCCCACATTCAGGAAAATTAGATCCTTCGCTATTGGATAATCTATTTGCACTGTGTAAATAAGGAAAAAGTAATAAATAAATTGAGTCTGTTGTTATCTTACCTCATATTCGTTGATTTCTTTTAGGACGCGTTTCAAAAAATCTCTGTTGAATCTTTACCTTCTCCAGACTCTGTTTTGAAATGCATCCTAAATGAAATGAACAAATATGACGTAAGATGACAAGATGACATAACAGTATAATGAAACAATCTTTGGTACAAAAAACACAAAATTACAGCTTTATACGATTCGCGCAAGACCAGTGTTAAAATATGGTAATGAAGCATGGACCATAGCGTAGTGGTTAAGGCAGTGCGCTACAAACCAGAAGGTTGAGAATTTGAGTCCCAGTGGGATCAGGATATTTAAAACTGACCCAAACCTTCTGGTCGGACCATGGCTCTGGGATCAACTTAGCCTCTAATGGAAATAAGTACTATATGCTTGTTGTGGGGGTAAAGACGGCCATCATGCAGGGCTGACATCAAGTGCCGATTGTCTAAGAAAATTGGGAGCCTTAAACTCCTACTACCCCAAGGGTCTCCTATGGCCTATAGTGGGATCACTTTACCTTTAGTGAAGCGTGGACAATACGAAGAAGAGATGAAAGCAGAATAACAGCAAATGAGATGCGATTTATGCACCATACAGCAGGCTAGACAAAGTGGAACCATTAAAGAAATGAGGAAATTATGGAAGAGTAGGATGTAGAACCCATTTTCCACCATCTGGAAAGCCCATCTTCACGAATACCATCTCATAGAATTCCAAAAACCATGCTTTGTTACTGTCCCCAAGGCAAAAGATCGCTGGGACATCCAAGAAAGCGCTGAATGGAAAATTCTTCTTTGAGACCGTAACAGCCCACATGGCCTAACACGTACATGGATGATGATGACAACATGGACACTAAAAAGACAACATGAAAGCAGAATAACGGCTTGTGAAATGAGATTCATGCGCAGAACAGTAGGTTACACCAGATAGGATTGGAAAAGGAACACCGATATCTTAAAAGAATTGAAGACTACGCCAATTTTGGAATATATTAAACAGTACCAACTAAATTGGAAACACCATCTTGAAAGAGTGAGTTCAAATCGGATCCCCAAAGCTGTTTATAATTATATACCAAAAGGACGAAGATCTCTGGGAAGTCCTATGAAACGCTGGAGCGAAAATTTTCTATAGGATCGTAACAGGCCTTGGCCTAATACTTGGAAGGAAGAAGAAGATGATGATGATGACAAGAGACTTAACTTATTTATTAAGAAGAACCTCATAATGTCACTTCCTGTTGCAATTTTACAAGAAAAAGGTGTTTTGTTTAGTGTGAGAGATTCTATTACTCGTTTTCTTTTATTACAGAAATTGTTGCACTAATAATTTCTACATTAAATTCAATATAACACTTTAAAAAGAATCTAACTTCGTAAAGTTAATTTTAGAAAATAATTTGTTTATGGAATGTTACTCTGGACATAATGTCTTAGTTTTTACTGGCATGTCCCAGCCTAATGTAGGATCTTTGGCCACTGCCATATAGATAAGTGCTCCACAGTTGGGCAGAGGCTTGGCAGCGATGTATGTACAACCATCCTGTGACCAATGCATCAAATAGTTTGGTATTTCTTGTGCACACTCATCTTCTATTCCTGGCTGAATTCCTCCGCAAAGACACTGCATTTTCTCCTGTAAACAAACACATACAGTAAACATACCATATAACTCACATAATTCACACACCAGGATTTTTTCTTGCATTAAATATTGGTAAATGTAGAAAATAATATTGTACAAGAGATTGAAGAAATCCAACTAAGATGGTATGGACATATAATGAGAAGAAGGGACAGAGAAACAAACAAAGGAGTATTAAAATGGATACCTCCTGGAAAAGGGAAACATGGTAGAACAAAGGCAACATGGATAAAGGGAATTCAAGACAACATGAAGAAGAGAAATATGACAGAAGCAGATACACAAGATCAGGAAGTGTGGAAGAAGAAAATAGTATATTTTGGTTGAGGATACATGTGTAAATAACAGAAATAACCTGAATAAAAAAATATTTCAAGCATATACGATATAACAATTTTTTTTTGTCTTCAATTGAACGTGCTTGACTATCAGATGGAGTTGGGCAGTATGAAATATCCTTTAATAATATTTTATTTGAAAAGACTATTTAACTCATGGCCCAAATAGATGTCAATGACCAATCACGTTTCAATGAATTTTGTTTTACAACCAATGACAGTCTTGTTTCACCTCACTATTTATCGAATTCTGTTTACCAAAATAAAGAAAGCTCCTCCTTTTTAATATTCTGAACAGGTCAGAACATTATTTTGCAGTGACTGACTCTCCAACAAATACATTGAATATAGCAAATGATGAACAGATTCCTTCAAACTACACATTTGATAATTGTATGTTCAGTAATTGTGTTTTTAAATAATGATTTTACTGAGTTGTTTCCTTAAAAAAAAATTAATTAATAACCTATAATGTTGGTTATAATATACAGTTTGATGTGTTTCATTTTTACTCCACATGGGTGCATTCTTACAATATTGCGATCTTAGTGAGTTATCGCTGATTGCGATCCTATTTGGCAATAAATAATATATTTGAAGAGAAAAATTATATGCTCAGACCAGGACTTGGAACGGTTCAAGTCCCAGTCTGAGTGTATAATTTTTCTCTTCAAATAATATTTATCCATCATTGAGATGTATGAAATTAATAATAAAACATTGAAAAAACAAATGCTCAAGTTGCAGTGAAAAACATAACCACACATTTCTGATTTGTTTTCAAACATCGCCATTTACATTAAATATATAAATATTTTAAAATACTGGTAACTGTAAGTCTATATATAGAATCCAAACATAGGTTGTCAATTATCTTTTGTGCTACTTATAGTTGTCAACGATCCTTTTTCATTTAATAAATAAAACTATCACAGTTTTATATGATTTTCATAAATCTTTATTTTATTAAACATTCTTAACAGCTGTCTCAATACACTGTATCTTCATCAGACGAATGTCATAAATGCAAATAAAGTTCACTATGGAAAAGGAAATCAATGGAGAAATACCATTTTTAGATCTCAACTTAAAAAGGAATGAAGAAAATAAGATAGAATTTGGAATTTACAGAAAGAAGACACATATAGATAACTACATAAAAGCTTTAGGTTTCAATCACATAGCTCACAAAGAAGCAGTTTTCAATAGTTTGACACATAGATTAGTGAACATACCAATGAACAAAGAAAATTATGAAAAAGAACACATAATCAACGTAGCCACGAAAAATGGTTTTGCAATAAAAATGATACTCAAAAAAATAAACAAGTTCAAAAGACAAAAATTTATTAATCAAAGCACTCTTCTAAAAGTAAAAGAAGATAATGTAAAATTTAGAAAATTCACATATCATCCATTAAAACACCACAAGTTTCAAAAAATTTTTAAAGATTTCAACATAAGGTTAGCACCCAAAAATGACTACAGCATCAGTAGACTGATTAGACCTAATAAGAATGAGAAAATTAAAGAAGAAAACAAATCAGGGATTTATCAAATTAAATGTGAGAAATTCTACATAGGAAAAACTAAGAGAAATTTGAAAACTAGAGTGAAAGAACATCTCAGGAATGTCAAGAAAGGGGAAGTAGAAAAATCTGCAGTGGCTGCCCATGCGTGGTCTGAAAAACATTGTATCAAGAAAGAAGCTAAATTATTAAAACAAATAGAAAAACCAAAAGAACTTACTGTTTGGGAAAAGAGCGAAAAGAAGAAATTAATGAACTTTGAAATTCCCGGTTTCGAGGTTTTTCAGTCAGCCAATGGAAGGAGAAAAGGACAGCTCTTCAAGATGACAGAACAACGGTCATGACGATACTGAGGATGGAACAGAAATTATGTTCCGAAACTAGTTTATAATCAAATAAGAAGAACAATATGAGGTGAGTGATAAAAAATATTCTACCTTAACAAATAAATGTATTTATGAGTACAGTCAACAATTGTAAACAAAGGTAACCAAGCAATTCAGTATAATATATTTGAAGAGAAAAATTTTTGCCCAGACCGAGACTTGAACCTTTGGCTTTCTTGGCCAATGCTCTACCATCTGAGCTATCGGGGCAAGTTCCGATCTAGATGCAAATTTTTCTCTTATATACGTTGTAATTCCCAGCACCAAATGCTTTGAAGCCTTTGCTTCTATCTTTGCAAATTGTAGCTTCATAGTTAAGAAGACATTTATTGGGAATTTAAACATTGCTTTATAAAGCCAATATAAAGTAGTGTTTAAATTCCCAATAAATATCTTCTTAACTAAGAAACTGCCATTTGCAAAGATAGAAGCAAAAGCTTCATAGCATTTGGTGCTGAGAATTACAACATATATAAGAGAAAAATTTGCATCTAGATCGGAACTCGCCCTGGTAGCTCAGATAGTAGAGCATTGGCCTAGAAAGCCACAGGTCCTGGGATTGAGTCTCGGTCTGGGTGAAAATTTTTCTCTTCAAATAAAATTTATAATGGCATAGCCCATTGTTGAGTCATAGCCTCTCCTTTATAAGGAGTTACTAGGTCAAATTAATTTTTAGTTACCTTATTTGCTCATAGATATCTTCAATGGCATGCGGTCAACACATCGACTCAATGTGACATCTAACAGGCAACTAAGATATTACTAGGACATTGAGGTCAGTAAATTTTGCTTAGAGACCTTTTTACTCAGGCTTAAGGATCTTTTACAAGCCTAAAAATCTTCAGACTCGGGACCCATGGCTTAAAGTCCCTCCCGAGGACTTGCTCCTTAGATTTTTCTGTCCATTGACCTTGGCCGGGTTTGAACCTGCAACCCTCAGAACTAGATACAAGGATCATAACCACTAGTCCATTATGGCCAACTAGTACAATACAAACAAAAGCTAAACAAATTATGTAGCAATGTATGTGCCTGGGTGAAGTGAGGCATGTTAAAGTACCTACAAAGAAAGAGGTTAAACTAGGTAAAGATAGAAAAATTGTGAGCATTGCTTCCTTCAGAAGGAAGTACAGTGTTATAAATTTATAGCTCATAAAAAACTTCAAACTTACCTGTTCTTGCGCACCATGGAGTTTGTCATCAGTTGGCAGTTCCTGAAATGGCCCTTCAAGCACCCCATCATGCATCACATGGAGCATATATTTGAAGAAATAGTTGCGATTTTTCTTCACCATTAGATCATCAGATTGCAGACTGCTGAGTTTGGCTATCCATCGTTTGCAGATAACCATGTCTGGAATTTGCATTCAATTTATTATTAGGAATACTGTAATCAGGTCGAAAATTCTATTTGTAGCCTTTGGTACTCTCGGGAATTGTATAAGAGAAAAATTAACATTTAGATTGAGGCCTAGGATAGCTCAGTGGCAGAGCTATAAAAACTAGAGGTCCTGGGTTTGGACCCCAGTCTAGGCATAAACATTTTTCTATTCAAATTTAAATACTGTACCTAAAAAAAGGTGTTATTGGATTCTCAAAGAAAGTTTGGCCAAAGATTACATGGATACAAGATATTAAAAGATCAGTGGTGAAGATGGATAAGAGGAAGAAGACTGGAATAATAAGAATAGCAGGAGGGGCGGAATCATCATCATCTTCCTTTCAAGTAATAGTCTTAAAAGTACTATTACGGTGCACAAAAATGTTTCCAACCATCTCTTCATTGACCATCCCAATGATCTTTTTGCCATGTGGTTGGTATTTCAACATTGCCTTAGGAATCCTGTATCTAGACGTATAGTCCACATGTTGATGCCAGTTCTGTTGATAGTTCTATTCTATAGTGTTCTGCACTAGGGCAGATCTTTCATCATCATCATTGGCTCGACAGCCCCATGTGGGCTTTGGCTGCCTTCAGAAGCTTATGCCAGACTTCCCTGTTCTGAGCTTCATTCTTCCAGTTTTTTATTTTTAAAATCTTAATGTCTTGAATTATATCGTCCTCCCATCTTAATTTAGGTCTTCCAACTTTCCTGGCCAATAGAGGTTGCTCATTGTAAATTCTTTTTGTAATCCTTTTGTTGTCCATGCAAATAATGTGTCCAGCCCAGACCAATCTATTAACATTAATAAAATGCAGGGAAAAAGTGGGGTTGCAACACACAAACCCTAAACACCTTCTACCAAATGTACATAAAACCTGTACTTCAATATTGTGAAGAAATCCTAGTAACTACTAAAGTGGAAAAACTTAATAAATTGCAGAACCAAATCCTCCGTCTGATAACAGGAGCCGTTAAAACAACACCAATCACTGCCATGCAAATCTTAACAAATAACCCAAACATAGCATCTGAAATTGAGAAAACAGCAGTCACACAGTATGAAAAATTTTTAAGGCTACCCCATAATAACTGGACCCAAAGAAAACCACAAGTATGTTTAAAATCTCAGCAAAGCTTCCTAAGCATTGTACAAGAAATCAAACAGAAATTGCAACTTCCACATTCAAAAGAAAATATGCAGATGAGAAACAACCCTCTAGAATTTTTGGAAATCGAATATAACCTTCATTTAACAGAAGACATCAAGAAATCTGAAACTCCTCCATATATTTTAAAACAAATGTCACTGGAAATGATAAATCTAAGATACCCAGCTCCTGAATGGATACATATTTTTACAGATGGCTCCAGCCTACCAAATGATGGTGGCACTGGTGCTGGTGCAGTATGTCCACTTTTTTCCTTTTATCGTAAACTAAACACAAATTCGACAAACTTTGATGGCGAAATTCTAGCAATTTTCTTAAGTTTACAAAATCTTTTATATCACATCCAAAAATTTACAAAAGTTGTAATTCTATGTGACTCCAAAGCAGCCATTCTTGCTATAACACGAGACACAACACCCAAAAGCATCAAAATTATCGAATGTCACAAAATGATAAAACATTTATCCCGTCTACATAAAAAAGTTGTACTTCAATGGATTCCGGCCCATTGTGGAGTGACAGGCAATGAAATAGCCGATTTTCTAGCCAAGAAGGGTAGCAAAATTGTTTCAAACCCAACTTCTGCTCCAGTTTCCTTTCACTCTATCAAAAGAATTATCTCAAATAAATACATCAATAAACTTAGAGAAGAATACACCACCAAAACATCTGGAAAGGAATGGGAAAATCTACAAGCTTATGACATTACTACATTACAAAGAAAATCTGCAGTGTAAACATTCAAACTACTAACGGGACATGACTGCTTGAATAAACACCTACACAGAATTGGCATAACAGATTCACCTAAATGTCCTTTTTGCAATTTAAATGAAGATATGGAAAGAAACCATCTCCTCCGTTGTCCAGCTTTTGTAGAAGAGACCAGCCTTTCTGCTAAATATTGGAGTGCAAGAGAGCGAATGATTTCATTATCAAGTGCTCGACATTAGATACCAACCAACCAACATTAATAAAATTCAGAATATCTGGCTGATTGTACAATTTATTAAATTCATTATTGTATCTCTTTCTCCATGCATTATTTTCTTTCACAGCACCAAAAATGGGTCTCAGTATCTTCCGTTCAAAATGCCCTAATAATTCATCAGATTTCAACATGGTCCAAGTATCTAATGCATATGTTAACACTGGTCTAAGGAGAACTTTATACAGGAGTATTTTGTCTTTCTAGATATAAACTGAGATCTAAACATTTTCCTGACTCCAAAAAACATTTGTTTGCAGCCATGATCCGCAGATGAATTTCAGCCAAATTGTCATTTCTACAATTTACTTCAGATCCTAGATAAGTAAAGCTGTGAACCAGTTCAAATTTATATGCGCCAATGGGTAAGCTTCACATTTACCTTTAATCACAGGCATATATTTTGTCTTGGCCTGGTTAATTTTAAGATTCATTCTTTTTGCTGCCTTCTCTAGGCTAATAAATGAGGGCAGATCTTTCACTGCATTCATCGTATTTTCATGCTATGCTTTGCAGTTTTACTAGGGAATTATAGATGTGATAGCTTCCCATTGCTTTCCACACTGGTATAATGATGATGATGATGGCCAATGATTTTCGGGTACCGTTGGGCCCTAAGCTTCCTGGCATTTGTCTTATGGGTGACGAAAAAGCCCAAAAAAAGACCTCACCCAGGAAGCTTGTCACAACCAGGAATAGAACCCAGGCCTACTGCGTGTTGAGGCTGCATGCTACCTCAAGACCACAGTGGTGGACCTAAGATACATTGGCGTAATTTATTTAAAATTTTTAGCAAAGTAATAAAAAATCAGTAGAAATTATTTAAATTTGTGTCAATTTGTACAGAATATTCAAAAGACAATAACTTAGGTTAAGATAGGTTTATTTCCTCTGCAGTCCAAGATATTTAAATAAATTAGGATAAGAATTTAATATTTATAGGAAATAACACTATGAGGTTTTTCTGGGTGAGGTTTTTATCGGGTTTTTCCTCACCTGTAAGACAAATGTCAGGAAAACTTTAAGGCCCAAACGGTCCCCAAAATCATATGGCCATCATCATCATTCATATTCATCTTAGATTAAGCTTAGGATTAAGGACTCTCCTGGCGCACCACTATCATCATCATTCATATCATTGGGGCAACATAACCCCACCTTCCAGGTGCCCCAACCTCAGAAGTGGGTTACAAGTACGCCATGCCAGGAGAGAACACCAGGAATGCCGAAAGATAACCTGGGGCATTTGCAAAAAAAAAAAAAAACACTATGAGGCTTCTTTTCATTATTATGAGTTAGTTATCTTGACTGCCTCCCACGCCGTAGCCGAATGGTTAAAGCCTTAGTGCAGAGCTACGGGACTTGTGCTGGTTCGAATCACCATGGAGGAAGAAATTTTCTCATGGAATTTCTGCCAGTATGGGATCAGTGCCCACCCAGCATTGTGAGGCATTTGGGTAACTACAATAAGTAGCGATTCCAGATAGAGAAAACCAGCTATAATGGCTGGGGAACCGATATGCTGACCACATGTCACCCTGCACTGGCTAGATGATCGTCTACCTCTGTGATTAACACATGTGGATGTGAGGCCAGCAGCCGGTTGGTAGGCCAAGAGCCTTCTAGGCTTGTTGTGCTTGGAGTTAATTAGTCATATTTTTTTTTATATTCTGCAGACTATAGTTTCGTTGCATCTATACAATATTGTTGATGCAGAATATAAAAAAAGATATGAGGTCAGTCAAAACTCATAATAATTAGGATAAGAAATTGAGTTTCTCCAATTTAATAAAAGAAACACATATTCCTTAAACTAGCGAAATTAGACCATAACTTCAGAGGAATTTCTTTAGTTTACTCACAAGGGAACTGTCAACCATTGCAAAACATACCTTGAATTTTCTACCAGAGAAACATTGAGATGTACCAAGGCCATGTCAAAAAAAAATGTTCTGCTGCTTTTAGCTGCAAGGTATTAAATCCAGTGCAAATATCTCATTTGATCTGCATGAAAGTAATACAACTCCTGACTTGGTGGATTAGATAACCCTCACAACTTGCTGTCCATGCTGTGTCCTGCCTCACTCCACTCTGCTCAGCAAGCAGGGACGACCCATCTGCACAGTGAATTACCATTGCTGGATTCTGGCTACAATTTCTGTGCCTTTCAGTTAAAAGCAGCAGCCTTGGTGCATCAAAACACTTCTTACTTACTTACTTACTCACTGGCACTATCGAACCCATAGGTTCATGGCCACGCGGACATAAGCTCTCCATACGTCCCTATCCTGAGCTAATGCTTTCCAATCATTCCCTGTATAATTTTACTTCCCTCAAATCATAGTTAATGTTATTCTCCCACCTCATTCTTGGTCTACCTACTGGGCGTTTTCCCTCTGGATTTCCTACGAGAAGCTTCCATGCACGTCTTTCATTCCCCATACGCGCAACATGTCCTGCCCATCACAGTCTACGAGACTTAACTGTTCTTATTATATCTGATTTCCTATAAAGACCATGTAGTTCATTGTTGTGTAGTCTTCTCCATTCACCTGTCTGTTCATCAAAACACTTCTATGGGAGAAATTTCAACGTACATTTCGGCATGCGGTGGCTGACGGTTCCCTTGTCAGTTCCTTCGTGATGGACTATTTTCTTGGTCCCAGTGTTCTAGTGCTTGCCTTTGGTTCAGAAGTTTACAGATTCAACTTTACTAAGTTACGTAGGTAGGAAATAACACTATGAGGTTTTTTTAATTTATATTGAGTTGTTTTTGACTCACCTCATACTACTCCCTCGCAGACTCGAGTTTTGTCACTGCATTTGTGACATTCTCAATGCTGTATCACGTTCACAACTGATTGAAGTAGAAAATAATCAAGAAATACCATTTTTAGACCTTAAATTGATCAGGAATGAGGAAAAAAAGAAAATAGAATTTGGAATGTACAGAAAAGAAACTCATTGATAATTATATAAAAGCAACAGGATTTAATCATTTTTCACACAAACAGGCAGTATTTAATAGTTTAACACACAGACTTGTGAACGTTCCCATGAGCAAAGAAAATCTCAATAAAGAGGAAAAACACATTACAAAAATTGCAAAGGATAATTAATTTCAAGAAAAGATGATACACAAGAAAATAAATAAATTCAAGGAACAAAAAATGTTAAATGAAAGTACTCTTCAGACAGATAAAGAAATTGGTAAAAAATTCAGGAAATTTACATACCTCGCCTTGGTATTTAACAAGTTTCAAAAAATCTTTCAACAAATTCAACATTAAATTAGCACCGAAAAACGATTACAGTTTGGATAATTTAATAAAAACCAACAAAAATGAAAAGTTTGAAGACTGCAAAAACAGGAATCTATCAAATTAATTGTAAAGATTGTGAAAGGATATACATAGGAAAAACAAAAAGGAATCTAAATACAAGATTAAAGGTGCACCTTAGAAATGTTAAAAATGGAGAAACAGAAAAATCTGCAATAGCTGCACATGCCTGGTCAGAAAAACACAGAATAGAAACCAAAACAAAATTACTTAAACAATTGGAAAAACTGAAGGAACTCACAATTTGGGAAAAAAATTACATTTGCAAGAATAAAAACATAACTATGAATTTTGAACTCAACATAAATTACAGATTCAACATTTATAGAATTGAAGATAATAGCAGAAGACAGTGAAGAGTAGAGGAAGTGGATTGAGTCACTCCCAATGCTGTAATAGCAGAAAGGTAAAGTGGAAGAAGAATAAGAACAATACTTACCATTTCTATCCTTCAATTTAGATACAAGCTTTTTAGCCAGAGATAAATACCGATGAAATTCTTCATCATACATATCAGCCATTTTGAAAATCTATCCTTTCCTGTTTCAAAAAGAAATGAGTAATTACATACATTCCATCATTTAAAAAAATAACAAATTACATAATAATGTTCTGGGCTATGTAGCCGTGGTCCATTACTGGTGTTCCTACCAGACGTTTGTCCCTCAACTGCGGAGGGCATCTTCAGTGGCGAGTGCTTCTAGGTGTTAAGTTATGTATATAGGAAATAACACTATGAGGTTTTTTAGTATTGTTTATTTTTTATTATTTCACTCACCTCATACTTCATAACTTCTTGCAGACCTAGGTTTCATCACAACTTTTGTGACATGTCTGCAAGAAGTTATGAAGTATGAGGTGAGTGAAATAATAACAAATAAACTTCTAGGTGTTGTTCGCTGGTTGGAGGCTCATTCACAGTCGAGTCTCCAAAGAGAGAACTACACCTAGAAATTCTCACTACTGAAGATGCCCTTCACAGTTGAGGGAGAAACATCTGGTACGAATACCAGTGATGGACCATGGACACATAGTCCAGAGTATCTTAACATTATGATTACTTGCCACGAAAGCCTGCATTCAACAAATTGCATAATAACTCTATGCTATGATAGGCCTTAGATGGCCTTGATCTCACATCCACATGTGTGGATGATCATCCAGCCAGTGTAGGAGGAACATGTGTTCTTCAGCCATTAATGTTTTTTTTTAAACTTTCAGCCAATACTTATTGTAGTTGCTAAAATTCTGCACAATGCTATACAATGAAAGTCTACGGATCACCTATATATTTTATAAACTTACTATGCCAAAGGAATGTTTATACTTTGCAATGGTCACAAAATTTCTATGAGAAATTTACTTCTCTCATTGGTACTTGAACCAGTGTACATCTCATATCTCTTCACAAAGGCATGACTTAAATTGCTGTATTATGGTGAGGAACAATTGTATAGTATAGTAGTTATATTCCCCCCCCCCATTGCTTTCCATATTTTAATGATGGCCAATGATCCAAATTAATAGAAACCATAAAATAGACTCTATGCTTTTTTGCAGATGATTTGGCATTAATAGCTCCGACAGAAACAGATTTACAGTATTCTATACACAATTGTAATATAATTGCAGAAAGGTACAATATGGAAATAAATATAAACAAAACTAAAGTGATGGCCTTTTGTGGGAAATACCCTATACCTAGCAAAATTGTTTTGGATGATGAAATTTTAGAATGAGTAAACGAATTTAATTATTTGGGTTATAATTTAACATTTCAAGATGAAACGGATATATCAATCTGGTTTGGGAAAAATCCACATTCAGAAAAACAAAGGAAAACTTATGAACTTCGAAATTCCTGCAAATTTTGACCTGATCCAGAGGTTCATCGGTCCACCAACAGAGGGAAGGAGAAGAGTTTCTTCCGATCGACATAACATCAGTCGCCAAGAAAGTGTTGAGGATGAGACAGTTGTAGTCTCGAAATCGCAATCTACTTAGAAGATATAAATGAGGAGAGGTAAGAAACATTATTTAATTTCACCATAAATTAAACCTCATAGTGATTAATTCCTATAAAAGTTAAATAAACTCAATTTGTTCAGTTTTTTTTCTAATTCTATTTTAACTTTTTTTAAAATCCATTCCACATATGATCATGGCTTTATTTTGTAATTGGAAATTTTCATGTCATATTTTTAGTGTTATTGTTTAATTGAGAGGCTCATCTCTGTAAATCATCTTCTGATGTGGCTAAGATAACTTCACAGAGAAAAATTAGTTCTTATACTGTCAAATGACATACCACAACCTGCTATCTTAATGACTCAATATTGATCCATCCATCCATAGTAATTCTGCCTGAAGGCAGGTTCTTCACTGCAATCATTGCATTTTCATGCTATGATTGCAGCTTTACTAGGAAATTGTAGGTGTGGTAGCTTTCCGTTCGGGGACCGTTTGGGCCTTAAAGTTTTCCTGACATTTGTCTTACAGGTGAGGAAAAACCCCGATAAAAACCTCACCCAGAAAAACTGCCCCAACCGGGTTCGAACCCGGGCCCGCTGTGTTACAAGGCAGCACGCTACCACGAGACCACAGCGGTGGACTCAATATTGATGTGTTGTACAATAGATCCACTCAAGGTTGAATCATAAGGGAGTCCTGTATTCTTGACCAGTCCTAAATTACAGATGGTTTTAATGCTAAGGGAGTTTGGTAGTACTAGTATAAAGATTGTCAGATGATATGCCAGTTTGTTCTGGATGAATTTGCAGGCTATGTATTTTTCATCTGGTAGTACTAGCATCAAGATTGGCAGATGATATACCAGTTTGCTCAGGACGAATTCGCAGGCTATATATTTTAATGGCTATGTATTTTTAATGCCAGTTCACCACACTTTCCATAGTTTGATATCCAGTGGCATAACTAGTCTTATTTGGGAGGAGGGGGGATTAGACCTCAAAGGCTACTCATACTAGATTTTTTCGTAAATTAACACAAGCTAAGATAACCAAAATGACTATAGATACGACATTATGTTTGATTTCTTCCGACCATTGGCTTGTTAACGGTGCCCACAATTAAATTAAATTTAGCGGGTGTTTCACAACAAGCACGTGGCTGAAGAAGGATCATCGTTAGTCAAACTTTAATTTATAAAAATCATAATACGTACCAAAAATACATATACTCGTATGAAATTTTAACAAAAATAATATCAGATTATTCCAAAATAGCCGTTGCAAACCATCATTATTCAAAATTAGATTCCATGATAAACCAAAAATGTCAAAAAGTTGTTTGAGGCAGGAGGAGCTATCTCCATGGTAACTGACGTCATACATTACCCGCCGACGCCATATTGTTGAAAGTATAATTTCGTCTTGTTATATCAATGTAATATGTGACTGATTTACAAATTATAGAAAATTAAATTACTTGCGTCAAGTGCATATTCATCAGGATTGACATTTTTATATACAAGAATATTATTGTGCCGAAATGAGTTACGGAAGACCGCCACCCAGGATTGACGGTATGATTTCTTTAAAAGTGGGCAATTTAACGTACCGAACAACGCCAGAAGATTTACGGCGTGTTTTTGAAAAATTTGGCAGTGTTGGTGATATTTATATTCCCAAAGATAGATTTTCAAGAGAAAGCAGAGGATTTGCATTTGTGAGGTTAGTTAAATATTTTTAGATTTTTATTTGATTTAGGTGGTTCAAGTAGTACTAAAGTAGTCAAAATATCATTTTTAAATAATACTGGAAAATTAAAAGTAAATTACATTATGCTTAAAATTAAGAGAATTTAAAGTTTGTGTAAATTATAAAAATATTTATTCTTTATAAAATATATTTTAATTATGAAAAACTGTTCATTTTTACATTTTTTTCATCATAATACAATAAGCTTTGCATTCACTAAAGTAGTACAATTTTTGTCCGCGTCCTTTTCTTGTTTGTCTTTTATCTCCTCCGCCATTTTGAGTTCATTGTGCGTATGGAGTGGTCGGCAGTCTGTATGTAGTTAGTGGTTTAATTTACTTCTGATTATTCATTTTTATTTGTGTATATCGGCATAGTATTCAATCTCACTCTAATAGAAAGCGAAAATAAAAATGAGCTACGGAAGACCACCGCCTCGAATAGAAGGAATGGTTTCCTTGAAGGTTGATAATTTGACCTACAGAACAACGCCTGAGGATTTGCGTCGCGTTTTTGAGAGATGTGGAGAAGTAGGAGATATTTACATACCGCGTGATAGGTTCTCGCGAGAAAGTAGAGGATTCGCATTTGTGAGGTGAGTATTATTGTACTTATTAACTAATTCGTCCATCCATGGACAAGAATTACCATACCCGATTATAAGATAGTGTACACGTAATGGCGGACATAGAGCGATTATGGATTTAATAAAAAAAAATCTTATATAAATATCGTGAGCTTTGTAAGAGGTGATTCGTTGTTTTAAAAAATTGTAATGTTTAAATGTATGAAAAGAGCAACATTCGGATGGGTTTTTCTAGGTTTTACGACAAACGTGATGCAGAAGATGCACTGGATGCTATGGATGGCAGACTTCTTGATGGAAGGGAGCTTCGAGTTCAGATGGCCCGATATGGAAGACCATCATCTCCATACCGTCGCCATAGCAGGAGGAGGAGGTAAATAAATTTCGGATATTAGATTTATACTAGTAAATAATTTATTATAGATTGCTTATTAATGGGGGGGGGCTGAACTGTAGAATATGCCTCATTATCCTGCACCATGCAATTTTATAACGCTGTTACGTTAACGGAAAATCTTTGCCATTAAGTTTTACAGAATTGCATTGTGCATTTGCGAATACTTAAGTAACTTCCACAGATAGCAGGGTGTATCTGTGAAATTGATGTAACCAACATTCGCAAACATTTATAAGAAATGGATGTACACGAACTTCCCTTTTCTAACCTAGAAAAATAAATTACATGCATTTTATTTAATGAAGTAAATTAATCTGATGTCCCATTGGTATCTAACAAAATGAAATGAATTTCTTAAAATATATTTTGGAATTAACTGCATATATCGGTCACACCAATTTAATGAAATAATCGAGTTGGTGTTTACTTGATGAAAATCCATATTAATTAAATAAAAATAAAACATAGTTTTATTTGATTTTCATATTTATTATATAATTCAGTGACAGCTGTTTCGGTACACTGTACCTTCTTCAGACATGTTAACAAATTATGAATTGTGTTCCAACTGATCTAAGCAACAATACAATATTTTTTAAAATTTTTGGATATGCTTTCCTTTAGGTCGGTAGAAAATTTTTCTAAGTTCTGTAGAATCGCAGTGCGCATGCGCTAGTGCTCCAATTATCCCAGGTAGATAAATGCAACCTCCAGCAGTTGGCGGTATATATATGTGAAATCAGTATGACCAACATTGACACAAAATTCCCAAAACTTGTCTAAAAATGTATAATTTATTTTACGTATCAAATCACTTTTAAAAAGCAAGGAACCTAAAAGCTAACCAAACCTAAATCAATTACTGTAACACAAATCAATTACTCTAACGTAGGTGAAATCCAGGGAACGTGGAATCACATTTAAAAAGCAAGTTCGGGTTGTTGATGGTGGCAACGCTGGAACAACATAGGAAGTGGAGGGAAAATAACAAAGAGAAGGAAGTAAACAATGTAGCACGACCGTGTTTTACGCAAATATATAAATATGAAAAAAAACTCGTTGCAACATTGGAAGATGTTTAAAATGTGTTAAAAAGTGTTGCAAAATGTTTTGAAAGTGTTTAGTGCATCAGTGGAATAAGATATAAAATTGAAAAATTTTTCGGACCTGAAGGAAAGCACAGCCAAATTTTTAATTTAACAAAGGGGATTCATTCAAATCAAGTTGAAAATTTAACAGTTTTTTACTACTTTTAAATTTTGGAGGCTGTAGAAATTAATAAATTTAAAAGTAGTAAAAAACTGTTAAATTCTCAACTTGATTTGAATGAATCCCCTTTGCTAAATTAAAAAATTTAAGTGAATATTGTTGTATTGTTGCTTAGATCAGTTGGAACACAATTCATAATTTGTTAACATGTCTGAAGAAGGTACAGTGTACCGAAACAGCTGTCACTGAATTATATAATAAATATGAAAATCAAATAAAACTATGTTTTATTTTTATTTAATTAATTCACAGGTATGTCCTGCCCTCTGGTGGAAGTTACACTAAGTGTTTGTGCATGCCCATTGTGATTGCATAGAACTTCGAAAAAACCTTTGAGAGATAAATGCCAAAATTTGCATACTGTACATAGATAAATGTTTGGATAATCTTTCCATTAAACAAATGCGAAGCGGTTTAATCTATGGAATATCTGATGCACCCAACATTATACATGCTATTTAACATATCTAAAAGCTAATGTAATGCAATTTAAGTACTCTAACCAGTGAGATCAACCTAAAAGCTAACCTAATGCAATTTAAGCACTCTAACCTGTGAAAGAATGCAGTGCCCAAAAATAAATAGTAAGTTCTCAAATTCTGAAGTACATAACCTATTAAGTTATGTAGATAGGAAATAACACTATGAGGTTTTTTAATATTATTTATTTTTTATTTCACTCACCTCATACTTCATAACTCCTCGCAAACCCAGGGTTTCGTCACATCATTTGTGACATTCTCAATGCTGTGTCACGTTCACAACTGACGTCTGACTGCCTTCTATCCTGCAGACTGACCTCCGTGCCATCTGATGGCTGACCGACGAACTTCCAATTCAGTCCTCTCTCCTTATAACCGGGTATTTCAAAATTCATAGTTGTATTTTCATTCTTGCATATGTAAATTTTTTGGATGTGGTCGGTTTTATGTCTCTCACATTTCTACACTTACATTCTTATGCCACTGATGCACTAAACACTTGTAAACGCGTTTTGTACTGTTTTTAAACATTTTGCAATGATCTTCAAGCTTTCTTCACAATATTTTGTATTTATATATTTACGTAAAACGTGATCGTGGATACATCACTTCCTTGCTACTTTCCCATGTTGTTCCAACGTTGCCACCATTTGAAAATAATTTAAAACTATATTTAGTGTTAGTGTACGTAAAATTAGTTTATAGTTCATTAAATAGTACACATGTAAATTGCTTTGTTACGTTAGGAAATGGGAAGTTGGTTTACGTCCATTTTTAAGCATTTGGGAAGAAATAATATGCATGTAAATTGTTTTCTTTAGGTAGAAAATGGCAAGTTAGTTAACGTCCATTTTTTTTTTTTGCATTTGGAAATTTATTCCCAAAGTTGGTGACGCCGACTACCGGAGTCTATATTAACCATTACAGCAACTCGCGCATGCGCGCTGCGATTCTGTGGAACTTAGAAGAATTCCTGAGAGACATAAAACCGACTTTTTCCAATTTTTTTCCCAAATTGTGCACATGCTGGTCAGAAAAACAGAATAGAAACCAAAACAAAATTACTTAAACAATTGGAAAAACCGAAGGAACTCACAATTTGGGAAAAAATTTACATGCAAGAATGAAAATACAACTATGAATTTTGAAATACCCGTTTATAAGGAGAGAGGGCTGATTTGGAAGTTCATCGGTCAGCCATCAGATGGTGCGGAGGTCAGTCTGCGGGATAGAAGGCAGTCATACGTCAGTTGTGAACGTGGCACAGCATTGAGAATGTCACAAATGATGTGACGAAACCCTGGGTTTGCGAGGAGTTATGAAGTATGAGGTGAGTGAAATAAAAAATAAACAATACATAACCTATGTTGGATGCACTGTTGTTATATAGAATATTCTTTAAAATCAATATGGCTGCCACGTCTTCATGTTATGTATATAGTTAAATAGCATGGAAAAATATGGTGAAATAATCGTTAGAAAAAATGTAAAATTTGTTGTAAATGGTGGGAAATAATTTGAAAATAAAACCCTGTTGGTGCATGCACATGTTTTCTGTCTCGGACTTAGAAAAATTTCTCACTGCGCTTAATGGAAACATGAGCCAAATGTTTAATAACTTTCATATATGTTTTAAGGATTGTTGCAAAATATGTAAAATACTATGAAATGTTATTAAAAATGGTAAAAATGTCTAGTACAACAGTGTTCTAAGAATGTTGTATGGAAAAAATAATTTCTATAATTGAGCCCACTGCTTATATGAATTCTCCCTCTTCCAATGTTGCCACCATCACAAACTTACACTACTTCAGGTATAGTTTCCATTAAATGCAGTAAGACCCATGCAGACCCACGCGTATTTGCCAACAAATGCAAAGCTGTTTACACTATGGAATCACGGGATGCAGCCAACATATACACAATATTTAACAAACCTAAAAGCTAACCTAACACAATTTAAGTACTCTAACCTGTGAAAGAATACAATGCCCAAAAATAAAAAGTAAGTTTTGAAATTCTGAAGTACATACTCTATGTTGGCTGCACTGGAACATGTTAAAATCAATATGGCTGCCATGTTTTCATGTTACGTATGTAGTTAAATATAAAAAAATATAGCATTTATTGTAAATGTTTGGAAATAATTTGAAAATAAAATCTTGTTGCCGCATGTGCGTGGTGTCTGCCTGGGACTTACAAAAATTTCTCACTGTGCTTAATGGAAACTTTAGCCCACTACTTATTTTAGGGACTGAAGTGCCCTACGTATGGAAGAATAAAAACATTTCAATCGAAACTAAGATCCAACTATTTAACACAAATGTAAAATCTGTTTTATTTTACGGATATGAAACATGGAAGATGACCAAAGAAATAATTAACTTGCTCCAGATGTTCGTGAGTAGGTGTTTACATCGGATATTAAATGTGAGATGACCTGACATAATCTCAAAGCAAGAACAATGGTGCAAAACCGAACAAACACCTGTTGAAAAACAAGTAAAGGAAAGAAAATGGCGTTGGATTGGACATACTCGCCGTAAACTTCAAACTGCAATAGAAAGATGTGCACTGGATTGGAATCCTCAGGGTTCAAGGAGGAGAGGAAGACCAAAAATGACTTGGAAGAGGACTGTTGAAGGAGAAATATGTGAAATGAGAAATATTTGGTTGGAGCTGAAGAGGTTGGCAGATGATAGAGCTAGATGGAGAAATTTAATTATGGCCCTACCAGCTAGGAGCGAAAGGAAATGATGATATGCCCTATTGATGAATTTATGCCAACCCAATGGGTTTGTAATACTGGCCAATTGTATTATCTCATTCGGTAGAACAAAAAACTGGAAAAAGTTTAGATTACTTCATTCAATTAATTTTACAGACTCATTATGTGCATGCACGAATACTTTAAGAAAATTCTGCCAGATGGTGGATATATGTGTAAAATTGGTATGACCAGGCTTTGCAATAAATTTATAAGAAATGGAAGTACACTTTGCAATGAAAGAATGTGCCGACTTGATGTCAAGTAAAGCTGACGATGATATAGAAGAATATATCGAAACATGTTCGAGAACTAATCAACATTAAACTGAGGTAAGGTATCTCTAGACTCAAAATAACCTGATGTACATACATATTTATTATAAAGATGCCATTTTTGTACTATTTGGTCAAAATTGCACTTATGCTTAAGATGCTTGATAGATCCTTGAGCCAAAATAAAAACAGAAAAAATGCATAATTTTATAACAATAGTTATGTAATTTTTGCAGGATTGCTGTGAGGATGGAGGAAGCTGCAGAAGATTGATTGGTTGTGTGTATTGTGTTGTTTTCTTACAGATCGCGTTCTCGTTCAAGACGACGCTCGCGTAGTAGGAGCCATTCACGATCTCGTATTGCCAACAGGTCTCGTTCCCGCTCACGTCGCAGATCTCGCACCAGGAGCCGCTCACGTTCACGATCTCGCCATTCCCGCTCGAGGTCTCGTCGTCGCTCCTACACCCGCTCCCGCAGTCGGTCCAGGTCACGCTCTGACAGCAAGAGTTCTCGTGGCAAGTCTCACTCCCGCAGCAAGTCTCCTCATGAAAGCAAAAGCAAGTCCCGCTCCAAGTCTAAATGAGCAGGTAAGGCCTATTATCATCATGCAGTTAGTTATTAACTTAAGGGCACCCAGTACTTATTTGAGGTTTTAAAAAAATTTCTTTTTGCTTTAAAAAATCCAGGAAGGTCTATTTAGAACTTTTATAGGTCTCGAGGTAGCGTGCTGCCTTGTCACGCAGTGGCCCTGGGTTCGATCCCTGGTTGGAGCCGTTTTTATTGGGGTTTTTCTTCACCTGTGAGACATGTCAGGAAAACTTTTAAGGCCCAAACGGTCCCCGTAATCATATGATCATCATCATGCTTATCATTATTATCCTTCACCGGAGTGGAAAGCAACGGGAAGCTGCCACACCTACAGTTCCCTAGTAAAGCTGCATGCATAGCTTGGAAATGCTATGATTGCAGTGAAGGACCTGCCTTTGGGCAGAATTACTATGGATAGGAATAAATCGCTATGAGGTTTAATTTAAGATAAATTGTTTCATACCTCACCTCATAGCCAGTCTAATATGTATGTTGTGATTTCAAAGCCTTAGCGACTTCATCTTAAGTACTTTCTTTGATGTTATGTCGTTCAGAAGAACAACTTGTTCCATCTGTTGGAGGACCGATAAACCTCCGGTCAGAATCTGAGGGAATTTCCAAGTTCATAAGTTTTTCTTTCTTGTTTTTCTGAATGTGGATTTTTTTCCCAAACCGTGAGTTCCTTTTGTTTATTTGTTTAATTGGACTGGCTTGATTCAATTAATGTTTTCAGACCAAGCATGAACAGCTACTGCTGACTTTTCCACTTGTCCATTTTTGACATTTCAACTTTCACTCGTTCTCAAATTTCTTTTTGTTTTTCCTATATAAATTTTGTCACAATCCCTGCATTTGATCTGATAAATTCCTGATTTGTTTTCTTCTTCAATTTTTCCATTTTTATTATCCTAATTAAAACCAAAAAAGTGAAGAAGAAAATTCAGGAATTTATCAGATCAAATGCAGGGATTGTGACAAAATTTTTATGTGAAAAACAAAAAGAAATTTGAAAACACGAGTGAAAGAACATCCTTGAAATGTCAAAAATGGTCAAGTGGAAAAGTCAGCAGTGGCTGCTCATGCATAATCCAAAAAACATCTAATTGAATCAAAAGCCAGTCTAATTAAACAAATAGATAAACAAAAGGAATGGTCTGGGGAAGAAATCCACATTCAGAAAGAGAAACTTCGAAATTCCTGCGGAATCTGACCTGATCTGGAGATTCATCGGTCCACCAACAGAGTGAAGAAGGTGTTCTTCCAAACAACAGTTGGCATAAGTGTCTGAGGATGGGGTTTGCCAAGATCCTGAAATTGCGATCTACTTACAAGATTAATTATGAGGAGAGCTATGAAGCATTTAAATTTATCTTTGTCTATTTTATCGATGTGTAATGTCAGTTTTGGACATTTAAACCCAAAAGGTTTATTTTTTGAAATGTGTCTGTTCTGCTAATGTGCACATTTTTTTTTGTTTTTGCATTTTCCCATAACTTGTATTTTTTCATATTTTGGTACACTTTTCTCTGAAACTAGGAACGATAGAAGAATAATTTTTGACATGGATATGTGGTTTAAAGAGCTCTATAATAATAAGGTAAATTTATCTTTGTGCTATTGATAGTGTTTTAAATTTTTAAAAATAAATTACAATCCATATCTGAACACAAGCAAACCTTATTATTGTCAAATGAACTATGGACAATAACATACTACATTTTTGAGAAAATTGTACCAAGACAATATTTTTAAGAAGTTGGATTTTTTATTTTAATTTTTTTGAATTTTAAATTACTCATGAAGAAATATGTCTAAAGTTAACCAGAGTGCCATTGTGTTTAGGAAGACTTGTTTAATTAGTGACATAATTTTCATGCATATAACTTAAGAATAAACTTGGAAAAAAAAAATTATTTTTGTATGTTACATATTTTTAAACCAAATTGCAAGGAAATTAGTACCAGGTGTCTTTAATGTGGGTTGAATTGTGTATTAATCGGAGAGTGGGAAGATCTTGTAATAGACCAATATTTTCCATTTGTTTCTACAGTTAATATCATCAAGAGATTGATATGAATTATCTCATTAAAATTCATCTTAAAAGTGGGTTGGTGTCTTACATAACAAAAGAAAAGATTGTTGCCCTCTTTTCAGTCACTTCCGCTCCCTTTTATCTTCCATGATCTTTGTAGGGACTTTTTACTTTGAAAATTCTTCTTAAATATTGAGTGTGCCTTCTTTTAAAAAATCATATGCACTCCTTTTATCTTCCACATCTTTTTAGCAGTTAATTATGCATATGTGACCATCACACAACTTGTAGCCTGTTATTGGCTAAGAATGGAGTTTGGTATTTAATTATTATGAGTTATTTAGTACTTCCTGTTCTGTGCCATAGCCAAGTGGTTAAGGCAAGAGGCCTTGGTGCAGAGCTACAGGACCTGCACTAATTCGAGTCCCCATGGGGAAGTAATTTTCTCATGGAATTTCAGCCAGTATGGGACCGGTGCCCACCCAGCATCGTGAGGCATTTGGATGGCTACAATAAGTAGCGACTCCAGGTTGAGAAGACCAGCTATAATGGCTTGATGATAGTCTGTTTGCCTCTGTGATTAACACATGTGGATGTAAGGCCAGCCATCTAGTAGACCAAGGGCGTTCTAGGCCTGTCATGCTTCGTGTTATTTCCTACAAATATTAAATAAATTTCATATTAAAGTTTTAGGCTGATGTTTTCAGTATAGAGTTGATGTGTTGAGATATTTTGTATTCAGTTGTATTTTCCTGAAGTTTTGAAATTTGTACAAGAAAGATTGCTATTTCAACAAAAAATGATATGTACACAAACTCCTGGCGCGACAGGCCTAGAAGGCCCTTAGCCTACCAGCCGGCTGCGGGCCTCACATCCACATGTGTCAATCACAGAGGTAGATGATCAGCCAGTGTAGGGGTGACATGTGGTCAGCATGTCGAGTCCCCAGCCGTTATAGCTGGTTTTCTCAACCTGGAGCCGCTACTTATTGTAGCTACCCAAATGCCTCACGATGCTGGGTGGGCACCGTCCCATACTGGCCAAGATACCATGAGAAAATTTTTTCCCCCATAGACACTCGAACCAGCGGAAGTCCCATAGCTCTGCGCCAAGGCTTCCTGCCTTAACCACTCAGCTACGGTGCGGGACGATATGTACACAAGCAGTCATAAAAGTCATCATCCATCATTGAGATGTATGAAATTAATAATAAAAACGAGTCATAAAAGTGTTTAAGCATAACATTAAAATTTGAAGGTCACATCGTACCTGTTTAATAAAATGCAAGTTTAGTCTTTTTTTTTTCTTAATAATTAAATGAATCGTGATTTTTTCTTACCTCATATATCTATGTTTCTTTAAACACAGCACTTCAGTATCGGCGACACTTTGTCGTCATCGTCAGCTGTTTTCACGACAAAAAAATCACGATTCATTTAATTATTATTAATTGAACCTCATAATGTTAAAAATTCCCAAATTTAATATATAAATATAACAGACTTTTTTTTTCTTACTAGAAAATTGTATTAATTATCTTTGGTGCTTATTATATGCCAGAAAATACACATTTACTAAGTTTGCACATTATTTTTTATCTAATTTTGATTAAGTTCTTTTTAGACTGGAAACGTCTTACCTCAAATTATTGATTTATTCTTGAACATGTTTTGATATCTTCTATATCATCTTCAGCTTGCCCAGACTGATGTTTTATGTTGTGAACCCTGGATGTCTATGAGCTCCCTCCTCCGGCTGGCCGAAGAACCTCCAAACAAGGTCACGTTCAGCAGGAATTTCAAAATTTATAGTTTGGAGGTTCTTTGGCCAGCCGGTGGAGGAGGGAGCTCATATCGACATCCAGGGTTCACAACATGAAACTCATCAGTCTGGGCAAGCTGAAGATGATATAGAATAACGAAACATGTCCGAGAATAAATCAACATTAATTTGAGATAAGATGTTTCCAGTCTCAAAAAAACTTGATTAAAAGAACCTCAAAATATTACTTCCTAAAATAAACCACTAATTTTGATTGTTGCAAAAATGCCTTTAGTTATATTTAAATTAATATTGGGAAGTAAACATTATGAGGTTATGTCATTAATAGTGAGCGGAGAACATATATTTAACGATTCATGTCATATTTCAAATTTCTTTGATACTGGCGGTTTCAGACAATATGTTGTCCCTCTTCAGTCATGGATTGTCTGAAACCGCTGGTATCAAAGAAATTTGAAATTATATGAGGTGAGTCGTTAAAAATATGTTCTCCACTCACTATTAAATGCCTTTAGTGATGAGATTTTATTTTGTTTTACAGGTTGTTGATGGCTAGGTGGTTGGTTTCCGCACTTGATATTTAGTGGAAATAAGGTGGAACCAGACATCTGCATTTTGCAAGGTACTGATTAGTCAGAACCACGTTTACCTTGATTTAAGTAACAAAATTATTTCATATCCTTGCCACATAGACTTCAAATTATGTGTTAACTTACTAATTGGTACATATATTTTTTTCATGATTAAAATACTGAATTGATTGTGAAGAAATTATATATTGAACATTTGTGTTTGAATTGACTAGCTTTACAGCTCCCACTCACAATATCCAAATTTTCGCGTTGGGGCAACAGCTATGTAATTTTACTTTCAGTAAGTAGTGTTTTTTCATATGCTATAATGTATTATTGTAATAAGTGACTTCATTTTTCTGATTCCGAGGGCTTTTGAGTTTTATTTGCAGGAGGAAATTTGACAGATTTACGCACATGTGCGATTCCGCCGCCATAAGCTGCTTTACTTTGTTTGAATGTTCCATTCCTTTATTTTTTCTTCCTCTCCCCTAGATGATAATTTTGAGGGTTTGCTGATGTGAAATTACATGATAAGAAGAATGTTAACTTCAGCTCTAGATAAGTGTGTAATGTGTTAGTGTATTTTTTACTTAAGTTGTTCTGCTGAGTGTAGATTTAACATTGTATTAATGACATAAAATTCATGTACTGTAACAATACAAGCTTTTTTTTTCTGATTCTATAGCAAGACTCGCATTCCCCAAATTACATATGTTGTAAGGACTACCTCAGTAATACAGGATAAATTCAAACTAGCGTTTATAATCTTGTTGCATTCTTCATTTGGAATTTGTAAAAATAGCTCTGCCACAGTGTTTTAAACAGTTTAAAATCTACGATCTTAGGCTTAATTTTCAAAAGAGGTTTATTTTAGATAATATGAGTAAGATATGCAAGACTCACCTCATATTTGTAGCTTATTCTTTTTAAGATCCTGGGTTTCAGTGCCTTATACATCATTGTCAAATGCTTCTAACTAAAAGAAAGAATTGACAGGCATCGAAACCGAGGGTCTTTAAAAAAGCTACAAATATGAGGCGAGTCTTGCATAACTAAATATTATTTTTAGTCTGATCATCTTACCTCAATATTAATGTTGATTTGTTCTTGGACATGTTTCAAAACAATTCTGTTTTATCGTCAGCTTGTGTGTACAAATCAACATTAATATTGAGGTAAGATGATCAGACTAAAATTAATATAATTAAAATAACCTCAAAATATCACTTCCTAAAATTAAATATTACTTGCATATCTAACTCATCTTCTTTTTCTTCTTCATCCAACCAAGTCTTAGGCCTATAGGCCTGTTACAATCTCACTGATGAATTTTGTGTCCAGCGTTTCCTTGGACGGCCCAGAGATCCTTGTAGTGAGAATTGAAAGCAACTCTAAAAGTACTACCCGACGGGTTGCTAGCCTGAAGGGGTAAACTGATGGGGGTCTCCATCCATGCAGCATTTACTCTGCATGTGATGTTACGGTTGTACTGCCAATACTCGGTCCCTAGAGCCTCATCTGTTACAAGCAGGTTGCACCACGGGCAGGTTGAGGTTAGGTTTTGGATAGGAGAGGTTTTAAAATGCACTTCACTGTTCCATTATCTAGGTGATAAGGATGTTTTTGTAACTGCATAATTTTAACTCCAAGCTAATATTTAACTTTCTTTCTTGCTCATTCTCACACTTTCTCTCTCTTTCCCCATTCTTCTCCCTCCCCAATGATGAGACGAGCCTTTGGCCTAAAATGCCTGCTACACTCACATTTACACATGATAATATAGAGGTTTGCAATCATTCAGCCATTATAGTGATCCTCACTCATTACAGCTAGTTTTCTCCACCTGAAGCTGCTATTATTGTATCTACTGAATATATCTGCTGGGTGTGTACCGATCTAACACTGTCCAAAATTCCTTGAAACATTTCTTTCCCCATGGGGATTCAAACCGCACCTTTCATCCATACCTCTGTCCAAATTGTATTTCTTTAGACTATTTGGACTAGTAAAAATTTCACCCGCTCATAAAACATTTCATTCTTCCATGATTGATGAAGAAACCACTTTTTTCGTCCTTCATATTACACATAAAGGCAATCACATTGTATGTTCAATTTTTGTATATTTGCACTCAAAGAATATCCCAATATGTAGGGAAGATTGTCAATACAATGTACTTTAGTATCTCTGGTGCATTAAAATAAACTCTACACCCTGTGCAAACCATATACTTCCACACCATTGAATAATATGACAAATGTAGTTGCACAATTCTGTCACCTCACATGACCCATGACATAATTATACCAATCATTTTCTATTTATTAGTTAGTATTCCATGGAATAAACACCAACTTTAAAAAGCGTGACACTGGAAATAAATGGTACCCAAACAATGTATAAATAGAAAAGATGAATCAATCTTCAATATTTTGCCAGATTTTAAGGTGTAATTTCTTTGATGTTTTTATTATTGATTTAACGTTTCTCACTGAAAGATAAATTATATTTGAAGAGAAAAATTTTTGCCTAGACCGAGACTCGAACCCGGGACCCTTGGCTTTCCGGGCCAAGTGCTCTACCAACTGAGCTACCGAGGCGAGTTACGATATAGATGCAAATTTTTCTCTTATATACGTTGTAATTCCCTCTCGCCAAATGCTTTTGAAACCATTGCTTCTATATAATTGTAGGCTGTCACGGCCGGCGTCTTGATCCATATTTGGTTCGTCTTCCGGGCTTCTAGGCCGTGGTCTGGTTGTCTTCTTACTCGACGTTTCGTCTACTGCTGCGGTAGACATCATCAGGAGATACTGCGTGCTTTCTGTGAACTCCTCAACAGTCGGCTGCAGACTGGTTGGTCGTTGGAAACTGTCTCTCTGTTTATAGCTAAACCCCGGGTGGAGGGGAGGTTTTCTGCGCGCACCGAGTTGTGCGCTGTATTGCCGTGTGCCGAAGTCATAGGCTTCGTTGTCGTGTTAAGCAGTGCTGGGATCCAAATTTTGTTTATCTTCAAGGTTTCCTCTTTTTTGTTGAAGGAATTTTTATGTTTGTATATTTCTATGGCTTCTCTGTATAATCTGGTGTAGTAATGTGATGTTTGTGATAATACCTGGGTATCTTCAAATCTTATATGTTGTTGGTTGCTCATACAGTGTTCCGCTACGGCCGATTTTTCATTTTGTTTTATCGTATCCCGTGCAGTTGTGGAGAGGTGTACATCGGTACAACAAAGAGAATGATCAACACGCGATTACAAGAACACATGAGACACTGCAGGTTAAAACAAAATGAAAAATCGGCCGTAGCTGAACACTGTATGAACAACCAACAACATATTATAAGATTTGAAGATACCCAGGTATTATCACAAACATCACATTACTACACCAGACTATACAGAGAAGCCATAGAAATATACAAACATAAAAATTCCTTCAACAAAAAAGAGGAAACCTTGAAGATAAACAAAATTTGGATCCCAGCACTGCTTAACACGACAACGAAGCCTATGACTTCGGCACACGGCAATACAGCGCACAACTCGGTGCGCGCAGAAAACCTCCCCTCCACCCGGGGTTTAGCTATAAACAGAGAGACAGTTTCCAACGACCAACCAGTCTGCAGCCGACTGTTGAGGAGTTCACAGAAAGCACGCAGTATCTCCTGATGATGTCTACCGCAGCAGTAGACGAAACGTCGAGTAAGAAGACAACCAGACCACGGCCTAGAAGCCCGGAAGACGAACCAAATACAGATCATTGCTTCTATCTTTGCAAATGGTGGCTTCTTAGTTAAGAAGACATTTATTGGGAATTTAACACTATTTATCATTAGAAGCCTTACTGGCTTTATAAAGTAATGTTAAATTCCCAATAAATGTCTTCTTAACTAAGAAGCCGCCATTTGCAAAGATAGAAGCTATGGTTTCAAGCACTTGGCGCGAGGGAATTACCATGTATATAAGAGAAAAATTTGCATCTATATCGTAACTCGCCTCGGTAGCTCAGTTGGTAGAGCACTTGGCCCGGAAAGCCAAGGGTCCCGGGTTCGAGTCTCGGTCTAGGCGAAAATTTTTCTCTTCAAATGTAATTTCTTTATTTTTCATTAATTCCAAATCAGCTTTGTATCAAATTGTAAACATGGGAGTGATTTAAATTGCAGCACATTTATTGCTTTGGTCTAATATAATACTGCATACATTTGATTTATTACTTCAGCCAATAGCAGAATCACAGTCTAAACCATGACTGCGGTTTCACGTGTTCTTTTATCGTTACAATAACTACAAAATATTGTAAATCTGCAGTTGTGATGTAAACGTTGCTTTTGCAATTGACAAATATTTTTGTGGTGATGCTTCACCAGGAGATTATAGTTTTCCAGTGTTTGCTCCTTGGTTGTGGAATCAAAGAATAACTTGATGCTAATTTGTTTGATAGAACAGTATATGGTTCTCAGTTGTAGAGAAGTTAACTGTATATTAAGAAATGTACATTGTAACACAGTGCCGTAATTAAACAGAACATTGTAAGAGATTTAGACAATAATGTGGAAAATAAGAAGAAAGTCTTTATGGAAGCTCAACACGGTGAAAAAGAACAATACCAACAAACTTCTTTAATAAATCACAATAGGAAGTAAAATTGAGGTTGTTCTTAATAGATGAGGTGAATCTGTACATATACCTCATAAATTGTTCTTTTTTGGACGTGTTTCAATATGCAAAGCATATAGGAATACAGCCTTGTTCAAACTTGGCACGATTATAAAATAAGTATACAGGCCTATAATTAAAAAAAACAAACTAGGAAGAATGAAAATATCAAAATGTATGAAATGTTTACAAGAATGTCTTAGATGTACAGCAGCTGTGCATCTTATTAGGGAGGAGATTGCAACATACGTACTACAGTGATAAAATTAATTTAATAAGTTTTTTATCCAATCAACTGAATTTTTGTTATAATACTACTTAAATAAAGTTTTTCAATAATTCTTGTGTGGGATCTAGCAATATTCAATTTATATTACACATCTTTTAAGTTAAGAAATAATGTAAATAGAACATTATTTATTTTTAATTTAAAAGTAAGATGTACTATATAAATGGAATATTGCTAGATCCCGCACAAAGTATTGAGAAATGTTTTTTTGATAACATTATAAAAAATCAGTTTATTAGATATAAAGTCTTTTGACATTAATTTTATCACTATACTATGTTGCAACCTTAACTTTTGGAACCTAAAAATCCACTCCCTACTTATTTTCTTTTGAGAAATGAAAACATCTGAAAATAAAGTAGAGCAAGTCCAGAAAAAAGCCAATACTTCAGATATATGACAGAATTTTAAAATTCGGTAATAGATACTACTTCCTATTGAAATATGAAGATATTTATCTGTTTCCTCCCTTTTCCAAAAGTGTTTTATGATTTTTTAAAATGTTTTTTAGGTGTTATTTTAATTGAATTTTCAACTTGTTGTTTTTGACTCGCCTCATACTTAACTCCCTCGCAGACTCGAGTTTCTTTGTTGCATTTGTGACATTCTCAATACTGTATCATGTTCACAACTGACGTCCAATGGCCTCCTCTCCTACATAACTTAATATTAATTGGTTCGAATAACATTTTTCTACAATTAAAGACAGCTTTTGAGTTATTGTAATCATTGGTAAAGAGAAAAATTTACAATAGTTTAGTTGTGTATATTTAGTTATTTCAGTCATAGTAACAGCTTTCGGTTCTTAATATTAATTTAACAAATTTGAAGCCTATTCATGGTTTCTTTTTCCAGAAAAAGCTTAAATAGCAAAACACTTTTGGAAATAGGGCACAAAAATAAATATTTTAAAAGCTATTAGAATAAAAAACTAACATGTGATAGTATGAGAGTGCATTAAAAAAGTATTGATTAGCATTTTATAGCCAACACCAAGTTGTATGCATTTAGGTCACTCTTATGTAAGATTTTGTCTGACACAAGAATGGGCCTGTTGGAGAGAAGGTTTGACTTGTCAGTGGTATAACTTTTATAAACCCTCCATCATGTGTAGGGAGTTTATGGAAAATATTTATATTTCCAAGATTACCATTCTTAATGACTTCTGAATCATTCTTTGTGACATTTTATGTATAGTGGAATTAACGGACCTTTTTACTTTATACAGTTCAGTCATGACTTCATAGTAAACCATTCAACTTTGACAACGGCCAATTAACTCGTTGACTAAACACCTTCATCCTTCTGATAACAATCCCTTACCCTTCTGACAACAAACAGTGCTTCTGCAAAGTTCTTCAAAATTAGCTCACATGTTTTTAGTTCTGATTATACTTTTTTTGTGGTTTATGCCCATTATTATTCAAATCAAGAAATCACTGCACCCTTCTTTTGACTTTATTTGTGACTGCCTGAAGTTTTGAAGTTCCATAAATTCCACTGTAAAAGATTTATCTAACCATGGGAATAACATGTAATAAAATAAATTTGTGACATTGATGAGAGAGTATCTTCTGAATTGTCAAGAGGTTTGATATTCCGTGATATTTAAACCAGAAACTATCATCTGATACCCTTAAGGATTTTGGCTTAAAGCTGGTACAGTTTCCAAACAGAAAGAAAAAAATTAAGTTTTATATTCATACATACATTGTTTTTAGTTCTCTATGCATACCTAACTTCTATTCTAATAAACATAACATTGCTTCCATTGCACTTGGGTTAATTCAAACAGCAAATGACCTACAGAGAGGTCCCATGACCATTATTAATTGGCAAAAGATGATCCTGAACTTGCTCAACTGCTGTAGTGGATGCCAATGCAGAGCAGGCATCGATCAGTGCATGGGCATTATCCTGAAAACTGGATAAGCTCTATATTACTGTTTGGAAATGTTTATGCAAAATTCTGAAATTTTACCCATACAAGATTGCATTGGAGATATTGCTGTTATTTTGGTAATAAACTTCGATGAGCAAAATATCATTATGTAAGCAGAACATTGCCATTGACTGCAAGAGCATCATTTTTTCCTCTGGTGGCTATTTTTGTCTTTTCAGAATGGAATTCCGAATAGTATTTACACAAAATTTAAATTTGTTTGGCCTCGCTCTTTACTTATTACTCTTCAAAACCAATTATGGCCACCTGAGATATATATTAATTTTGTTATACATTAACGTCTATATTCCACTGTCATAAGGTTCAATTGTTTGTTTGACTTCTTTTGTAATTTTATTGTATTTTGTGTTTTTTTAGCCAACACTTGAACTCAACTTTGATACTCGTTTATATACCTTGGACTGATAAAAAGTAACATTTTTATTTATCCATGGACATTCCCTATTCTACTTCTAAGCCCTTAAAAAGATGACTGCAGACACAAAACCCCTAACATATTGGAACCTAGAGATGATTCATGGCTGTGCAGACATTGTCTCTCCATACATTCCAATCCTGAGCTAATGCTTTCCTATCGTCCCTGTATAATTTACCTCCTCCAAATCTTGGTTACTGTTTTCCTACAAGAGATTTCTATGCCTCTTTCGTTTTCCATTCATGTCATATGTTTTACACATTGTAGTCTACGAGACGTAACTAATTTTATTACATCTGGTTTCCCATGAAGATAATGTTGCTCACTGTGTATGCTCTTTTCCATTCACCATCTGTTTCTTTCTCTTTGATCCAAAAATTTTTATAAGAACTTTATTTTCAAATACTCATCTTTTCTCATCCCTTAAAATAAGTGTGTTTTAAAAATACAATAAGAAGTAACTTTAAGATGTTTTATTTAATTAAGATATTTGGTCTGTGTATTCTTACCTCTTATGGTTTTTTTAAACATATGTTTCAAGGCTTCTGACCCCCATTGTCAGCAATCAGACTGATTTTTTTCAAGTTGTGGCCCTGAGTTGTCAGTAGGAGTCAAGAATCAGGGCCGACAACTTGAGAAAAATCAGTCTGTGATCGCTGATAGTGGAGCTTGGAAGCCTTAAAGCATGTTCAACAAAAACAACCATAAGAGTCCATGTTTCACATTCATATAATATAGGGGGGAGTATAATACAAAACACCACACCCATACAAAGTTGAACCAGTCTCATGCCAATCTTTGAGGGTACCAAGCATGACTGGTGGAATATTGGGACTTTAAAGCTTCTTGACTGTGTACCATGATGTAAGTCCTAAGATATGGTAATATTAAGTATAAATGGACATGACATAAAATGAAAACGTTGACTGAGGTATAGTCCTTACAAGAGAGCCGGGGAATGTAGCCTTGGTGATGTCTGGCATGTTTTGGCTCGCTGCTAACCCTGTTTTTCCAATACCGCAGGGTGGGCGGTAGTGTTGGAGCGAGAGAGCTGTGCAGTTTGCTGTGTTGGGGTTCGTGTTGCGGTGGCAGAGTGTAGCAGTTGTTGCAGTTGTGCGGGGCAGGGTAGCGAGTGGGCCGAGCAGCAGCATCCAGCCAATCAAAATATTCTCCCCTTATTCCTTCCTGGAATCATGCTAAATTCAGTTGTTAGCATGGTTTCCAAGTCCCAGAGGTACAAGGTAGCTTAGTTTTATTTACCCGTTCACAAGTCCTTGTTAGACTTGCCAGGTTTAAACGCCGCATTAAATCTTTCCTTTACCTAGCTAAATCTGCTTAACACCACGAGAAAGGATAAATGCTTTTAAATATCTTGACTACAAATGCACTTTTTGGGGAGAATTAGACGTTCCGGGCAAAATATTAAACTACAACAGATAGTGAGTTTTTCTTACCTCATACATCTATGTATGTTTTTAAACACGCAACTGCAGTATTAGGAAATAACATTATTTCCCATCTTCAGCTCTTTTCAAGACTGTCAATTCTTTCATTATGCCAGTAATTTTTTAAACTGCCATCTGGTGTACTTTTGAAGAAGTAATTTTCTAATCTGCCATCTGGTGTACTTTTGAAGAACTTTGTAATCAAACTTGGTTCATCTGGAATCTCGGAAGTTCGTGGTTCCAGAAGAACAAAGTTTGATTATAAAGTTCTTCAAAAGTACACCAGATGGCAGATTAGAAAATTGCTTCTTCAAAATTACACCAGAGATGACAGATTAGAAAATTACTTCTTCAAAAGTTCAACAGATCGCAGTTTGGAAAATTACCGGCATAATGAAAAAATTGAGTCGTGAAAACAGCTGAGGATGGAAATTATGCATTTCCCGATACTGCAGTTTTGTGTTAAAAACATAATGTATGAGGAAAGAACTCAAACAGGTATAATTGATTCATAAGTTAAATATGGGAGATAACATTATGAGATTCTTAATTCAATGAATGAATGAGTAAATTCTTATCTTATCTCATATTTGATGTTTTTTGTTTAAATAATTTTTATTTAATTAAATGAGAGACATGAAATTTGAGTTAGTATAAGAATTGACTCATTCATTGATGGGTATAATTGAGATTTGAAGCCATTTTTAATAAACATTCTAATGGGATTAAGTTATGTAGATAGGAAATAACACTATGAGGGTTTTTAATATTGTTTATTTTTTATTATTTCATTCACCTCATTCTTAATAATTCATAGCAGACCCAGGGTTTCTTCACATCTTTTGTGACACAGCATTGAGAATGTCACAAAAGTTGTGAAGAAACCCTGGGTCTGCTATGAAGTATGAGGTGAGTGAAATAATAAAAAATAAACAATTCTAATGGGACTTAACACTAATTATAATCAATATTATATAATTTGGTCTTAAATTTTTACTCTTCATAAGAATTAAATGAATCGTGATTTCTTCTTACCTCATACTTCTATGTTTTTTAAACACAGCCCTGCAGTATCAGCGACCATTGTCACCATCGTTAGCTGTTTTCACGACTCAATTTTTTTCTTTTGCCAGTAATTATTTAAACTGCCATCTCATATTTTATGTTTCTTTAAACATGGGAACTAGTTTTCAAGAGAAGGATCTCTCTCATTTTTAGTGGTCATAAGGTCGGTTGAAAATGAGAGAGGTCCTTTTCTTCAAATCTAGTTCCCGTGTTTAAAGAAACAAAATATGAGGTAAGATGTGAAAAAATGACTCACTAATTTACGAATTAAGAACCTCATAATGTTATTTCCCATATTTAACTATGAATAATTTAGTTATCTTATTTGCCCATAGTCGACTGCAGTGGACTAGTGGTTATACTCCTTGCCTTTAGTTCTGAGTGTTGCAGGTTCAAACCTGGTTGGGAATAATGGTTTTTTAGGATGGAAAAATCAAAGCAGCAAGTCCTCCGGAAGGGATTTTAAGCCATGGGTCCCGAGTCTGAAGATTTTCAGGGTCGTAAAAGATCCTTAACCTGAATAAAGAGGCTTCTAAGCAAAATTTACCGACGTCAACATCCTTGTAATACCCTAGTTGCCTGTTAGAAGTCTCATTGGGTTGGTGTGTTGACCATCCATGACATCTGTGAGCAAATAAGGTAACTAAAAATTAACTTGGTCTAGTAACTCCCTATAAAGGAGAGGCTGTGGCTCAACAATGGGTTACACCATTATATTTACATAATAAATTTGGGAATTTTTAACATTAGGTTTTATTAATAAGAATTAAATGAATTGTGAATTCTTCTTACCTCATACTTCTATGTTTTTTTAAGCATAGCAGTATCAGAGACAGTTGTCCCTCGGCTGTTTTCACGACTGTACATTTTTTCTTTTGCCGGTAATTATCCAAACTGCCATCTGGTGTTCTTTGAAGGAATTATTTTCTAAACTGTCATCTGGTGTTCTTTTGAAGGAATCATTTTCTAAACTGCCATCTGTTGTATTTTTGAAGAACTTTGTAATCAAGCTCGGTTCGTCTGGAATCTCGAAGTTCATAGTTCGAAATTCCAGACGAACCGAGCTTGATTACAAAGTTCTTCAAAAATACAACAGATGGCAGTTTTGAAAATAATTCCTTCAAAAGGAACACCAGATGGCAGTTTGGATAATTACCGGCAAAATAAAAAATTGAGTCGTGAAAACAGCTGATGATGGTGACGATGGTCGTTGATACTGCAGTGCTGTGTTTAAGAAACATTGAAGTATGAGGTAAGAAGAATTCAAGATTCATTTAATTCTTACACCATTATAGATTGCCCATACTATATGCCAAGTTTGGTACAGAAAAAAATTGCAGCTGCTAGAATATATATAATTTTTTTTCATGGTCATTTGCTGTCTACTACATATAATCAATGAAAATATGTTAAAATTCATCAAACGTTTAATGGAGTAACCTCAATTGCTTCATTCTTTCGATATTCGGTAAAAACATTGGGGGGAAAGGGTTGAATTGAAGCAACATTTAGAATCGTCCTCCCGTGAGGAAGGGGTATGTTTTGATATCAGTTGAAAGCTGCTTTGTTAGGATACCTGGCAAGTCTGGTCCTCGTGAATACTTAAAATGAGTTGAGAAAAGGCTGGGGAGTTTTTAGTTTTGACTGCCACCACCCTGTTTAGTTGATGGTTGGGGGAGGGAAGGGGTCGAGGTGTACTCACAATTGAATTTGTTTCAGGTCGACAGTAGAACAAGGTAAGTCACGAGGATTGTGTTATGAATGTGAAGCTCATTCATAAAAACAAAACTTGTGATACTTTCTATCTTCCTCTATTTCTTACACAGTTCAGCGGCCAATATACACTGACATCTGTACTTCAAATTAATCCATACTTAGAAGAAGAAAAAAAAATTTTCTTCTCCCACTGCCACTATGTTGTCTTCTGTGACATTTCTGGCTTCCTTCCCTGGCATTGGCGGAATTGTAATCCCTGGGCTAGGCAGAATTATGTTACCCCGATGATACGATGGGTGATAAATGTTAATGAAATTACAGGTGAGTAAAAAAAAAACTCCAAGCACGAGGTCTAGAAGGCCCTTGGCTGGCCGCTGGCATGACATCCATATGTATTAATTACAGGGGTAGACGATCATCTATCCAGTGTAGGGGGACATGTGACCAGCATGTCGGATCCCCCAGCGGTTGTAGCTGGTATTCTCAACGTGGAATCGCTACTTACTGTAGCTACCCAAATGCCTCACTGGGTGGCACCGGTCCCATATTGGCCGAAATTCCACGAGAAAAATTTCTTCCCTCATGGAGACTCGAATCAGCGCAAGTCCCTTAGCTCTGCGCCTAGGCTAAATGCCATAACCACTCAGCTGTGGCGTGGGACGGGCAGGAGAGTTCTTAACCTAAATTCCAGACCATGAGCAACCACAGGAATAATTCCCTTTAAGAAAAAATCTCCAGTCTGGACAGGAAATGAACCTGCGATCTTGTACAGGGTGTCCAGCAGTATGGAAAATCGTGAAACTGGGAATAAGTCGGGAGTTTGAAAACAAATTGGAAATAGATCGGAATTCATAAAGCGATGCGCATCTGTCTTTTACTCAAATCAAAAGAATCTCAATCGTTAAAAATGTGTACAGATATTGGAATATTTCTTGGAAGAATTTTTATGGCACTATAGGATATGTTTGGCAGAGTCAACATATCATGTTACAAAATAATACGTAGTTCAACTCGGACACTACTGACGGCTTATTAAAAAGTATTTAATTTACCTCCTGCCAAGTTTCTTTTGCTCGGTCTTTCACTTTTTTCTATATAATTTTTATAAAAGAACTGGAAGAAAAGAAAAAAGCTTTACAAGACGATGCAGACAAAGAAATTGCTGCCATTATCAAAATCAAACGATTAAGAAATAAGATTTGAATAAAGTAATTTTAAACGTGAGATTGTTTGCACTGTATTATCATAACATAGTTAATGTTCAAATAATATAAAAACTCTTCTTATTTAAGACCGTACCATGAAAATGAAATATGTTATTATTTACGTTAGTAAATATTTTTACAAACTTTGCTTTACTAGAATAAAATTCAATTTTTCACTTTAAAAACTGAAATTATTCTTTGATGCTCTGAAAAAACCGGGATATAGTTGTGAATTTCTTATTTGTAAAATACTGACATCCTGTTATTAGAAACATTGACCATTAACCAAACCCATGAGGCTGGTCGGCAGCCTGAGTTTCACTGAAAAAAGAATTGTTGGCACTGAGCAATTTCTAAAATTTGATCTTTAGGTGTCCTTTACTCCTAATATTTGAATTTTGCTGATTTTTTAAAAATATTTTCTCATTTTATTTCAGTGACATATAGTGAGTTTCTTAGCAAAGAAGAAAATTGCAGCACCTAGATTGATTTTTAAATTCTCACTTCTTTTAATTGATTGTTATATACCAAGTAGATAGGGGCATGGAAGCTCCTTGTAGGAAAACCAGAGGGAAAGCTCCAGTAGGCAGGCCAAGAATGAGGTGAGGGAATAACCACAATTTGAGGGAAGATTATACAGGCGTGATTAGAAAACATTAGCTTGGGATAGGGATGTACGGAGAGCTTATGTCTGTGGTCATGAACCTATGGATTTGATAGAGCCAAAGAGTTAATTACTAGATTCAGAAGTCTTCTTTTCATTGCTGTAAAGTTCAACTAAAACTAAATTGTATAGTTTGACAGGCCTACCAACTGGTTGCAGGCCTCATATTTACAGAGATGGAGAATGTGCCTCTGGGTTCAGTTCCTTGTATCTGATCTTGAGGGCTGCAATTTTAAACCTGACTGAAATGTATGGAGGACAAAATCCTCCATGGACTCAAGTCTGAAGAATTTTGAGTTCATAAAAGGACTTAATTCCTAAATTAGGGCTGTGAATAATCAGCCTTTATGATCCAAGGAATGCCTTAGTTTATTTTAAAATACAATTGGAAGTAATATTAAGAGGTTAGTTTAATAATTAAATCATTTGGTCTGTTCATTCTTACCTCTTAGAGTTGTTTTTGTCGAACATATGTTTCAGAGCTTAGCCCCATCGTCAGCGATTACAGACTGTATTTTCTATTGTCGGTCCTGATTCTTGATGCCTGCTCTCTTTGCCTCAGGTCCAATGAATTTACTAATGAGGCTTGTAAAGACTGTGATAAGATAGACATAGGGAAAACAAAAAGAAATTTAACCATTTTAGAACTAAAGAATGCATAAGGAATGTAAAAAAGGGGAAGTAGAAAAATCTGCAGTGGCTGCTCATGTTTGGTCAGAAAAAACACAAAATTATTAAAACAAAAATGAACTCACCATATGGGAAATAATCTATATACATTAGAACAAGGAAATAATTATGAACTTTGAAATTCCTGCAGAAAGGAACGTCATTAGTAAATTCATTGGACCAAATGCAAAGAGAGCAAGATTCAGGGCTGACAACATAAGAAAATACAGTCTTTAATCACTGACAATGGGGTTTAAGAAGCTCTGATACATATGTTTGACAAAAACAACTCTTAAGAGGTAAGAATGAACAGACCAAATGTTTTAATTAATGCCTTCTGGGTGTTATCGACTATGTATATCTATATAAACACAGGATATACTATCCATATTAATTCTGCCCAATGGCAGTTCTTTCCCTGCAATCGTAGCATTTTCGTGCTATTTGCAGCTTTTCTAGGGAATTACAGATGTGGTAGCTTCCTGTTGCTTTCCACACTGGTGAAGGAGGATGATGATGGCTGGATGATTTTCGGGGACCGTTGGGACCCAAGCTTCCTGACATTTGTCCTACAGGTGAGGGGAAAAAAAAAACACCCAGGAAGGAGCTTGTCCTGGCCGGGAATTGAACCTGGACCTGCTGTGTGACAAGGCTACCTTGAGACCACAGCAGTGGTGGACTATGGATATGCCATTAGCGCTAAAAAATAAGAATTTTCACAAATGCTTAGAAAATGCTTCTTTATAAATGTTCATCTTTTTAGAAACGACATTTGTCCAGGCACAAATATTATTTCAATACTGCACTCTGTGACGGACCATGGGGTTAAAACTGGACTTCATTGCTTAAGGATGGTTGGGTGAAGGAGATACCTATTCACAAGAGGCCCCGTCCTCAAGAACTAATCATGTGACGAGGATAATAGTCAAGTCAGACACTTAATTCCACATTTATTAAATATAAATTCTATCATAGTTTTTTAACAATTCTCAAATTCGTATTAAAAAAATTAGCCAAGTAAAGAAAATTTTTTTTACACATGATGAGGTTATAGAACTTGCTTATGGCTCCTCCTAAAGTTTTCTTTATGCAAAAAAAAAAAAAAAGCTTTGTTTCTGATTCATAAATCAATCATCATATTGAGGGAGACCACAGATTGATTTACCTATTTCCTGGAACGACACTACCATCTGTCATCTTTGAAGAGTGAAGAATTTCTGGTGCAGGTTGAACATCATTTTCCATTGTATAACATGGAATTCAGTATTTTTTATTGTTAAAAACTGTATGAAAATATTGTCAACAATAAAAGATCTAATACTGAACAAAGACTTGAGACATTAGTGCTTACCACATTCCTATTTTAAGTTGCAAGCTATGCTCTGCCCACTGAGCTAATTCAGCCTCATCTCCATCCAAGCATAAATCCTCCCTTTACCTTACTCTCTTGGTCCCTTGTTCAATGCAATGTATCATTCACAAATATGCAATGAAAGTATATTTGAAAAGAAAAACATTTTTTTTTGCCTAGACCAAGACTCGAACCCGGGACCTTTGGCTTTCTGGGCCAAATGCTCTACCAACTGGGCTCTGAGGTGAGTTGTGATATAGATGCAAATTTTCCTCTTTCTACGTTGTAATTCCCTCGTGCCAAATGCTTTGAAGTCGTTGCTTCCATCTTTGCATATGGCAGCCTCTTAGTTAAGAAGACATTAATTGGGAATTTAACACTACTTTATAAAGCCAGTAGGGCTTCTATTAATGTTTTTATTATTTAACACTTCTCACTGAAGGATAAATTATATTTGAAGAGAGACATTTTTGCCTAGACCAACTCAAACCCAGGACCTTTGGCTTTTTGGGCCAACTGAGCTGCCAAGGCGAGTTGCGATCTAGATGCAAATTTTTCTCTTTATACGTTGTAATTCTGTCGTGCCAAATGCTTTGAAACCGTTGCTTCTATCTTTGCATATGGCGGCTTCTTAGTTAAGAAGACATTAATTGGGAATTTAACACTACATTATAAAGCCAGTAGGGCTTCTATTAATGTTTTTATTATTAATTTAACACGTCTCACTGAAGGACAAATTATATTTGAAGAGAAATTTTTGCCTAGACCGAGACTCGGACTTTTGGCTTTCTGGGCCAAATGCTCTACCAACTGAGCTACCGAGGTGAGTTGTGATCTAGACAAGAAGAATGAAATGTTATATTTGAAAAGAAAAATATACGCCTAGACTGGGGTTTGAACCTAGGACCTTTGACTTTCTATGTCAATGCTGTTCCATCTGAGCCACCTAGGCCTCCAATCTAAACGCATATTTTTCTCTTATACATAGTTAATTCCATAACCCCAAATGCTACGAACTGTTGCTACGATTTTTGCAAATGGCGGCTTCTTTGTTAAGAAGACTTTTTATTGGGAATTTAAACATTACTTATAAAGCCAGTAGTGCTTCTTTCTCCTTAAGGTGTTTAAAAACGAATAATATTAACATAGAATGAAATGTGTTCATACACTAGGCTTGGAAACTTAATTGCAACCGTAAAGTTTATGCTTGCATGGCCAATCATTTTCTTTTTAAATTAATTTCAGTTGTGTTTTTGACTCGCCTCATATTTCTTGATTTTTATGCAGATCTAGATTTTGTTGGTACACTTCATGATATTCTCAATGCCACACAACTGCCGTCTTGCAGTTGTCCCTCTAACAAATTGATTTCTGCACTCTCTGTTGGCTGACCAGTGAACTTCCAAATCAATCCACTCTGGGATGTATGAAATGAATAATATAAACAGAGATATACACTCAGACTGGGTTTTGAACCCTTTGCTTTCTATGTGAATGCTCTACTGACTGAGCTACATAAGCACTCCAATCTAAACGCAAAATTTTTCTATATTAAATTAACGTTGGGAAGTAAACATTATGAGGTATAATCAATAAAATTCTAAACAACTCACCTCATAGGATTCATGATTTCAAACATAGTCACGTTCATCTTCAGCCATAACTCCGACTGATGAAATTCTTCGGCCGTCAACTATTCTATTGTCGCCACCTTCAGTGCTCTGCCATCTATGGTTGAATTTATGAACTTCGAAATCAATGTAATTTCGTTAAGGATATCAAAATTCATTGATCTATTTTTGTTTTTCTGAATGTATATTTTTTCCCAAACTGTCAATTCCAAAGGTTTCTCTACTTGTTTTAAAAGTTTAGCTTCTCTTCCAATTTTATGATGTTCTAATAAACTATGTGCAGCAATTGCAGATTTTTCAATTTCTCTTGTACACTGTTAATTCCTGAGCATCAACTGCTATGAACCATTGTTCAATCTTTTACATGGTGGCTTCTTTATTGAGAATACCTTTTATAGGTAATTTTACATTACATCATAAAGCCAATACAGTTAAGTCTTGCAGACAGAGATACATAGGACATGGAAGCTCCTTGTAGGTAGACCAAGAATGAGGTGGGAGAATAACTAACCACGATTTGAGGGAAGTAAATTATACAGGTGATGGGAAACATTCGCTCAGGATAGGGGTGTATTGAGAGCTTAAATCCCTGTAACCATGAACCTATGGGTCTGATAGTGTCAGTGAGTTATGTTCTCCCAATCGACATAATATCAGTCGATGTTCTTATTATTAATTTCATACATCTCAATGATGGTTAAATCATATTTGAAGAGAAAAATTATACGCTCAGACCGGGACCCTTGGTTTTCTAGTCCAAGTGCTCTACCATTTGAGCTACCTGAGCAAGTACCGATCTAAAAGCTAATTTTTCTCTATATACGTTGTAATTCCCACCCACCAAATGCTTTGAAGCCTTTGCTTCTATCTTTGCAAATGGCGGCTCCTATATTAAGAAGACATATTTGGGAATTATACATTACATTATAAATGCCAGTACGGCTTTTTTCAATGTTGTTGTTATTAATTTCATACATCTCAATGATGGTCATATTTGAAGAGAAAAATTATACGCTCAGAGAAAAATTTGCGTTTAGATCGGTACTTGCTCAGTTAGCTCAAACGGTAGAGCACTTGGGTCCCAGTCTGAGCGTATAATTTTTCTCTTCAAATATGATAACATCAGTCGCCTAGATTGTACTGAAGATGAGACCGTTATGGTCTCGAAATCGTGATCTACTTAGAAGATTTATATGAGGGAGAGGTAGAAAACATTTGATTTTATCATAAATTAAACCTCATAGTGATTAATTCCTATAAAAGTTAAACACAGTAACTTCCTGGGTTGAATCTGAGTGTACGTCACATAGCATCTTTGGAACTATTATAGGAAATATCACGATGAGGTATAATTTGAAATAAATTCTGTTCATCTCACCTCATATCCTGTCTACTAATTAGACCGGTTTCAAAATCCAGTTAATTTCATCATTAATATTTTCATGACATCGATCGTGAAAATACTGATGATGAAACCAATCTAATTAGAAGACCGGATGTAAGGTAACAGAATTTATTTCCAATTTCATATAGCATGTATTTAATTTGTATTCTTATTTACATTTAATATCAAATGGTGAATATGATGAAATGAAAGTATAAAATTATGGAATATAAATGCCCTTTTTGCAATTTAAATGAAGATATGGAAAGAAACCATCTCCTCCGTTGTCCAGCTTTTGTAGAAGAGACCAGCCTTTCTGCTAAATATTGGAGTGCAAGAGAGCGAATGATTTCATTATCAAGTGCTCGACATTAGATACCAACCAACCAAATTATGGAATATTTACCTAAAAGGTCTGTCTCCTCAACTTTATTAGTTATTTATCTGTAGTGCTTTTGGGAATAGTCCCATCATCAGCAGGATTCAAAACTGGTATTAAATTAATATTGAGGGGGTAAAGTTATTACTATGATAGAAATAAGTAAATTAATGAACACAAATTATTGTAATCAAACGGTAAAGAGAAAATTTTTTTGCCTGAACCGGGAATCGAACCCCGAACCTTTAGCTTTCCGTGCTAATGCTCTGTCCACTGAGCTAATTCAGGCTTCATTCCCATCCAAGCAGAAATCCTTCCTTTACCTTACTCTATTGGTCCCACATTCAATTGCAATGAATCATTATTCACAAATACACATTGATTTACAATAATTTGTGTTCATTAATTTACTTATTTCTATCATAGTAACAGCTTTAGCTTCTCAATATTAATTTAATAAATAATGCTGTAGCTGTGTGGAGTCCCTTCATGTCTTCTTCAGGTAGAAGCCATGTGTATTTGTGAATTCTGCTGATGATGGGACTAGTCCCAAAAGTTGAGAAGACGAACCTTTTAGGTAAATATTCCATAATTTTATACTTTAATTCTGAATAATACCTCAATGGAACATATGAATCTTATAAAAGTTGATGATCCTGGTAATGAATTCCAACCCAGCATTTCCCTAGATAATTGAGGGAAATCAAGAAAAAAACCTCAATTTTAACAAAATTGAGGACGATGGCCCCTACCAACAGGTACAATTAAATTTTTAACTGTCATCATATGACTTCACCTCAACGGAATTTGATATGAATTTTACTAGTATTGACTCAATCAGGTTGGTTAGTATGAGAATTTGATACCTGGGACCTCTCAAATATGAGTCCAAAATGCTATTGCTTCATCCAAATCTCTCAGTGATGAAAATTTTATCAGGAGCCAGGGCACAAAACGGCTGTGAGAATTTCTTAATGAATAAAATTACTTAATTGTTAATACACCTTATTTATTATCTAATTATTTGAACCATGTATTCAAGTTATTAAATAAGAAAAAGAAATTCAATGTATTCACATGGTTAAACCATAAAATAATAATTATGTAAACATTAAAAGATTTCAAGCCATTGAAGAGGAAGCGGAACAAACAGTTGAAATAATTCTCTTCGCTGGATCACGTCTTCTTTCCCAAGGCTTTCTGCACTTGGGCAGTTTTTGTTTGCTTTGCAGCTTCTTTCACTGGAAAAAAAAAAAACAATGATGAAGGCATACAGCATACTAATTTAAAACTGAACTGTGGAAAAAGTATATGTATGTTCTAATGTCATCCATTGCAATATTCATGCTTTTGGGTTCCATGCTGGGCAGGTAGATGACATTAATGTGGTATATTTTCAATTTACGTACCACTTTACATAATGGTATATTATTGTATTGTGTTCAGAGAGGAGTGAAGGATGAGCATATGTTTGTGTAATGTTGATATTATTCATTTTTAAACATCTTAATGATGGACAAATTATATTTGAAAAGAAAAATATACGCTAGACTGGGGTTTGAACCCAGAACCTTTGACTCTCTATGTCAATGCTCTTCCAAGTGAGCTACCTAGGCCTTCAATCTAAACATGTATTTTTCTCTTCTACATAGTTAATTCCCTAACTCCAAATGCTACAAGCTGTTGCTACGATTTTTGCAAATGGCAGGTTCTTTATTAAGAAGACTTTTTATTGGGAATTTAAACATTACTTATAAAGCCAGTAGTGCTTCTTTCAGTGTTAATATTATTCGTTTTTAAACATCTTAATGATGGAAAAATATAATAAAGAAGCCGCCATTTGCATAAATCGTAGCAATGGCTCGTAGCATTTGGGGTTAGGGAATTAACTATGTATAAGAGAAAAATACGCGTTTAGATTGGAGGCCTGGGTAGCTCACTTGGATAGAGCATTGACATAGTGAGTCAAAGGTCCTTGGGTTCAAACCCCAGTCTAGACGTATATTTTTCTTTTCAAATATAATATGTTTGTGTAGTTTAAAGTGGGTTGTTTGAGGAATGATAATGAGAAGCGAGGAGCCTATTAAGCACCAAGGAGGCTAACTGGCTTACATGTCCCATCCGACTGATGATTTGCTATCAACATTACCACATGCCTTCTCAACACAAGTGCTGTGGAAGTATCCATGGAATCTGGTGCACAGACGTGCGATTAAAAATTCTACACTACCACTCTTTCTAGCCCCAAGATTGAAATTGTTATAATTATTTTTTTTTTTTTTTATTAATTTAACATTTCTCAATGAAAGATAAATTAAATTTGAAGAGAAAAATTTTTCGCCTAGACCGGGACTCGAACCCGGGACCCTTGGCTTTCCGGGCCAAGTGCTCTACCAACAGCTACCGAGGCGAGTTACGATCTAGACGCAAATTTCTCTCTTATATACGTTGTAATTCCCTATCGCCAATTCCCTATCGCCAAATGCTTTTGAAACCATTGTTTCTATCTTTGCAAATGGCGGCTTCTTAGTTAAGAAGACATTTATTGGAAATTTTAACATTACTTTAAAAGCCAGTAAGGCCTCTAATGATTTTTTTTTTTTTTATTATTAATTTAACATTTCTCAATGAAAGATAAATTAAATTTGAAGAGAAAAATTTTTCTCTTCAAATTTAATTTATCTTTCATTGAGAAATGTTAAATTAATAATAAAAAAAAAAAAAATCATTAGAGGCCTTACTGGCTTTTAAAGTAATGTTAAAATTTCCAATAAATGTCTTCTTAACTAAGAAGCCGCCATTTGCAAAGATAGAAACAATGGTTTCAAAAGCATTTGGCGATAGGGAATTACAACGTATATAAGAGAGAAATTTGCGTCTAGATCGTAACTCGCCTCGGTAGCTCAGTTGGTAGAGCACTTGGCCCGGAAAGCCAAGGGTCCCGGGTTCGAGTCCCGGTCTAGGCGAAAAATTTTTCTCTTCAAATTTAATTGTTATAATTAAATTAATTTCATAAATTAAAAAAATTAGAAACTCGGTTATGAGGGAGAAAATGAACATTGAATAAAAAATTCTACCTAAATTGAATATACTAATTAAAATATTTTGTCTGTTTGTTCTTACCTCTTATAGTTGTTTTTGTAGAAGATTTGTATGAGGAGAGGTAAAAACATTTGATTTTACCATGTTTCAAGGCCAATCTAAATGTGTATTTTTCTCTTATACATAGTTAATTCCCTAACCCCAAATGCTACGATTTTTGCAAATGACGGCTTCTTTATTAAGAAGACTTTTTATTGGGAATTTAAACATTATTTATAAAGCTAGTAGTGCTTCTTACAATGTTCATATTATTCGTTAGGCATATATTTGTCTTTTCAAATATAATTTGTCCATCATTAAGAAGTTTAAAAATGAATAATATGAAAATCTCTTAATGTTACTTCCTATTGTATTTTAAAATTCAAATACTATTTTAGATTATATTAAAACTCAGGAATTAAGATGGGATGGACATGTCCAGCGAATGGAAGAGGAACATCTACCAAAATGTATTTTGGAATGGAACCCCGAGGGAAGACAAAGGCAGAGGAAGACCTAAAACTTCCTGGAGTCAGGGAATATATTTATACATGAAGGAGGAACATCTACAAACAGGAGATTGGATGGACTGACAAAATTCGGAATCGGATGATGTCAAAGACATTAATCAACCGATGATCTATCTATTACAATTTTCAACCCTGCTGGGTATCGTATCTGGACCTGCTGTCAGGAAGCCAAGCAGGCTATTAAAATTCAGTCTGTAATCGCTGATGATGGGGCTCAGAAGCCTTGAAACATTATTCGACAAAATCAACTATAAGAGGTAAGAATGAACAGACAAAATGTTTTAATTATTAAACAAATCTCTTAATGTTACTTCCTATTGTATTTTAAAATTGAAATACTATTTTAGATTATATTAAAACTCAGCAATTAAGATGGTATGGACATGTCCAGCAATTGGAAGAGGAACATCTACAAAAATGTGTTTTGGAATGGAAACCCGAGGGAAGACAAGGCAAAGACCTAAAACTTCCTGGAGTCAGGGAATATATTTATACATGAAGGAGGAACATCTACAACCAGATTGGATAGACCGACAAAATTGGCTATTAGGAATCGGATGATGTCAAAGATATTAATCAACCGATGATTTATCTATTAAAATTTTCATCCCTGCTGGGTATCAAATCTAGGCCTGCTGTCAGGAAGCCAAGCAGGCTACTACCCAAGTCATCTTCGTAAAAGAGCAAAATTTATTTCACTGTGATGTAGAATTTGAAGCATGAAAACTGCAGCGAGAAGCATTAGAACATACAGTGTTAGCTGTAACTTACATCTCTTTTCTTCCTCTCGCCGTTTTGCAGCCTCGGCCCTCTGTTGTTTGATAATTGCAAGTCTTGCAAGATCTGCTCGAGCCTCTTCTGTCTTACCTTCTGCATGCAGCCGCTGGTAGGTCGCTTGTGCCTTCTGCCGATCCAACTCTTCCCTGAAATCATAATCTACAGATAACAGAAGTCCATCCAGAAGGAACTGTGTAAATTAAGAAAATTCCTCAAAACATCAAATTTATAAAGTTATGTAGGTAGGAAATAACACTGAGGTTTATTTTAATTTTGTTGGGTTGTTTCTTGACTCACCTCATACTTCTTAACTCCCTTGCAGATCCGGATTTCATCACTGTATTTGTGACATTCTCAATGCTGTCCACGTTAACAACTGACGTCCAACGGTCTCCTCTCCTGCAGGACGTCAGTTGTTAACGTGAACAGCATTGAGAATGTCACAAATATAGTGATGAAATCCGGATCTGCGAGGGAGTTAAGAAGTATGAGGTGAGTCAAGAAACAACAAAATCAAATCTATAGTTTGATTAAATATATGTAGGAAATAATGAGGTTTCTTTTAATATTATTAATGAGTTGTATATTATGATTCACCTCATATTTCTTGATTTTTATGCAGACTAGTTTTGTCGTTTCTGTGCGACATCCTCGATGCATTACAACTCTAATTGTATTGAGAATGTCACACAGAAGCAACGAAACGAGTCTGCATAAAAATTAAAGAAATATAAGGTGAGTCAAATATACAAGTCATTAATAATTATAATTTGATTCTGCTTGTTAAAAGAATGATCTTTGCTTTGATAATTGAATTGTAATACCAAGTTTCATTATGAGAAAAAACAAAATTGCCTACCATAGAGAATTGAAAATGTTCCTATTAGAATCTTTGTTTTCAGGGTTTGACCCCCACTTTTAATGGTCCAATTTTGTTGATTTTAACAAATTTGGTATTACTTTTCTTGTGTTGTTTTATCTCAATTTTTACACTCATACTGAACAATAAATTAATTTTTGGTGAGAAAAATTATTTTTATTAAAAAATTTTAAATTAAATTCTTTACACCTCACAGCATATCCTGTCTTCTTACATATTCAAATTAAACCTCGTAGTGATATTTCCTATAACAGTTCAATAGTTTCAATTACTTTTCTTATTCAAATGTTACATGTGAATTTCATTGCAAGAAAACAAAGCATGGTGGCAACTACAGAAATTTTTTAATTTTGGTTTTCAGGTAAATGTAAGTCCAATTGTGGAAAATGTTAATTTAAAAATAACATCAAAATATGAATCACACTCTCTATTAATTTTTACTAGAAATGAAGAAGACTATAAGCAGGCTCACCGTTCTCGTCGTGAAAGTTCTGGTTTCGCAGCAGCGCTCACTTTAACAGATTCATTAAGAGTTGATAATTTCTTTGTTTTCTTCTGCATTCTGTTGGGATTCTCCACTTGAATGAGATTCTCTACTCCTTTTGCTTTTACCTGTGATACAAAAAAATTTGTAATTCATTTACGGTAAAATTTTCATCATATACTGCATTAAGTAAAACGATCCTATTTCAGGCCTTAAGATGCCATTGGGGTAATAAGAGGTGAAGGCTCCTGCCTTTTTAGACAATGGGAATGAGAATATTATTAATACTATATAAATGATTACGAAATTTTTACTCCTCACTTCATAAAAGATATGTATTTTTCACTTGACTTGTTATGAAAGTCATTGCCTCCAAAGAGAGATGAACAGACAGGTGAATGGAGAAGACTACATAACAGTGAACTATATGGCCTTTATAGGAAGCCAGATGTAATACGAACAGTTAAGTCTCGTAGACTGCGATGGGCAGGACATGTGGTATGAAAGAGGTGCATGGAAGCTTCTTGTAGGAAAACCAGAGAGAAAATGCCCAGTTGGTAGACCAAGAATGAGGTGGGAGAATAACATTAACCATGATTTGAGGGAAGTAGATTATATGGAAAAACGACTGGAAAACAGTGTACAATAGGGATGTATTGAGAGTGTATGTCCATGCGGCCATGAACCTATGGGTTTGATAGTGCCAGTGAGTTAATTCTGTTCACAACCTCAAGGAACCAGATTGAGAGGAAGACGTAAGAATAGATGGTGGGATTGTGTGCACCAGAATCTTAAAAAATGTCAAATAAACCATTGGGAAAGGCTTTTTATGGAGAGGGATATCTGGAGGAGGCAAAAGTCCTTATTGGGCTCTAGTGCCATTTAAGAAGAAGAAAGTTAGTTAATATTTAATCAATTGAGTTGGTGTTTACTTGATGAAAATCCATATTTATTAATTAAATAAAAATAAAACGTAGTTTACGTTTTATTTGATTTTCATATTTATTATATAATTCAGTGACAGCTGTTTCAGTACAATGTACCTTCTTCATACATGTTAACAAATTATGAACATGTTCCAACTGATCTAAGCAACAATACAACAATATTTATATTTGAAGAGAAAAATTTTCGCCTAGACCGGGACTCGAACCCGGGACCCTTGGCTTTCCGGGCCAAGTGCTCTACCAACTGAGCTACCGAGGCGAGTTACGATCTAGACGCAAATTTTTCTCTTATGTACGTTGTAATTCCCTCGCGCCAAATGCTTGAAAAAATAGCTTCTATCTTTGCAAATGGCGGCTTCTTAGTTAAGAAGACATTTATTGGGAATTTAACACTACTTTATAGCCAGTAGGGCTTCTATTGACGATTTTTATTATTAATTTAACACTTCTCATAGAAGGATAAATTATATTTGAAGAGAAAATTTTCGCCTCGACCGGGACTCGAACCCGGGACCCTTGGCTTTCCGGGCCAAGTGCTCTACCAACTGAGCTACCGAGGCGAGTTACGATCTAGACGCAAATTTTTCTCTTATGTACGTTGTAACAACAATATTTATTTAAATTTGTAAATTTAACAAAGGGGATTCCCCTCCATGGTATCTTTACCTTGTCGTGGTGGAGTGGCTTGTGTGCTTAAATGATCCTGAGAGCTATGCCGGCGGTAGCATTGCTGCCGATAGGGTTACCCATGCCGGACTGGTCGAAGGTGATAAGCCAGACAAAATAAGTACCTTGGTCGAAAGAGTGACGATCTTTCACCGTAAAAATACAACCGTCAAGAAATGCGGACATGGGTTCTACTGGGGTAAAATTTTCCGGAGGTCAAATAGTCCCCCATTCGGTTCTCCGGGCGGGGACTACTTCAGGGAACCCATGCCAAAGGCTCAAACACAGGGACATGTTCCTAGGAACGTGGAATGTTAGGACTTTATACAATAGCGGGGCACTAGAGATATTAACGCGGGAATTGGATAAATCGCCCTTGGATATAGTCGCTTTACAGGAAGTTAGGTGGCCAGGAGAAGGTAGTCAGGAATCAGGAAGCTTTGCATTATACTATGGGGGTGCAGAAAGACCTGCATTTGGAACGGGTTTTTTAGTCAGAAGGAGGATCCTATCCGCTATCCGAGATATTAAGTTTGTTAGTGATAGGATATCATACATAATTCTAAAGGGTAAACGACATGATTTTATAATTGTAAATGTACATGCCCCCACAGAAGATAAAGATGACAAGATCAAGGATGAGTTCTATGAAGAATTAGAATGCTTATTTGATAGCCTTTCACGATATCATATGAAAATTGTCTTAGGAGATTTTAATGCAAAAGTGGGGCGGGAAGATATATTCAAACCAACAATAGGCAAATTCAGTCTTCATGAAGATAGTAACGACAACGGGGTTAGATTAGTCACATTTGCCACATCAAAGAATCTCATTGTTAAGAGCACAACATTTCAGCATAAGGATATTCATAAATACACCTGGACGTCCCCAGATGGAGAAACTCGGAACCAGATAGATCATGTATTAGTGGATAAACGCTGGCACAGTAGCATCATTGATGTTAGATCAGTTAGAGGGACAGACTGCAATTCAGATCATCATCTGGTCAGGGTGAAAATCAGACAACGGCTATCGCTTATGAGAGGAACAAACGCTAAAGATGATTCTGTAAAATATGAATTAAAAAACTTGAAAAATGATGAAATGCAGCAAGAATACCAAATCAAAATTGCTAATAGATTTGAAGTACTGGAATCTTCAGATGACAATGTGGCAAACGAAGAAGAAACTGATATAAATAAGGAATGGGAGGCTATAAGAGATACTATTAAATTGTCAGCATCAGAAAGCATTGGTTGTTTAAAAAAGAGGCAAAACAAGAAATGGTTTGATGAGGAATGTGCCGACATTGTAAAGAAAAAGAAAGCTAGCAAAAATGAAATGGTTACACGAGCCAAATGAAGTAAATTTAGAGCAATTGGGTAGTGTTAGACGGGAAACCACCAAGTTACTAAAGAGTAAAAAGAGGGAATATTGAGAGAGAGAAGATTAATGATCTTGAAATGAATGCAAAAAATAGGAACATTAGAGAATTATATCAGGGAATTAGTATAGAGAAGAAAGGGTTTCAGGCTAGAACAAACATAATTCGGAATGAAAATGGGGATATGATTGCAGATTCCAAGAGTATATTAAATAGATGGAAAAGTTATTTTAATCAACTATTAAATGTACATACAGAACAGGACATTGAGGAGGATAAGTTACAGACAGCAGAAATGCTAGTCGCAGAGCCAAGTGCATTAGAGGTTGAAATGGCAATTGAAAAATTGAAGATGTATAAAGCATCAGGTTCAGATGAGATCCCAGCAGAACTGATAAAATCAGGGGGAGAAAAATTGATGGACAAGATACGCTGTTTGCTTAGTATGATTTGGGAAAAAGAAGCTCTTCCAGATGAATGGAAGGAATCAATTATCGTACCAATTTATAAGAAAGGAGATAAAACTGATTGCAACAACTATAGGGGCATCTCATTACTTTCAACTTCGTACAAAATTCTAACAAATATATTAGTAAGCAGACTTACTCCCTATAGTGATGACATTCTAGGAGATCATCAATGTGCATTTAGAAGAAACAGGTCTACAACAGATCAGATTTTTAGTATAAGACAGATTTTAGAAAAGAAATGGGAATATAATGGTACTGTACATCAACTATACGTAGACTTCCAAAAAGCATATGATTCAATTAAGAGGGAGAAGTTATATAGTATCCTGCTGGAGTTCGGAATTCCTAAAAAGTTAGTTAGACTTATACGAATGTGTCTAAATGGCTCAACGAGTAGGGTGCGTGTAGGCAAACAGTTTTCAGACACTTTTGAAGTCCAGAATGGGTTGAAGCAAGGAGATGCACTATCTCCTCTACTATTTAATTTTGTACTAGAGCATGCCATTAAATCTTTAGAGAATGAGGAAGGCTTACAACTGAATGGTATTAATAAGCTGTTAGTTTATGCTGATGATGTAGTACTACTGGCCGATAGCGAGGAGATACTAAAGGCCAACACGCACACACTATTGAGTAACACTAAGAAATTAGGACTGGTAGTAAATATCAGTAAAACTAAATATATGGTCTCACGTAGAAATACATTATATAATGGAAGTGGACAGCTAATGACAAATGAGGGAAATTTTGAGGAATTGGCTGAATTCAAATACCTAGGAACAATAATCACAAATAGGAATGAGATGCATAAAGAAATTAAACATAGGCTCAATTCTGTAAATGCATGCTATTATGCATTGCAGAGACTTTTGATGTCCCAACTCCTTTCAAAAAATGTTAAGCTGAAAATATATAAAACTATTATTCTACCAGTTATATTATATGGGTGCGAAACATGGACTCTTACTTTAAGGGAGGAAAGGAGATTACGAGTATTTGAGAATAAAGTTCTTAGGAAAATTTTGGACCAAAGAGAGATGAACAGACAGGTGAATGGAGAAGACTACATAACAATGAACTACATGGTCTTTATAGGAAGCCAGATATAATAAGAACAGTTAAGTCCCGTAGACTGCGATGGGCAGGACATGTTGCGCGTATAGGGAATGAAAGACGTGCATGGAAACTTCTTGTAGGAAAGCCAGAAGGAAAACGCCCAGTTGGTAGACCAAGAATGAGGTGGGAGAACAACATTAACTATGATTTGAGGGAAGTAGATTATACAGGGAATGATTGGAAAGCATTAGCTCAGGATAGGGATGTATGGAGAGCTTATGTCCGTGCGGCCATGAACCTACGGGTTCGATAGTGCCAGTGAGTAAGTAAGTAAGTAAGTAACAAAGGGGATTCAATCAAATCAAGTTGAGAATTTAACAGTTTTTTACTACTTTTAAATTTATTAATTTCTACAGCCTCCAAAAGATCTAACTTCTTACCTTTATCACAAATATGTAACATTTCAAAATTTGGATCGAAACAATGATTAAACTGGAATAGGTGGTTAGCATATTTTGAATTTTCTAAATTTCTGTTATATGTTCTCATGTGTTCCTTTATCCAAGAGATAAAAGGTCTATCAGTTTGTCCTATATAGACATTGTCATATGTGCCACACTTCAATTTATATACACCTGATAATTTTTCTTTTTTTGTTTCGGTTTTATTGTTTTTTATTATATTTTGTAGAGTTTTATTGGTTTTAAATGCCACATTAATGTTCAACTTTTTAAAGTGTTTAGATATTTTATTTGAAAGTGGGCCTATGTATGACATTACGACATATTTCTTTATGTTTTCTAACATAAGTGTACACCCATTTTTAATAAACGTTTGGTAATTTTAATATCATTAATATATTTTTTTAACATAGATTTGGGGATTTATTGCAAATATTGGTCATTTAAATTTCATAGCGACGGATAGTAATCGAGGATGATAATCGATATGTGGGTTATCGCTGGCTCTATAAACTCTGGCGCATGCGCACTGTTGTTCTATAGGACTTTTACCAACATTTGAAAATAATTCCAAACCATATTTAGTGTTAGCGTACATAAAATTAGTTGATAGTTTATTAAATAATATGCATGTAAATTGTTTTGTTAGGTTAGGAAATGGGAAGTTAGTTTATGTCCATTTTCTTAGCATTAGGGAATTTATTCCCAAAGTTGGTAACACCGACTTCAGAGCCATCTACCGGAAGCTACATTAACCTTTACAGCAACTCGCGCATGCACACTGTGATTCTGTAGAACTTAGAATTAATTTGTGACGGTTTCTCCACCTTATCCAAAAATATTTTATCAATCGTTATAAAATGTTAAAATAGTAGGAAATGTTAGTAGAAATGGAAAAAAGGATATGCTACACTTCGGGTCGCACGAAAGTGTTTCTAAGTTCTATAGAATCGCAGTGCGCATGCGCTAGTGCTCCAATTATCCCAGGTAGATAAATGCAACCTCCAGCAGTTGGCGGTATATGTATGAGAAATCAGTATGACCAACATTGACACAAAATTCCCAGAACTTGTCTAAAAATGTACAATTAACACGAAATGAACTAGTGGAAATATGATTTTACGTGGTAACCGTCCGATATTTTGAATTTTTCATAGAATAACAGATATGAAGAGGTAATTTATTTTACGTATCAAATCACATTTAAAAAGCAAGGAACCTAAAAGCTAACCAAACCTAAATCAATTACTGTAACACAAATCAATTACTCTAACGTAGGTGAAATCCAGGGAACGTGGAAATGGTTGGCAACATCTGGAGTAGTTTGGGTTGTTGATGGTGGCAACGCTGGAACAACATAGGAAGTGGAGGGAAAATAACAAAGAGTAGGGAATAAGCAATGTAGCACGACCATGTTTTACGCAAATATACAAATATGAAAAAAAACTTGTTGCAACATTGGAAGATGTTTAAAATGTGTTTAAAAGTGTTGCAAAATGTTTTAAACGTGTTTAGTGCATCAGTGGAATAAGATATTAAATTCAAAAATTTTTGCGACCTGAAGTGTACAACAGCCGGAAAAAGTAAACAGTATCATGAATAATACATGATGTACCATAATGAGACCTAATCTATAGTTGGGCCAGTAAATTATACATGCTGCTATATGAGGTAAATTACCGATTCTTCTCCGCTCTCTTCTTCTGAAGAATCAGATTCAGAAGCTGAACCTTTATCGCCCTTTGCACCTTCTTCCTCACTCGAACTTGCATCTCCTCTTTCTTCCTAAACATTAACAAAAACATAGAATTAACTACAAAATACTGTATAAAACCAAATGTAAATATGCATTTCAAAATAATTTCTACTTACTCTCCACTTTCTTTCTTTTTCTTCTCTTTTCATCTGCTCCTGTATCTCTTCAGGGTTGGTAAATCTCCTATGCTTTCCTTTGTGGTTGGTATATTTACCTACATAAATTCATCACAGTTTATTAATATATTACTTAAAGAATTATTATAACAATTTAATTCACTCTCTCGCAACGTTAAAGAGGCATACAAAATATTTCAAAATATAATGTGATGCCCTCATGTTAGTTTTAACCTACACAAAAGGATGATTTTTCGATAGTAAACAAGCTTTGCTTATATTATATTCACAAAGATGAATCTATATATAATTTTCTTACCTCTAGGCATTTTGAAGATGTATTTTATTATTAAATATTTACAAAAAATATGTTAAAATTGAGCAGATACTTTTAATAATCTCCACACGGTAAAAATTTGGGTTCTTTCACCAGCTGTGAAACGAGAATGTTCAATGTTTGATCTATGGCAATCTATGGTTTTACAACAGTTGGAAGAACATGCTCATTGCCAACATTCCTCGATTTTAAAATAAAACAATATATTTCTAATTTAAATTACAAATTAAATCCCTAAATATATTGCCTGAATTAATTTTACATTAGTCATAAGATCATAGAAAAACTTATAATTTTGATGGAATAATAGTTATCACACACCATAATTATACAAAATTATTTGTTTATTGTTTGGTAACATAGAGCGACATAGAGAAACCTCTGTGGTTGGTAATGGCTAATGAAAGTCAATAAACGGAAGCTACAAAGACTTATAAAAATGTCCATAAATATATGTAGAATATTAACTCAAAACCGATGAGAATCTATAAATTATATAGTCTCTTTTGATTTCAATTGTTCATCAATTTTCTCCAGTTAATTTAAACACATTTAATGTATTTGTGTTGAACCTGCGAGTACGTATTTTGACAAACATTTGCTATTGGGGCTGGGTACAAAGTTTGTGCGATCACGAAAATTAATATTATAAATTATAACTTCGGGAATAGGTTTTTATTGATGAGATGTGTGAATTTTATAAATGTTTAATTTTAAATATACGTCTAGGTTTTGAATGAGTTTCTTGAATCCGTGATTGACAAGCTGTACAGGTCTATTTATTGTCATGATTCAAGTTACAATTTGAATAATTAAAATAATATTAGTAATAATTAATTGATTAGTCTGCGATGAACCAGTATAAAAATTTAACTCCAGATGAATAATTGGGTAATTCAAGTTCTATGAATTCTCTTAAACACTAAAATACATATACACAATAGTTTGACATTTTAACCTATTGTTTATACTATAGACCTAATAAATCAGAATGAATGCATGCTAATGTGTCTTTGGTGAGAGGGTACAAGGTTTTTACTTCTAATATCTTTTTTAAATTTATTTCATTTGGCTCAACTGTATACTAGTCCTTACTATGCTACACCAAGCAATATTATTGCGATACTGTTGCATATTTACTTTTTATTTTTAAGATTTTAGATGAGATTCCCTATTTGTCTGCCATGATTTTCTATACAACACTCTTATGCCGCTGTTGCACTAAACATTTTGCCAATTTAAAATAACATTTTGTACTATTTTAAGCATTTTGAAACTATTTTATAAACATTTACTTACTTACTTACTCACTGGCACTATCGAACCCATAGGTTCATGGCTGCGCAGACATAAGATCTCCATACATCCCTATCCTGGGCTGATGCTTTCCAATCATTCCCTGTATAATCTACTTCCCTCAAATCATAGTTAATGTTGTTCTCCCATCTCATTCTTGGTCTACCAACTGGGCGTTTTCCCTCTGGCTTTCCTACAAGAAGCTTCCATGCACGTACCCCAGTTGAACCCATGTCCGCATTTCTTGACGGTCGACCAAGGTACTTTTTTCGTCTGGCTTATCACCTGATTTTTAAATATTTATATAATTACGCAAATATTGTGAATCGAGTTCTACAGATGCACAAATGCTTCATGTAACATCCACTAGATGGCTCTCAAATCGGTGTCACCAACATTTGCAAATAATTCCAAACCATATTTTAAGAAATTAACTTAATTTTGTTAACTTCCAATGGGACACATCAGTGTACTTAAAATTAGTTTATACTTTATTGAATAATATGCATGTAATTTGTTTTGTTAGGTTAGGAAATGGGAAGTTGGTTTATGTCCTTTTTTTTTTTTTTTGCATTTGGAAATTTATTCCAAAAGTTGGTAATGCCAACTTCAGAGTCATCTAATGGAAGCTACTTTAACCATTACAGCAACTCCTGCAACTTGCGCATGCGCACTGCGATTCTGTAGAACTTGGAAGAATTCATGGCAGACAAATAGTGAACTTTTTCCCTTTTTAAGAATTCACGATTCATTTGATTCTTATTAAGAAAACCGCATAATGTAAAAATTCCAAAATTTATTAGGCTATATTAATTTAAGAGACAAGTCAAGTCTTGGGAATAAATCACGATTGCTCGCAGACGACATCATTCAATATGTCGGACCAAAGTATGTTAGAATTGAATTCTCTGGAAAGTTTTAATATAAATATTTTTGAACAAAAGAAAAACATTAAGAAATTCTTGAAATTGAAAGAAAAAAAGAAAAGAGCTTTGGCCGACATTACATTTATTAAGAAATGTATAAAGAATCAAATTTTACCTAAATTCATTAGAAATAAATGTGTGAGGTAAGAAGAAATCATGATTCATTTGATTCTTATTAAAAAAACCTCATAGTGTAAAAATTCCCATAATTTATTTATTATATTATTACAATATTTCAAGAAGAGAAAAAATTAGGAACTCAGTTACAAGGGAGAAAATGAAGATTGAAGACACTATTTTAGATTATATTAAAACTCAGTAATTAAGATGGTACGGACATGTCCAGCGAATGGAAGAGGATCGACTACCAAAATCTGTTTTGGAATGGAAACCTGAGGGATGAAGAGGCAGAGGAAGACCTAAAACCTCCTGGAGTCAGGGAATATGTTTATATATGAAGGAGAAACATCTACAACCAGGAGATTGGATGGACCGACAAAATTGGCTATTAGGAATCGGACGATATCAAAGACATTAATCAACCAATGATCTATCTGTATTATTACAATATTTCCCATGTAATAAATGTCATTAAATTTAGATTATTTTTACCTTAATTTGTTTATGAAACATAACTATTCATTCGAAAAGACTATTGACTATTTCATGTCCAGATTAGAATTGTGCCAGCAATGAATTGAGATTTATTAAATTAATATTAAGAAGCTAAAGCTGTTACTATGATTGAAATAAGTATATTAAAGTACACAACTAAATTATTGTACTCAAATGGTAAAGAGAAAAATTTATGCCTGAACCGGGAATCAAACCCCGAACCTTCAGCTTTCTGTGCTGATGCTCTTAACCATCGATTCCCGGTTCAGGCATAAATTTTTCTCTTTACCATTTGATTACAATGAATTGAGTTGTTGATGGTATCATTAAATAAAATTGAATCGACTGGATTCTGTGTTATATACTGTGTTATAAATTTATTGTACTAAAACAACCATGTCTTGAAAATGATCTCACACATAAGGAGATTGAAACGTCGACACTATAATAATTTATGCTTTGACTGAGATAACGTTTATTTCTTTGTAATTATAATATTAATTACTTTCAGTGAAAAATCATTTTAAATATACTAAATCTCATCATATAACCAACGAAATATATCTAGTAGTCACTGGTAAAACAGATTAATCAGTTTATGTAAAACATGCTAAATAATATTTAATTTTAGGAAGTGATATTTTGAGGTTATTTTAATTATATTATTTTTGGTCTGGACATCTTACCTCAATATTAATATTGATTTGTTCTTGGACATGTTTCAAAACAATTCTCTTTTATCGTCAGCTTTCCCAGACTGGTTTTATTTATGTTGCACCATCTGGATGTCGATGTCAGCTCCATCCTGTGATTGGCCAAAGAACCTCCAAACAAGGTCACCCTCCATCGGAATATCAAAATTCATAACTCTGTTTCTGTTCTTCTGAATATAAATTTTTTCCCAAATAGTCAGCTCTTTTGTATTTTCTAACTGTTTTAATAATTTAGTGTCTGAATTTATATTATGTTTTTCAGACCAAACATGAGCAGCAACTGCAGATTTTTCAATTTCTCCATTTTTAATATTTTTTGTGTGTTCTAAAAATTAGAACCAAAGAACACATAAGAAATATTAAAAATGGAGAAATTGAAAAATCTGCAGTTGCTGCTCATGTTTGGTCTGAAAAACATAATATAAATTCAGACACTAAATTATTAAAACAGTTAGAAAATACAAAAGAGCTGACTATTTGGGAAAAAATTTATATTCAGAAGAACAGAAACAGAGTTATGAATTTTGATATTCCGATGGAGGGTGACCTTGTTTGGAGGTTCTTTGGCCAACCACAGGATGGAGCTGACATCGACATCCAGGTGGTGCAACATAATGCAACATAAATAAAACCAGTCTGGGAAAGCTGACGATAAAAGAGAATTGTTTTGAAACATGTCCAAGAACAAATCAACATTAATATTGAGGTAAGATGTCCAGACCAAAAATAATATAATGCTAAATAAATTAATTTGCTATCTACGTAATCCAATCTAGCCTTACCTATCTTGCCTAACCAACCAAATGTATCTGAATAAAAGATTTGGCAATTGACTTTAGCGAATATGATAAAATATTCATAAATTGATGGGAAATAACATTATGAGATTTTCAGTTAATAAAAATTAATAAAACGATGGCTGGAGATGTGAGGGATTTCTTTTGAAAACTAGTTTACATTAAATTTAAAGAGAAAAATTTTCGCCTAGACCGGAACTCAAACCCGGGACCTTTCGTTTACAGTACCAATGCTCTTCCAACTGAGCTACCGGGGCGAGTTCCAATCTAAACGCAAATTTTTCTCTTATATATGTTGCAATTCCCACCCACCTAATGCTTGAAGCCTTTGCTTTTATCATTGCAAATGATAACACTATTTGCAATGATAAAATCAAAGGCTTCAAGCATTTAGTGGGCAGGAATTACAACATATATAAGAGAAAAATTTGCGTTTAGATTGGAACTCGCCCCGGTAGCTCAGTTAGAAGAGCATTGGTACGGTAAACTAAAGGTTCTGGGTTCGGGTCCTGGTCTGCACGAAAATTTTTCTCTCCAAATTTAATTTATCTTTCAATGAGAAGTGTTAAATTAATAATAAAAACATCTGTAGTTTCCATGCTTGAAGAACACAAAGTATGAGGTGAGATACATCTCAATTTATTAATTTTTATTAATTATTAATGATTAATAGGGCAAGGCAATTAATGATTTTGCACCTTTTTCTTATGAAGGTTGAAACATTGCTTGCATATATGAAAATGTACGGCATTAAAAAACGGATTAAATGAAAGCAATATGTTAGGGAGGGCATTTTTTTTTTTTTTTTTGCATTTTCTTAACTTATTTAGGGATAGGTCATTTTTTTTGGCAATTTTTAGGTTATTTTGAGCATTTTTTACACTTTTCAAGAAGGCTGTGACATTATTTGTATTTGATTTAAGATTTTTATTATAATTCAGTATTTTTCCTTGTCAATACAATTTCTAGGAATTAAGTAGTTTGTTTTGCTAACTACTACCCCTAATTTTTCAAGGTATGTGCAAACTGATCTTCGCTCACTTCTAGGAATTTTAGTCAATTTCTTAGAGCTTATGCTAGCTTCTACCCTTATTCTGATTGTTAACTGCAATTCAAAATTGCTGTAAAAGTGCACTGTGTAATTGATATGGATTTTCTGCAATAAAAGGTACTGTAATATGTATTATTAACTACTTTTCTCTTAATATTTTGATGTTAAGTTAAATTTTATGTAATTCAGTAATCAAGTGAGTTCTTAATCTGATTAATAGTATTTTTATTGGTAATTCTTAACTTTTTATTCGTCATTTTTTTTTTATTTTATCGGTCATTTTTTGCATTTTTTAGGTCATAAATGTATTTTTTATTTTGCATTTTTTACCAATTTATAGGTCATTAAATGCCTTGCCCTAATGATTAAATATGTTGGTAAACAAGTCTCTAACATGAATTATAACTGATGTAATCCGATAAGTATTAACATAGTTAGTCGCTCTATGTTACAAGATTCATAGAGTGGCATCTCACATAGATTAACCTAACTAACAAATGTTGATAAACTGATGTTATAATTTGTTGAGTGATCTCCGTGAATTTATGTATTTTGAATTGTTTCAGTTACAGATAATTGAATAAAGAGATTTTGATATCAGAACACAAAATGACGAACATGTTTGATCAGTATGAACAGGCATCCCAGCGCATCAGAGGAAACGTAGCGCCACCAATCCGCCCAGAAATGGTAAATATTTCTAAATTATCTTGTGTGAAACTTCATGGCTTCTCTTAATAAAATGTAAATTAGACAGAAAGTCGTAAAGAAAGGTTAGAATGTAATGTGATAAGAGATATTAGCCATGCATGCCTGCTTCCTGACTAGCAGGCCTGGATTCAATCTTTGGCAAAGTTGAAAATTTTAATTTAAAAAAAAAATGTATTTAGCAGGTTTCACATCTTCCTGCGCCCAATTAATCTACTGTCATTCTCCTCCATATATCTGTCATTCCAATCTCCATAAAAAAATCCTTTTTTCAGCATTGTATATTTTTCAAATGAACAGAGAGCTAGCCTGACGTGTCAACCCCCCAACCTGGAGGACCAGGAGATGTCCCAAACTGGAGGACCAGGAGATTTTTAATCTAGGTTCTCTACCTTTAGTACTTGATGAACCAACACCTAACTGCAAGGCTGCAGTACCTGTAACCCTAGCCAGGATACTCAGCCAGGCATACTGAACCCTGTTTTTTACGAAGTTGTTACTCCTCTCCCTTATTCTTTTCCAACCTGGCTTGGGACAGGCTTCGGCATTTTTTTTTTCTAATTGTAAAATTAATTAAATTAAAAAATAAGTTTGGTCTTTATTCATCTTACCTCATATTTTCATATTCTTGTATCTTGTAAGCCCATGTTTTCCCTTAACAGAGATTTAGGCGCTCTCCCCCTACAGGGAAGATTTTGAACCATACTAATTTAGTTACACTTGTTTTCGTATAGATGTCATTTGAGTGGTCAATGGTCAAGCGTTCTGCCTCATACTGACATCTAGGAAACCAAGGTAGTACTAGGACGGGAAAATTCGGTAAATTTTGCTTAGAGGCCTTTTCATTCGGGCTTAAGGATCTTTTACGAGCCTGAAAATCTTCAGACTCGTGAATTAAATTAAATTATTTTCATTATAAAATTTTCAATCTTTGGACTAGAGGAGTGGTGGGATGATATCCCTTGGCATACCAGCTGGCTGCTGGCCCCATATCGACATGTGTTAATCATAGAAATGGACAATCATCTATCATCTAGCCAGTATAAGGGTGACATGTGGTCAGAACATTGAGTCCTTCAGCAGTATACACTTTGGAATCACGGGCTGCAGCCAACATATACACAATATTTAATGAACCTAAAAGCTAACCTAACGAAATTTAAGCATTAATACTGAGTGGAGAACATATTTTAATCGACTCACCTCATACATTTTCAAACTTCTTTGATACCGACGGTTTCAGACAATATCATGTCCTTCATTAGTCATGGCGTCCACTGATGAAATTCCGTGATTGTTGATTTCTTTAGTGACATCACCTCTTGTGCTGCCATCTTTCGTTGGGATTATAAACTTTGTAATTAAATTTTTATCCACCGGAATATCGAAATTCATAGATCAATATTTATTCTTCCAGTGGATAAAAATTTAATTACAAAGTTTATAATCCCAACGAAAGATGGCAGCACAAGAGGTGATGCCACTAAAGAAATCAACAATCACGGAATTTCATCAGTGGACGCCATGACTGATGAAGGACATGATATTGTCTGAAACCGTCGGTATCAAAGAAGTTTGAAAATGTATGAGGTGAGTCGATTAAAATATGTTCTCCACTCACTATTAATGATATAACCTCATAATGTTTACTTCCTGATATTAATTTAAATATGAAATTTAAGCACTCTAACCTGTGAAAGAATGCAATGCCCAAAAATAAATAGTAAGTTCTGAAATTCTGAAGTATACATGTACAGTTAATTAGTACATACTCTATGTTGGCTGCACTGGAACACATCTTTCTTGTTGCGTAGAATATTCGTTAAAATCAATATGACTGTATTCATGCTTCTTGTAGTTAAATATCATAAAACAATTATTGAAATAATTGTTTGAAAAATGTAAAAACCATTGTAAATGGTGGGAAATAATTTGAAAAATGAAACACTAAGAATAAATTATATTTGAAGAGAAAAATTTTCGCCTAGACCGAGACTCGAACTCGGGACCTTTGGCTTGCCGGGCCAAATGTTCTACCAACTGAGCTACTGAGGCAAGTTGCGATCTAGACGCAAATTTTTCTCTTATATACATTGTAATTCCCTCTCACCAAATGCTTTTGAAACCATTGTTCTATCTTTGCAAATGGCGGCTTCTTAGTTAAGAAGACATTTATTGGGAATTTAACATTACTTTATAAAGCTAGTAAGGCTTCTAATGATGTTTTTATTATTAATTTAACATTTCTCAATGGAAGATAAATTATATTTGAAGAGAAAAATTTTCATCTAGACCGAGACTCGAACCCAGAACCTTTGGCTTGCCGGGCCAAATGCTCTACCAACTGAGCTACCGAGGCGAGTTGCGATCTAGATGCAAATTTTTGTCTTATTTAAATTAATAATAAAAACATCATTAGAAGCCTTACTAGCTTTATAAAGTAATGTTAAATTCCCAATAAATGTCTTCTTAACTAAGAAGCCGCCATTTGCAAAGATAGAAGCAATGGTTTCAAAAGCATTTGGTGAGAGGGAATTACAATGTATATAAGAGAAAAATGTGCGTCTAGATCGCAACTCGCCTCGGTAGCTCAGTTGGTAGAGCATTTGGCCTGGCAAGCCAAAGGTCCCGGGTTCGAGTCTCGGTCTAGGCGAAAATTTTTCTCTTCAAATATAATTTATCTTTCATTGAGAAATGTTAAATTAATAATAAAAACATCACTAAGAATAAAATTTGACAGAAGTTCATGAAGGAATTAAAAAAAGTTGCATCACAAGTTGTAAAGTTTAGTCCAATAAACATCAAACTGTCTAAATTTGAAGACAAAAATGTATGGTAAAATCAAATGTTTCTTACCTCTCCTCATACAAATCTTCTAAGTAGATCGCAATTTCAAGACCATAGCGGTCTCATCTTCAGTACTATTTTGGCGACTGATGTTATGTTGATCGGAAGAAACTCTTCTTCTTCCCTCTATTGGTGGACCGATGAACCTCTGGATCAGGTCAGAATTTATGTGAATTTCCAGAAGTTCATCGGTCCACCAACAGAGGGAAGAAGAAGAGTTTCTTCCGATTGACATAACATCAGTCACCAAAATAGTACTGAAGATGAGACCGTTATGGTCTCAAAATCACGATCAACTTAGAAGATTTGTATGAGGAGAGGTAAGAAACATTTGATTTTACCATAAATTAAACCTCATAGTGATTAATTTCCTGTAAAAGTTAAACAAAAATATAAGCCTAAATCGGAATTCGAACCCAATATCTCTGGTTCTGTACACCAGTGCTTTAATGATTTAGCTATTAGGCATCTTGATTTACACATGGATTTTTCTCTTATACTAATATGATTACCGCGCGCCAGACAGCAGTGAACTTCATTCCACTGATGCCATCTAGCGGCCTCTTAACCCATTGGAGACTTTTAATGAGTCTCCCTCGTGAGCAGGTAGAAAGTCCAAACAGCTCAAGCACGACTTACACTCGTTATTGTGTTAAAACCCGACACTATAAGAAGTTGGCTCTATCTTTACTGATTAAAAATTTATGTTCGCCATCTGTAAAATTTGTTGCTGGTTTATATAAAGCGTATATGTAGTCCTAGTATATTGTATAGTTTATTATAGATAGAATTTATAGAATAATATATTTTAGGTATTTATTACGTAAAAATATATATATTGTTTCAATGTTTTTTTTTCGAATATCATGGTTGTAAATGTAACTTTTTTAGAAACACGTTCAGTTCAAACTCTCTAAACGGAATAAAACGGCGCGGTTTGGATTAACATATTAGAAATTGTACTCTTCAGGAAGTTTCTGAAGTGCTCTTTTTTACGAGAACACCAGAGGAGAAGAAATGCCAAAACATAAAGAATGGAGAAATTGAAAATCAGCTATAGCAGCACATAGTTTATTAGAGCATCATAGGATTGAAAAAGAAGCAAAACTTTTAAAACATCTATCTAAACCTTTGGATTTAACAGTTTGGGAAAATATATATATTCAAAAAAACCATACTAGAACTATGAACTTTGAGATTCCGGACGAACCGAGCTTGATTACAAAGTTCTTCAAAAATACAACAGATAGCAGTTTAGAAAATGATTCATTCAAAATAACACCAGATGGCAGTTTGAAGAGTAATTCCTTCAAAAGAACACCAGATGGCAGTCTAGAGAATTACTGGCAAAAGGGAAAAAATTGACAATCGTGAAAACAGCTGATGATGACGACAACGTGTCGCCGATACTGCAGTGCTGTGTTTAAAAAAACATAGAAGTATGAGGTAAGAGGAAATCACGATTCATTTAATTATTATTAATTGAACCTCATATGTTAAAAATTCCCAAATTTAATATATAAATTAAACATCAAATCTATCTGTTATGTTTCAGAGCACAACAGGTTTCATACACATGAAGTTGGGAGAAGAAACGCCAATATTCAGCAAACAGAAGGTGAATTTCTCTCCAACGGATCACATAACTCACTTAGCCGTGAGCAGTGAACTTCTAGTCCTCACGATGGCCAACAACGTACTGCTGCGTATTGACTTGCATCAGCCGGACAAACCAGAGGAGATAGAACTGAGCAAGTACATGTCACACCTCAAGCTGAGTGGTATTTTTCTTGATCCGTTGGGTCACCATCTCTTGATGAGCCTGTCTCCAAGACACCCTGACACGCCGGCAGAGCTGCTGTATCTCTCTCGCAAAGCTAATAAACCCAAGCAGCCGAGCAAACTGAAAGGACATGAAGTTACTGCTGTCGGCTGGAATTTTGGGAATGATTCTGATATGACAACAGGTCCCATTCTTCTGGGCACTTCAAAAGGTCTTATATTTGAAACAGAGATATCATTGGATGGAGATAGGATTTTCCAGTCAAGTTTGGAGCAATACTGGAGACAGGTAACTGCTATATTAAAAACTAGCTAATACCCAGCATGCGTTGTTATGCCTAAATAAATGAAGTGTGATAGTTTATTTTAGGAAGTAATATTTTGAGGTTCTTTTAATCAAGTGTTTTTGAGACTGGAAACATTTTACCTCAAATTAATGAATTTGAGGTAAGATTTTTTTTTAGTTGTTTCTCGACTTACCTTATACTTCTTAACTCCCTCGCAGATCTAGATTTCGTCACTGTATTTGTGTACGTGAACAGCATTGAGAATGTCACAAATACAGTGACGAAATCTAGATCTGCGAGGGAGTTAAGAGGTATAAGGTGAGTCAAGAAACAACTCAACAAAATTAAAATAAATCTCATAGTGTTATTACCTACCTACATAACTTAATTGAGGTAAGATGTTTCCAGTCTCAAAAAAAAAACTTGCTTAAATTAAATGTGTTTTTATGTTTAGTTGAATAAGTGAAAAAAAAATTGTCATAATTATTTTTACTCGTAGATACCTTGTGCTGATTACCCGGTATTGCCCAGGAATCTATTTATCCCTATCTTCTTGGCATAAATGAGCTGAAAGACAAAAATGGTTATTGAGAGTGAGTTATCCATAAAAGCAAACCTGCCGTGTGCTGCTATGCTTGTCTGGGAATCTAGTCATCCCGATCTTTTTGGCATCAGTGAGCTCAAAGATAAAAACGGTTATTGTGAGTTTTTTGTAAAGGATAGACATATGCTGTCACAGACTTTCTTATAGATTTTTTTAAAAATATTCAATTCTGTGTACATTAATTTGGTGTATATGTCATGGGTTAGGCAGTGTAAGCCATATAAGCATCCAAAAAGTCCCAAAAAAACACGTTTTTCTCTACAAAGGGTTAAGGGGGTTGAGTATTACAACTCTCTTATAGCCTAAAACCCCCAGGCTCCATCACAATCGGATGAACGTATTGATGCACAAAGGACACATACATTAATTTTTATATATTTAGATAATTGATACCCATACTGTATGGTCTAAGCCATTGTAATTAAAATATTTAATTTCTGTTTTTTCTCATGATGTACATAGAGATGGGACTTCGATTTATCCTCATATTATATTATTTTTAGTCTGGACATCTTACCTCAATATTAATGTTGATTTGTTCTTGGACATGTTTCAAAACAATTCTGTTTTATCGTCAGCTTGTCCAGACTGGTTTTATTTATTTTGCATTATGTTGCACAACCTGGATGTCGATGTCAGCTCCATCCTGTGGTTGGCCAAAGAACCTCCAAACAAGGTCACGCTCCATCGGAATATCAAAATTCATAACTCTGTTTCTGTTCTTATGAATATAAATTTCTTCCCAAATAGTCAGCTCTTTTGTATTTTCTAACTGTTTTAATAATTTAGTGTCTGAATTTATATTATGTTTTTCAGACCAAACATGAGCAGCAACTGCAGATTTTTCAATTTCTCCATTTTTAGTATTTCTTATGTGTTCTTTGGTTCTAATTTTTAGGTTTCTTTTTGTTTTTCCTATATATATATCTTTTCACAACCCATACATTCAATTTGATATATTCCTGACTTTTTATTTTTATCAGTTTTTTCATTTTTGTTGGTTTTTATTAGTTTATTTAAAATGTAGTTATTTTTTTGGTGCTAATTTAATATTATCAAATATATATCAAATTGAATGCATGGGTTGTGAAAAGATATATATAGGAAAAACAAAAAGAAACCTAAAAATTAGAACCAAAGAACACATAAGAAATATTAAAAATGGAGAAATTGAAAAATCTGCAGTTGCTGCTCATGTTTGGTCTGAAAAACATAATATAAATTCAGACACTAAATTATTAAAACAGTTAGAAAATACAAAAGAAATTTATATTTAGAAGAACAGAAACAGAGTTATGAATTTTGATATTCCGATGGAGCGTGACCTTGTTTGGAGTTTCTTTGGCCAACCACAGGATGGAGATGACATCGACATCCAGGTTGTGCAACATAATGCAACATAAATAAAACCAGTCTGGGAAAGCTGACGATAAAACAGAATTGTTTTGAAACATGTCCAAGAACAAATCAACATTAATATTGAGGTAAGATGTCCAGACTAAAAATAATGTAATTAAAATAACCTCAAAATATAACTTCCTAAAATTAAATATTATCATCATATACTTACTTTTACTTTTTTTACTTTTGAGGCCCTCTCCACTTTTCAGCGGTTACCCTGTATTCCCATTCGCCATTCTTGCCGATCATGCCATTCATCCTCCTCCAGACTTTGGTCATTCATCAATCTATGGATCTCTCCTCTCCAAGTTGTTCTTGGCCTGCCCTGTTTTCTCCTACCAGAAGGTGACCATTTCAAAAGAGTTTTGGGCCACCTATCATCCTCCATTCTCCTGACATGGCCATACCACTGAAGAGCTCGTCTTTCGATCCTTTCCACCACTGTCTCCTCCATATACATCATCTGCCTCACTTCTTCATTTCTTCTTCTTTCCAACCTGGACACCCTGGCACTGCGTCTTATTCCATCCATCTCCACTGCCAAGATCTTAGTTTTTTGTCCCTCTACCAAAGTCCATCCCTCAGCACCATAAGTCATTATGCTTTTTTATCCTCATATAAAGAGTTCTAAAAAGAATCCATTAATGCAGGAACTGCTTAAACGACAAATTCCTCGATTATATGGTCCAATTTTGCTAGTGTAGGGATTGTGTATAACATAATAATAATAATAATCTAAATCAACTTTTCTAAAAGGAGGACATGGATAGATGATGATGATGATGATGGAATATATCTTTCTTTTGTTAATCCTTAAATTGGCAAAACTCTGGTTTCCCTTTATCAGTTATTTAAATGAGTCAGAATGCAGTAAAAACAATGTTTTTTTTTTTTTAAATTTCAGGATATATCATTCTTATTGGGTTTAATATGTTATTAATATTTAATTTTAGGAAGTTATATTTTGAGGTTATTTTAATTATATTATTTTTGGTCTGGACATCTTACCTCAATATTAATGTTGATTTGTTCTTGAACATGTTTCAAAACAATTCTGTTTTATCTTCAGCTTTCCCAGACTGGTTTTATTTATGTTGCATTATGTTGCACCACCTGGATGTCGATGTCAGCTCCATCCTGTGGTTGGCCAAAGAACCTCCAAACAAGGTCACCCTCCATTGGAATATCAAAATTCATAACTCTGTTTCTGTTCTTCTGAATATAAATTTTTTCCCAAATAGTCAGCTCGTTTGTATTTTCTAACTGTTTTAATAATTTAGTGTCTGAATTGATATTATGTTTTTCAGACCAAACATGAGCAGCAACTGCAGATTTTTCAATTTCTCCATTTTTAATATTTCTTATGTGTTCTTTGGTTCTAATTTTTAGGTTTCTTTTTGTTTTCCCTATATATATCTTTTCACAACCCATGCATTCAATTTGATATATTCCTGACTTTTTATTTTATCAGTTTTTTCATTTTTGTTGGTTTTTATTAGTTTATTTAAACTGTAGTTATTTTTTGGTGCTAATTTAATATTAAACTTCTCAAATATATTTTGAAATTTATTATGTACCCAGGGGTGATATGTGAATTTCCTATATTTTTTCATAGGTGGTTCTTCTTTTTCAAGATTACTTCTGTTTATCATTTTTTTTTTTTATACTTTTCTATCCTTTTATGTACCATTTTTTCATCAAACCCATTTTCTCTTGCTACTTTGATTATGTGTTTTTTCTCATGTTTGAAATCTTCTTCGTTTAAGGGTAAGTTTACCAATCTATGAGTTAAACTATTAAATGCTGCTAATTTATGTCCAATTGGATTGAACCCTGTTGATTTTATAAAACTTTCCGTATGAGTTTCTTTCCTATGAATCCTGAATTCAATTTTTCTTTTTTCTTCGTTTCTGACCAATTTAAGATCCAAAAAAGGTATTTGTTTATTGTCTTCTATTTCTTTGGTGAATTTAATGTTTGTACTCTGTAAATTTAATAGTTTTAGGGAATCTTCTACATGTTTTTCTTTAACAATACAAATTATATCATCAAACATGAAAAACATGTAGAAGATTGTATAACTGTAGGCTTTCACGGCCGGCGTCTTGATCCCTATTAGGTTCGTCTTCCGGGCATATAGGCCGTGGTCCAGTCGTTCTTCTACTCGACGTTTCGTCTACTGCTGCGGTAGACATCTTCAGGAGATACTGCGTGCTCTCTGTGAACTCCTCAACAGTCGGCTGCAGACTGGCTGGTCGTTGGAAACTCCCTCCCTATTTATAGGCACGCCCCTGGTGGAGAGGCGGTTTTCTGCGCGGTCCGTGTTGCGTGCTGTTTTGTCCAGGCTGTCGCTAGCAGAAGTCATAGGCTTCGTTGTCGTATTGTGCAATGCCGGGATCCAGATTTTGTTTATCTTCATGGTTTCTTCTTTTTTGTTAAAGGAACACAAAAATTCCTTTAACAAAAAAGAAGAAACCATGAAGATAAACAAAATCTGGATCCCGGCATTGCACAATACGACAACGAAGCCTATGACTTCTGCTAGCGACAGCCTGGACAAAACAGCACGCAACACGGACCGCGCAGAAAACCGCCTCTCCACCAGGGGCGTGCCTATAAATAGGGAGGGAGTTTCCAACGACCAGCCAGTCTGCAGCCGACTGTTGAGGAGTTCACAGAGAGCACGCAGTATCTCCTGAAGATGTCTACCGCAGCAGTAGACGAAACGTCGAGTAGAAGAACGACTGGACCACGGCCTATATGCCCGGAAGACGAACCTAATAGGGATGTAGAAGATTCCCTAAAACTATTAAATTTACAGAGTACAAACATTAAATTCACCAAAGAAATAGAAGACAATAAACAAATACCTTTTTTGGATCTTAAATTGGTCAGAAACGAAGAAAAAAGAAAAATTGAATTCAGGATTCATAGGAAAGAAACTCATACGGAAAATTTTATAAAATCAACAGGGTTCAATCCAATTGGACATAAATTAGCAGCATTTAATAGTTTAACTCATAGATTGGTAAACTTACCCTTAAACGAAGAAGATTTCAAACATGAGAAAAAACACATAATCAAAGTAGCAAGAGAAAATGGGTTTGATGAAAAAATGGTACATAAAAGGATAGAAAAGTATAAAAAACAAAAAATGATAAACAGAAGTAATCTTGAAAAAGAAGAACCACTTATGAAAAAATATAGGAAATTCACATATCACCCCTGGGTACATAATAAATTTCAAAATATATTTGAGAAGTTTAATATTAAATTAGCACCAAAAAATAACTACAGTTTAAATTGGATCACCAACCTACAAAATTTCGAAATGGCTGAATAATCAATTTAAAAGAATTAATAATTTTGAAAGTCTGCAGATTGAAAATTCATTGGAATTAGTTAAGAAATTAGAAAAAGTGGAAATTGAACCCACAGATAGGTTGGTTTCGTTTGATGTAGTTTCACTATTCACAAATGTACCGAAACAAAAAACTTTGGAGATATTGAACAATTGGTTAAGAAAAAACAACATAGACAGAGAGATCAAAGAAGATTATTTGAAATTAACTGCGTTATGCATTGATCAAATGTTTTTTACATTCAATGGGAGTTTCTATAGACAAAAATCAGGGCTCTCAATGGGAAACCCATTATCACCTTTTCTGGCAAATTTATTTATGAGCGATTTTGAATGTAAAATCACTAAAGCACATCCCACAATGTTTAAATTTTGGAGTAGATATGTTGATGATATAATTTGTATTGTTAAAGAAAAACATGTAGAAGATTCCCTAAAACTATTAAATTTACAGAGTACAAACATTAAATTCACCAAAGAAATAGAAGACAATAAACAAATACCTTTTTTGGATCTTAAATTGGTCAGAAACGAAGAAAAAAAAGAAAAATTGAATTCAGGATTCATAGGAAAGAAACTCATACGGAAAAATTTTATAAAATCAACAGGGTTCAATCCAATTGGACATAAATTAGCAGCATTTAATAGTTTAACTCATAGATTGGTAAACTTACCCTTAAACGAAGAAGATTTTAAACATGAGAAAGAAAAAAACACATAATCAAAGTAGCAAGAGAAAATGGGTTTGATGAAAAAATGGTACATAAAAGGATAGAAAAGTATAAAAAACAAAAAATGATAAACAGAAGTAATCTTGAAAAAGAAGAACCACTTATGAAAAAATATAGGAAATTCACATATCACCCCTGGGTACATAATAAATTTCAAAATATATTTGAGAAGTTTAATATTAAATTAAATAACAATATTGGATCACCAACCTACAAAATTTCGAAATGGCTGAATAATCAATTTAAAAGAATTAATAATTTTGAAAGTCTGCAGATTGAAAATTCATTGGAATTAGTTAAGAAATTAGAAAAAGTGGAAATTGAACCCACAGATAGGTTGGTTTCGTTTGATGTAGTTTCACTATTCACAAATGTACCGAAACAAAAAACTTTGGAGATATTGAACAATTGGTTAAGAAAAAACAACATAGACAGAGAGATCAAAGAAGATTATTTGAAATTAACTGCGTTATGCATTGATCAAATGTTTTTTACATTCAATGGGAGTTTCTATAGACAAAAATCAGGGCTCTCAATGGGAAACCCATTATCACCTTTTCTGGCAAATTTATTTATGAGCGATTTTGAATGTAAAATCACTAAAGCACATCCCACAATGTTTAAATTTTGGAGTAGATATGTTGATGATATAATTTGTATTGTTAAAGAAAAACATGTAGAAGATTCCCTAAAACTATTAAATTTACAGAGTACAAACATTAAATTCACCAAAGAAATAGAAGACAATAAACAAATACCTTTTTTGGATCTTAAATTGGTCAGAACAACGAAGAAAAAAGAAAAATTGAATTCAGGATTCATAGGAAAGAAACTCATACGGAAAATTTTATAAAATCAACAGGGTTCAATCCAATTGGACATAAATTAGCAGCATTTAATAGTTTAACTCATAGATTGGTAAACTTACCCTTAAACGAAGAAGATTTTAAACATGAGAAAAAAACACATAATCAAAGTAGCAAGAGAAAATGGGTTTGATGAAAAAATGGTACAAAAAAGGATAGAAAAGTATAAAAAACACAAAAATGATAAACAGAAGTAATCTTGAAAAAGAAGAACCACCTATGAAAAAATATAGGAAATTCACATATCACCCCTGGGTACATAATAAATTTCAAAATATATTTGAGAAGTTTAATATTAAATTAGCACCAAAAAATAACTACAGTTTAAATAAACTAATAAAAACCAACAAAAATGAAAAAACTGATAAAAATAAAAAGTCAGGAATATATCAAATTGAATGCATGGGTTGTGAAAAGATATATATAGGGAAAACAAAAAGAAACCTAAAAATTAGAACCAAAGAACACATAAGAAATATTAAAAATGGAGAAATTGAAAAATCTGCAGTTGCTGCTCATGTTTGGTCTGAAAAACATAATATAAATTCAGACACTAAATTATTAAAACAGTTAGAAAATACAAACGAGCTGACTATTTGGGAAAAAATTTATATTCAGAAGAACAGAAACAGAGTTATGAATTTTGATATTCCGATGGAGGGTGACCTTGTTTGGAGGTTCTTTGGCCAACCACAGGATGGAGCTGACATCGACATCCAGGTGGTGCAACATAATGCAACATAAATAAAACCAGTCTGGGAAAGCTGAAGATAAAACAGAGAATTGTTTTGAAACATGTCCAAGAACAAATCAACATTAATATTGAGGTAAGATGTCCAGACCAAAAATAATATAATTAAAATAACCTCAAAATATAACTTCCTAAAATTAAATACAGTTTAAATAATATTTAATTTTAGGAAGTTATATTTTGAGGTTATTTTAATTATATTATTTTTGGTCTGGACATCTTACCTCAATATTAATTTTTTTACATGTTTCAAAACAATTCTCTGTTTTATCTTCAGCTTTCCCAGACTGGTTTTATTTATGTTGCATTATGTTGCACCACCTGGATGTCGATGTCAGCTCCATCCTGTGGTTGGCCAAAGAACCTCCAAACAAGGTCACCCTCCATCGGAATATCAAAATTCATAACTCTGTTTCTGTTCTTCTGAATATAAATTTTTTCCCAAATAGTCAGCTCGTTTGTATTTTCTAACTGTTTTAATAATTTAGTGTCTGAATTTATATTATGTTTTTCAGACCAAACATGAGCAGCAACTGCAGATTTTTCAATTTCTCCATTTTTAATATTTCTTATGTGTTCTTTGGTTCTAATTTTTAGGTTTCTTTTTGTTTTCCCTATATATATCTTTTCACAACCCATGCATTCAATTTGATATATTCCTGACTTTTTATTTTTATCAGTTTTTTCATTTTTGTTGGTTTTTATTAGTTTATTTAAACTGTAGTTATTTTTTGGTGCTAATTTAATATTAAACTTCTCAAATATATTTTGAAATTTATTATGTACCCAGGGGTGATATGTGAATTTCCTATATTTTTTCATAATATTGAGGTAAGATGTCCAGACCAAAAATAATATAATCAGTTTAAATAAACTAATAAAAACCAACAAAAATGAAAAAACTGATAAAAATAAAAAGTCAGGAATATATCAAATTGAATGCATGGGTTGTGAAAAGATATATATAGGGAAAACAAAAAGAAACCTAAAAATTAGAACCAAAGAACACATAAGAAATATTAAAAATGGAGAAATTGAAAAATCTGCAGTTGCTGCTCATGTTTGGTCTGAAAAACATAATATCAATTCAGACACTAAATTATTAAAACAGTTAGAAAATACAAACGAGCTGACTATTTGGGAAAAAATTTATATTCAGAAGAACAGAAACAGAGTTATGAATTTTGATATTCCGATGGAGGGTGACCTTGTTTGGAGGTTCTTTGGCCAACCACAGGATGGAGCTGACATCGACATCCAGGTGGTGCAACATAATGCAACATAAATAAAACCAGTCTGGGAAAGCTGAAGATAAAACAGAATTGTTTTGAAACATGTCCAAGAACAAATCAACATTAATATTGAGGTAAGATGTCCAGACCAAAAATAATATAATTAATATGTTATACTAGGATTAAAAAGACTCAATTTTACATTTTTTAGATTAACACCACCAAATTCCCAAATAACATTGAAATCTTGAAATTTTAAAATGAATTTTCCCTAAAAATAAAACCACTTTCACTGATCTCTTATATATTATGTATCTTTTTTCATGGTCATTTTTGGTGTCTGCTAAGTAGAATCAATGAAAGTATGTAACAACTTTCGAAAAGTATTTTTATGAGAACATCCTTCAGAATCACTAAATGTGGACTTAGAATAGTCAGGTTCTAGACCATCAAAATGCTAATTTATATTATGTGACTGTAATATTTTGCTCATCTTTGTTTATGCTGCTAAGCTCCCAAGCTACTTACCTCTGTACGGACCTCGAGAGGTGGATGGACTGGTAAATATCATCATTAGAAATTTTAATTCATCGGAGAACATCTTTTTTTAAAACTCACCTCATAAATTTTGTGTTTTTCATGAGACTACGGTTTCAAACATAATCATGCCCACCTTCAGCCACAACTCCAAGTTATGAAATTCTTCAGCCGTCAACTCTTCTATTGTTATCATCTTCAGTGCTGCCATCTATGGTTGAATTTATGAACTTTGAAATTCATCAGTCGGAGTTGTGGCTGAAGATGGACATGATTATGTCTGAAATCGTGGTCTCGTGAAAAACATGAAGTTCATGAGGTGAGTTTTCAAAAAAAATGTTCTCCGATGAATTTCAAATATAATATAATGTTTGTACATTTAAAATTTTTTTGGTGGTCACCATTAAAAAAGAGTTTGTCATAAATTCAGGCTCTATTTATCATTTATGGTGAAATTAAATGTTTCTTACCTCTCCTCATATAATCTTCTAAGTAGATCGCGATTTCGAGACCATAACGGTCTCATCTTCAGTATAATCTTAATTTCACCATAAATTAAATCTCATAGTGATTCATTCCTATAAAAGTTAAATCTATTTATCATTATTTAATTATCATTTATCTGACAAGGAAACTATCAAACAATGAATGCCTAAACATACCTTGAATTTCCCAGAGAAGCATTGTGATGTAACAAGGTCGTGTACAAAAAATTATCTGCCATTTTTAATTGCAAGGCAGAATCCAGCAATTGCAACCCACTCTGTGAAGCAGATGGACACCGAGTGCGAGTAAAACAAAGTGTTATGTTGTGGACAATGACGTGTGGACAGTTCTCAGGGTTATCCATTGCACCAAATCAGGAGTTGTAGTACTTCCTTGTTTAAAATGACAGATTTAGCGCTGGATTTTAGTGCCTTGCAGTTAAAAGCGGCAGGTAATTTTTTCCTGGAATACATAACAAATTTCAAAAAATTTTCAAGAAATTCAATATTACATTGGCACCGATAAATAAATTTAGCCTTGGTAACTTATTAACAACCAATAAGAAAATGAACACCCCAGATAGTAAAAAAATCTGGAATTTATCAAATTGATTGTCGAGATTGCAATAAAGTATACATAGGAAAAACAAAAAGAAATTTGGACACTCGCACAAAGGAACACTTTAGAAATATTAAAAATGGTGAAATTGAAAAATCAGCTATTGCAGCACATAGTTTGTTGGAAGGTCATAAAATTGAAAAAGAAGCAAAACTTCTAAAACATTTGGAAAAACCTTTGGATTTGACAGTTTGGGAGAAAATATTTATACAGAAGAACAAATTTAAATCTATGAATTTCGACATTCCGGATGAACGTGACCTCATCTCGAAGTTCATCAAATCAACACCAGATGGCAACGAGATCTCGAAGTTCGTCAAATCAACATCAGATGGCAACGTTATAGAGGGAGATTCCAACGAATATCCGGTAGTCATAGTGGCGGTTGAAAATGAATGACAAGATCATTTGAAAACTATAGTTACCGTGTTTGAAAAACATGAAATATGAGGTAAGATGTTAAAATGACTCATTAATTTATTAGGTAATTTTTTGGTAAGCCAAGGGCCTTCTAGACCTGTCGCGCTTTAAGTTTTTTTCTTTTTAATTTTTGGACACAGCCATGGTACATCACAACGCTTCTCTGGGACAAATTTGAAGGTAGGTTTGAGGATGAACAGTTCCCTTGTGAGACTTTGATTTTTAATATTGAGTAAGATAATAAATAAGTTGAACTCATAATGTTACTTCATATTGCATTTTCATAATATTAAGTAAGATGATTAATTTTGCAGGTGTTTGACATTGGAAAAGGTAACAACACTCCGATCACAGGACTGGAGTTCCACAGAGTGCCCAGCTCTGAGAAGTACTTTGTGCTGGTGACAACACCAAATCGTATCTACCAGTTCATCGGTTACGTGTCTAACTCAGATGAAAAACCACTCCTGCAGCAGATATTTAACAATTATCTTACTGTACCCGAAGGATTTCAAGAGATTCCAAGTTCCCTTAAATATTCTCGACTGCAGTTCTACTATCCCAGAGCTAGAAGTCTTCCTAAAATGTTTGCATGGCTAACAGAGCCAGGGATATTTTACGGACAGGTTAGTACTTTTTTTTTTCCATAATTTATAGGAGATATTTTATTAAAGAAATTGAATTGATTATTTACACTCAAAACATTTTATATATTCTGACTTGATATAATTAGCCAAAACTAACTTTGATCATTGTCTGGTAATTAATAAATTTGTATACATTTTTGCCAACACTGCCAAATACAAATCTCAAACTATTTCTATTTATTCTTAAAACAGTAAAAGACCTATAATTGAATAGAAAAAATTATATGCTTAGACTGGGGTTTGAACCCAGGACCTTTGGCTTTCTAGGCCAATGTTCAAACCCCAGTCTGAGCATATAATTTTTCTCTTCAAATATAATTTATCCCTCAGTGAGAAGTGTTAAATTAATAATAAAAACATCAAAAGAAGCCCTACTGGCTTTATAAAGTAGTGTTTAAATTCCCAATAAATGTCTTCTTAAACAAGAAGCCGCCATTTGAGTGATCGAGCAAATGCTCGTAGCATTCGGCGATCAGGAATTAACAGTGTATAAGAGAAAAATTTGCATTTAGATTGGAGTTTCTCAGATAGCTCAGTGGTAGAACATTGGCCTAGAAAGCCAAAGGTCCTGGGTACAAACCCCAGTCTGAGCATATAATTTTTCATAAGAATCAAATGAATTGTGAATTCTTCTTACCTCATACTTCTATGTTTTTTAAACACAGCACCGCAGTATCGGAGAACAATCTTCCCCATCGTCAGCTGTTTTTACGACTCTGTGTGAAGAATTCATGATTCATTTGATTCGTATTTATAAAACCTCATAATGTTAAAATTCCCAAATTTATTATATTAAAAAAATATATAATTTTTCTCTTCAAATATAATTTATCCTTCAAGGAGGAGTGTTAAATTAACAATAAAAACATCAGTAAAAGATTTTTCAGCAGTTATAATTTATAATGATTTTTAATGTAGTTGCAACTTGAATAACAGGTGGATACGAGTGCAAATGATTCCATCATGACCAACAGTCAGCTGCTGCAGTATTTGCCGTCGAATGCTGGAGCTCCTCTTGCGTTTGTTATCACAGAGTTTCATGCATTGCTTCTGTACCCAGACCACGTAAAAGGAATCTCTCTTCTCAATCATGAGCTGGTCTTTGAAGATGTTTATAACGAGGTAACTTTGAACACATTCTTGTAATAAAAGAGAGTTAAGTCTATTCAACCAGTAAAGTAAGTTTTGAAAACAAAAATTAATGCTTGAACTGGACTTGAACCCCAGACCTCTGGTTCTATGCACCAGTATGCAGTCCATTACACCATTCAACACACAATGCAAATCTCAACATTTCTTTCCTCATATAAAATTCTCTAATCGTCCGAAGGCAGAAAGACAATTAGAGAATTGTATATGAGAAAAGCTATGTTGATGTTTGTATCGTATCTTAAAGGGTGTAATGGACTGCATACTGGTGCATAGAGCCAGAGGTCCAGGGCTCAAGTCCCGGTTCAAGCAATAATTTACTCATAAATTAATGAGTCATTTTTTACATCTTACCTCATATTTTATGTTTCTTTAAATACGGGAACTAGTTTTCAAGAGAAGGATCTCTCTCATTTTCAACCGACATTATGACTACCGAATTTTCGTTGAAATCTCCATCAATAATGTTGCCATCTGGTGTTGATTTGATGAACTTTGAGATGAGGTCACATTCATCAGGAATCTTGAAATTCATGGATCTAAATTTGTTCTTCTGAATATATATCTCTTCCCAAATTGTGAATTCTAAAGATTTTTCCAAATGTTTTAAAAGTTGGGCTTCTTTTTCAATTTCATGATTCTCCAATAAACTATGTGCTGCACCTCATCTCAAAGTTCATCAAATCAACACCAGATGACAATATTATTGATGGAGATTCCAATGATTCTAACGAAAATCCGGTAGTCATAATGTCGGTTGAAAATGAGAGAGATCCTTCTCTTGAAAACTAGTTCCTGTGTTTAAAGAAACACAAAATATGAGGTAAGATGTAAAAAATGACTCATTAATTTACGAATTAAGAACCTCATAATGTTATTTCCCATATTTAACTATGCATTAATTTACTATTCAAAATAATATTGACCAACATTAGAAACTATTCGGCTCAGAGTTTTTTAAAGAAAAATTCTAAGAAGTATATATTCAGGAAAGAGCAGAATGGCAAATATGATATAATGAAGAATTGTATAATTTGTATAATTGACCAGACATTAAAATAGCTGGATTGAGATGGGCAGGACATATCCAGAGAATGGATAGTAGTGAAACTGTTAAAAAAATAATGATGGACTATCCTGATGGAAGAAGAAACGTTGAAAGACCTAAAGCTAGGTGGATGGATTTAGTTTTGGAAGATGTCCAAAGACTTAAAATTTGAAATTGGTGGACAGTCGCCAGGAATAGAGAGGTCTGGAGGAGAATGCTTAGGGAGGCTATGACTCGGCCCGGGTTGTTATGAGAAATATGATGATGATGATGATGATGATGATGATTGGAAACTATTAAAAAATATAAATATAATTTAGGTCAAATTTTTTTTATATCACTCACCTCATATTGTTCTTTTTTTTGTTTTTGTTTTTTTTCCCCTAGTTTCCTCGTATTTCCATTTGCTTTAATTTTCAATATTTTTAATTGAACAATATGAGGTGAGTGATATAAAAAATTGTACCTAAATAAATATACCTCATAGTGTGAATTCTTAAAATAAATAAATAAATATAAATATAATGTTGAAACAGTAAAGTAAGATAT